>CAUEHS010000015.1:0-206601 GCA_958510865.1 Myrrha octodecimguttata | reverse complement strand
CCCTTAAGCTTACCCTTACCCTTACCCTTACCCTTACCCTTGCTTTTACCCTTAAGCTTACTCTTACCCTTACCCTTAAGCTTACCCTTACCCTTACCCTTACCCTTACCCTTACCCTTACCCTTACCCTTACCCTTACCCTTACCCTTACCCTTACCCTTGCTTTTACCCTTAAGCTTACCCTTACCCTTACCCTTACCCTTACCCTTACCCTTACCCTTACCCTTACCCTTGCTTTTACCCTTAGGCTTACCCTTACCTTTACCCTTACCCTTACCCTTACCCTTACCCTTACCCTTGCTTTTACCCTTAAGCTTACCCTTACCCTTACCCTTACCCTTACCCTTACCCTTACCCTTACCCTTACCCTTGCTTTTACCCTTAAGCTTACCCTTACCCTTACCCTTACCCTTACCCTTACCCTTGCTTTTACCCTTAGGCTTACCCTTACCCTTACCCTTACCCTTACCCTTGCTTTTACCCTTAAGCTTACCCTTACCCTTACCCTTACCCTTACCCTTACCCTTACCCTTACCCTTACCCTTACCCTTACCCTTACCCTTACCCTTACCCTTACCCTTACCCTTACCCTTACCCTTACCCTTACCCTTACCCTTACCCTTACCCTTACCCTTACCCTTACCCTTACCCTTACCCTTACCCTTACCCTTACCCTTACCCTTACCCTTGCTTTTACCCTTAGGCTTACCCTTACCTTTACCCTTACCCTTACCCTTACCCTTACCCTTACCCTTGCTTTTACCCTTAAGCTTACCCTTACCCTTACCCTTACCCTTACCCTTACCCTTACCCTTACCCTTGCTTTTACCCTTAAGCTTACCCTTACCCTTACCCTTACCCTTACCCTTACCCTTACCCTTACCCTTACCCTTACCCTTACCCTTACCCTTACCCTTACCCTTACCCTTACCCTTACCCTCACCCTTGCTTTTACCCTTAAGCTTTCCCTTACCCTTACCCTTACCCTTACCCTTGCTTTTACCCTTAGGCTTACCCTTACCTTTACCCTTACCCTTACCCTTGCTTTTACCCTTAAGCTTACCCTTACCCTTACCCTTACCCTTACCCTTACCCTTGCTTTTACCCTTAGTCTTACCCTTACCCTTACCCTTACCCTTACCCTTGCTTTTACCCTTAAGCTTACCCTTACCCTTACCCTTACCCTTACTCTTACCCTTACCCTTACCCTTACCGTTACCCTTGCTTTTACCCTTAGGCTTACCCTTACCTTTACCCTTACCCTTACCCTTACCCTTACCCTTACCCTTACCCTTACCCTTACCCTTACCCTTACCCTTACCCTTACCCTTACCCTTGCTTTTACCCTTAAGCTTACCCTTACCCTTACCCTTACCCTTACCCTTACCCTTACCCTTACCCTTACCCTTACCCTTACCCTTACCCTTGCTTTTACCCTTAAGCTCACCCTTACCCTTACCCTTACCCTTACCCTTACCCTTACCCTTACCCTTACTCTTACCCTTACCCTTGCTTTTACCCTTAAGCTTACCCTTACCCTTACCCTTACCCTTACCCTTAAGCTTACCCTTACTCTTACCCTTACCCTTACCCTTACCCTTACCCTTACCCTTACCCTTGCTTTTACCCTTAAGCTTACCCTTACCCTTACCCTTACCCTTACCCTTACCCTTGCTTTTACCCTTAAGCTTACCCTTACCCTCACCCTTACCCTTACCCTTAAGCTTACCCTTACCCTTACCCTTACCCTTACCCTTACCCTTACCCTTACCCTTACCCTTGCTTTTACCCTTAAGCTTACCCTTACCCTTACCCTTACCCTTACCCTTACCCTTACCCTTACCCTTACCCTTACCCTTACCCTTACCCTTACCCTTACCCTTACCCTTACCCTTACCCTTACCCTTGCTTTCACCCTTAGGCTTACCCTTACCTTTACCCTTACCATTACCCTTACCCTTACCCTTACCCTTACCCTTACCCTTACCCTTACCCTTACCCTTACCCTTGCTTTTACCCTTAAGCTTACCCTTACCCTTACCCTTACCCTTACCCTTACCCTTACCCTTACCCTTACCCTTACCCTTACCCTTACCCTTACCCTTACCCTTACCCTTACCCTTACCCTTACCCTTACCCTTACCCTTACCCTTACCCTTACCCTTACCCTTACCCTTGCTTTTACCCTTAAGCTTACCCTTACCCTTACCCTTACCCTTACCCTTACCCTTACCCTTGCTTTTACCCTTAAGCTTACCCTTACCCTTACTCTTACCCCTACCCTTACCCTTACCCTTACCCTTACCCTTGCTTTTACCCTTAGGCTTACCCTCACCTTTACCCTTACCCTTACCCTTACCCTTACCCTTACCCTTACCCTTACCCTTACCCTTGCTTTTACCCTTAAGCTTACCCTTACCCTTACCCTTAGCCTTACCCTTACCCTTGCTTTTACCCTTAAGCTTACCCTTACCCTTACCCTTACCCTTACCCCTACCCTTGCTTTTACCCTTAGGCTTACCCTTACCCTTACCCTTACCCTTACCCTTAAGCTTACCCTTACCCTTACCCTTACCCTTACCATTACCCTTACCCTTACCCTTACCCTTACCCTTACCCTTACCCTTACCCTTGCTTTTACCCTTAAGCTTACCCTTACCCTTACTCTTACCCTTACCCTTACCCTTACCCTTACCCTTACCCTTACCCTTACCCTTACCCTTACCCTTACCCTTACCCTTACCCTTACCCTTACCCTTACTTAGGGTAAGGGTAAGGGTAAGCTTAAGGGTAAAAGCAAGGGTAAGGGTAAGGGTAAGGGTAAGGGTAAGGGTAAGGGTAAGGGTAAGGGTAAGGGTAAGGGTAAGGGTAAGCTCAAGGGTAAGGGTAAGGGTAAGGGTAAGGGTAAGCTTAAGGGTAAAAGCAAGGGTAAGGGTAAGGGTAAGGGTAAGGGTAAGGGTAAGCTTAAGGGTAAGGGTAAGGGTAAGGGTAAGGGTAAGCTTAAGGGTAAAAGCAAGGGTAAGGTTAAGGGTAAGGGTAAGGGTAAGGGTAAGGGTAAGGGTAAGGGTAAGCTTAAGGGTAAGGGTAAGGGTAAGGGTAAGCTTAAGGGTAAAAGCAAGGGTAAGGGTAAGGGTAAGGGTAAGGTTAAGGGTAAGGGTAAGGGTAAGGGTAAGGGTAAGGGTAAGGGTAAGGGTAAGCTTAAGGGTAAGGGTAAGGGTAAGCTTAAGGGTAAAAGCAAGGGTAAGGGTAAGGGTAAGGGTAAGCTTAAGGGTAAAAGCAAGGGTAAGGGTAAGGGTAAGGGTAAGGGTAAGGGTAAGGGTAAGGGTAAGGGTAAGGGTAAGGGTAAGGGTAAGGGTAAGGATAAGGGTAAGCTTAAGGGTAAGGGTAAGGGTAAGGGTAAGCTTAAGGGTAAAAGCAAGGGTAAGGGTAAGGGTAAGGGTAAGGGTAAGGGTAAAGGTAAGGGTAAGCCTAAGGGTAAAAGCAAGGGTAAGGGTAAGGGTTAGGGTAAGGGTAAGGGTAAGGGTAAGGGTAAGGGTAAGGGTAAGGGTAAGGGTAAGCTTAAGGGTAAAAGCAAGGGTAAGGGTAAGGGTAAGGGTAAGGGTAAGGGTAAGGGTAAGGGTAAGGGTAAGGGTAAGGGTAAGCTTAAGGGTAAAAGCAAGGGTAAGGGTAAGGGTAAGGGTAAGGGTAAGGGTGAGGGTAAGGGTAAGGGTAAGGGTAAGGGTAAGGGTAAGGGTAAGGGTAAGGGTAAGCTTAAGGGTAAAAGCAAGGGTAAGGGTAAGGGTAAGGGTAAGGGTAAGGGTTAGGGTAAGGGTAAAGGTAAGGGTAAGCCTAAGGGTAAAAGCAAGGGTAAGGGTAAGGGTAAGGGTAAGGGTAAGCCTAAGGGTAAAAGCAAGGGTAAGGGTAAGGTTAAGGGTAAGGGTAAGGGTAAGCTTAAGGGTAAAACCAAGGGTAAGGGTAAGGGTAAGGGTAAGGGTAAGGGTAAGCTTAAGGGTAAAAGCAAGGGTAAGGGTAAGGGTGAGGGTAAGGGTAAGGGTAAGGGTAAGGGTAAGGGTAAGGGTAAAGGTAAGGGTAAGCCTAAGAGTAAAAGCAAGGGTAAGGGTAAGGGTAAGGGTAAGGGTAAGGGTAAGGGTAAGGGTAAGGGTAAGGGTAAGAGTAAGGGTAAGGGTAAGGGTAAGCTTAAGGGTAAAAGCAAGGGTAAGGGTAAGGGTAAGGGTAAGGGTAAGCCTAAGGGTAAAAGCAAGGGTAAGGGTAAGGTTAAGGGTAAGGGTAAGGGTAAGCTTAAGGGTAAAACCAAGGGTAAGGGTAAGGGTAAGGGTAAGGGTAAGGGTAAGCTTAAGGGTAAAAGCAAGGGTAAGGGTAAGGGTGAGGGTAAGGGTAAGGGTAAGGGTAAGGGTAAGGGTAAGGGTAAAGGTAAGGGTAAGCCTAAGAGTAAAAGCAAGGGTAAGGGTAAGGGTAAGGGTAAGGGTAAGGGTAAGGGTAAGGGTAAGGGTAAGCTTAAGGGTAAAAGCAAGGGTAAGGATAAGGGTAAGGGTAAGGGTAAGGGTAAGGGTAAGGGTAAGGGTAAGGGTAAGCTTAAGGGTAAAAGCAAGGGTAAGGGTAAGGGTAAGGGTAAGGGTAAGGGTAAGGGTAAGGGTAAGGGTAAGGGTAAGGGTAAGGGTAAGGGTAAGGGTAAGGGTAAGGGTAAGGGTAAGGGTAAGCTTAAGGGTAAAAGCAAGGATAAGGGTTAGGGTAAGGGTAAGGGTAAGGGTAAGGGTAAGGGTAAGCTTAAGGGTAAAAGCAAGGGTAAGGGTAAGGGTAAGGGTAAGGGTAAGGGTAAGGGTAAAGGTAAGGGTAAGCCTAAGGGTAAAAGCAAGGGTAAGGGTAAGGGTAAGGGTAAGGGCAAGGGTAAGGGTAAGGGTAAGGGTAAGGGTAAGGGTAAGGGTAAGGGTAAGCTTAAGGGTATAAGCAAGGGTAAGGGTAAGGGTAAGGGTGAGGGTAAGGGTAAGGGTAAGGGTAAGGGTAAGGGTAAGCTTAAGGGTAAAAGCAAGGGTAAGGGTAAGGGTAAGGGTAAGGGTAAGGGTAAGGGTAAGGGTAAGCTTAAGGGTAAAAGCAAGGGTAAGGGTAAGGGTAAGGGTAAGGGTAAGGGTAAGGGTAAGGGTAAGGGTAAGGGTAAAGGTAAGGTTAAGCCTAAGGGTAAAAGCAAGGGTAAGGGTAAGGGTAAGGGTAAGGGTAAGGGTAAGGGTAAGGGTAAGGGTAAGGGTAAGGGTAAGGGTAAGGGTAAGGGTAAGGGTAAGGGTAAGGGTAAGGGTAAGGGTAAGGGTAAGGGTAAGGGTAAGGGTAAGGGTAAGCTTAAGGGTAAAAGCAAGGGTAAGGGTAAGGGTAAGGGTAAGGGTAAGGGTAAGGGTAAGGGTAAGCTTAAGGGTAAAAGCAAGGGTAAGGGTAAGGGTAAGGGTAAAGGTAAGGGTAAGGGTAAGGGTAAGGGTAAGGGTAAGGGTAAAGGTAAGGGTAAGCCTAAGGGTCAAAGCAAGGGTAAGGGTAAGGGTAAGGGTAAGGGTAAAGGTAAGGGTGAGCCTAAGGGTGAAAGCAAGGGTAAGGGTAAGGGTAAGGGTAAGGGTAAGGGTAAGGGTAAGGGTAAGGGTAAGGGTAAGGGTAAGGGTAAGCTTAAGGGTAAAAGCAAGGGTAAAGGTAAGGGTAAGGGTAAGGGTAAGGGTAAGGGTAAGGGTAAGGGTAAGGGTAAGGGTAAGGGTAAGCTTAAGGGTAAGGGTAAGGGTAAGGGTAAGGGTAAGCCTAAGGGTAAAAGCAAGGGTAAGTGTAAGGGTAAGGGTAAGGGTAAGGGTAAGCTTACCCTTACCCTTACCCTTACCCTTACCCTTACCCTTACCCTTACCCTTACCTTACCCTTACCCTTACCCTTACCCTTACCCTTACCCTTACCCTTACCCTTACCCTTGCTTTTACCCCTAAGCTTACCCTTACCCTTACCCTTACCCTTACCCTTACCCTTACCCTTACCCTTACCCTTACCCTTACCCTTGCTTTTACCCTTAGGCTTACCCTTACCTTTACCCTTACCCTTACCCTTACCCTTACCCTTACCCTTGCTTTTACCCTTAAGCTTACCCTTACCCTTACCCTTACCCTTACCCTTACCCTTACCCTACCCTTACCCTTGCTTAAACCCTTAAGCTTACCCTTACCCTTACCCTTACCCTTACCCTTACCCTTGCTTTTACCCTTAGGCTTACCCTTACCCTTACCCTTACCCTTACCCTTGCTTTTACCCTTAAGCTTACCCTTACCCTTACCCTTACCCTTACCCTTACCCTTACCGTTACCCTTACCCTTACCCTTACCCTTACCCTTACCCTTACCCTTACCCTTACCCTTACCCTTACCCTTACCCTTACCCTTACCCTTACCCTTGCTTTTACCCTTAGGCTTACCCTTACCTTTACCCTTACCCTTACCCTTACCCTTACCCTTACCCTTGCTTTTACCCTTAAGCTTACCCTTACCCTTACCCTTACCCTTACCCTTACCCTTACCCTTACCCTTACCCTTGCTTTTACCCTTAAGCTTACCCTTACCCTTACCCTAACCCTTACCCTTACCCTTACCCTTACCCTTACCCTTACCCTTACCCTTACCCTCACCCTTGCTTTTACCCTTAAGCTTACCCTTACCCTTACCCTTACCCTTACCCTTACCCTTACCCTTGCTTTTACCCTTAAGCTTACCCTTACCCTTACCCTTACCCTTACCCTTACCCTTGCTTTTACCCTTAGGCTTACCCTTACCCTTAATCTTACCCTTACCCTTGCTTTTACCCTTAAGCTTACCCTTACCCTTACCCTTACCCTTACTCTTACCCTTACCCTTACCCTTACCCTTACCCTTGCTTTTACCCTTAGGCTTACCCTTACCTTTACCCTTACCCTTACCCTTACCCTTACCCTTACCCTTACCCTTACCCTTGCTTTTACCCTTAAGCTTACCCTTACCCTTACCCTTACCCTTACCCTTACCCTTACCCTTACCCTTACCCTTACACTTACCCTTACCCTTGCTTTTACCCTTAAGCTCACCCTTACCCTTACCCTTACCCTTACCCTTACCCTTACCCTTACTCTTACCCTTACCCTTGCTTTTACCCTTAAGCTTACCCTTACCCTTACCCTTACCCTTACCCTTAAGCTTACCCTTACTCTTACCCTTACCCTTACCCTTACCCTTACCCTTACCCTTGCTTTTACCCTTAAGCTTACCCTTACCCTTACCCTTACCCTTACCCTTACCCTTGCTTTTACCCTTAAGCTCACCCTTACCCTCACCCTTACCCTTACCCTTAAGCTTACCCTTACCCTTACCCTTACCCTTACCCTTACCCTTACCCTTACCCTTGCTTTTACCCTTAAGCTAACCCTTACCCTTACCCTTACCCTTACCCTTACCCTTACCCTTACCCTTACCCTTACCCTTACCCTTACCCTTACCCTTACCCTTACCCTTACCCTTACCCTTGCTTTTTAGGTTAAGCCTAAGGGTAAAAGCAAGGGTAAGGGTAAGGGTAAGGGTAAGGGTAAGGGTAAGGGTAAGGGTAAGGGTAAGGGTAAGGGTAAGGGTAAGGGTAAGGGTAAGGGTAAGGGTAAGGGTAAGGTTAAGGGTAAGGGTAAGCTTAAGGGTAAAAGCAAGGTTAAGGGTAAGGGTAAGGGTAAGGGTAAGGGTAAGGGTAAGGGTAAGCTTAAGGGTAAAAGCAAGGGTAAGGGTAAGGGTAAGGGTAAAGGTAAGGGTAAGGGTAAGGGTAAGGGTAAGGGTAAGGGTAAGGGTAAAGGTAAGGGTAAGCCTAAGGGTCAAAGCAAGGGTAAGGGTAAGGGTAAGGGTAAGGGTAAAGGTAAGGGTGAGCCTAAGGGTAAAAGCAAGGGTAAGGGTAAGGGTAAGGGTAAGGGTAAGGGTAAGGGTAAGGGTAAGGGTAAGGGTAAGGGTAAGCTTAAGGGTAAAAGCAAGGGTAAGGGTAAGGGTAAGGGTAAGGGTAAGGGTAAGGGTAAGGGTAAGGGTAAGGGTAAGGGTAAGGGTAAGGATAAGGGTAAGGGTAAGCTTAAGGTTAAGGGTAAGGGTAAGGGTAAGGGTAAGCCTAAGGGTAAAAGCAAGGGTAAGTGTAAGGGTAAGGGTAAGGGTAAGGGTAAGCTTACCCTTACCCTTACCCTTACCCTTACCCTTACCCTTACCCTTACCCTTACCCTTACCCTTACCCTTACCCTTACCCTTACCCTTACCCTTACCCTTACCCTTACCCTTGCTTTTACCCTTAAGCTTACCCTTACCCTTACCCTTACCCTTACCCTTACCCTTACCCTTACCCTTACCCTTACCCTTGCTTTTACCCTTAGGCTTACCCTTACCTTTACCCTTACCCTTACCCTTACCCTTACCCTTACCCTTGCTTTTACCCTCAAGCTTACCCTTACCCTTACCCTTACACTTACCCTTACCCTTACCCTTGCTTAAACCCTTAAGCTTACCCTTACCCTTACCCTTACCCTTACCCTTACCCTTGCTTTTACCCTTAGGCTTACCCTTACCCTTACCCTTACCCTTATCCTTGCTTTTACCCTTAAGCTTACCCTTACCCTTACCCTTACCCTTACCCTTACCCTTACCCTTACCCTTACCGTTACCCTTACCCTTACCCTTACCCTTACCCTTACCCTTACCCTTACCCTTACCCTTACCCTTACCCTTACCCTTACCCTTACCCTTACCCTTGCTTTTACCCTTAGGCTTACCCTTACCTTTACCCTTACCCTTACCCTTACCCTTACCCTTGCTTTTACCCTTAAGCTTACCCTTACCCTTACCCTTACCCTTACCCTTACCCTTACCCTTACCCTTACCCTTGCTTTTACCCTTAAGCTTACCCTTACCCTTACCCTCACCCTTACCCTTACCCTTACCCTTACCCTTACCCTTACCCTTACCCTTACCCTCACCCTTGCTTTTACCCTTAAGCTTACCCTTACCCTTACCCTTACCCTTACCCTTACCCTTACCCTTGCTTTTACCCTTAAGCTTACCCTTACCCTTACCCTTACCCTTACCCTTACCCTTGCTTTTACCCTTAGGCTTACCCTTACCCTTACCCTTACCCTTACCCTTGCTTTTACCCTTAAGCTTACCCTTACCCTTACCCTTACCCTTACTGTTACCCTTACCCTTACCCTTACCCTTACCCTTGCTTTTACCCTTAGGCTTACCCTTACCTTTACCCTTACCCTTACCCTTACCCTTACCCTTACCCTTACCCTTACCCTTACCCTTGCTTTTACCCTTAAGCTTACCCTTACCCTTACCCTTACCCTTACCCTTACCCTTACCCTTACCCTTACCCTTACCCTTACCCTTGCTTTTACCCTTAAGCTCACCCTTACCCTTACCCTTACCCTTACCCTTACCCTTACTCTTACCCTTACCCTTGCTTTTACCCTTAAGCTTACCCTTACCCTTACCCTTACCCTTACCCTTAAGCTTACCCTTACTCTTACCCTTACCCTTACCCTTACCCTTACCCTTACCCTTGCTTTTACCCTTAAGCTTACCCTTACCCTTACCCTTACCCTTACCCTTACCCTTGCTTTTACCCTTAAGCTCACCCTTACCCTCACCCTTACCCTTACCCTTAAGCTTACCCTTACCCTTACCCTTACCCTTACCCTTACCCTTACCCTTACCCTTACCCTTACCCTTGCTTTTACCCTTAAGCTAACCCTTACCCTTACCCTTACCCTTACCCTTACCCTTACCCTTACCCTTACCCTTACCCTTACCCTTACCCTTACCCTTACCCTTGCTTTTACCCTTAGGCTTACCCTTACCTTTACCCTTACCATTACCCTTACCCTTACCCTTACCCTTACCCTTACCCTTACCCTTGCTTTTACCCTTAAGCTTACCCTTACCCTTACCCTTACCCTTACCCTTACCCTTACCCTTACCCTTACCCTTACCCTTACCCTTACCCTTACCCTTACCCATACCCTTACCCTTACCCTTACCCTTACCCTTACCCTTACCCTTACCCTTACCCTTGCTTTTACCCTTAAGCTTACCCTTACCCTTACACTTACCCTTACCCTTACCCTTACCCTTGCTTTTACCCTTAAGCTTACCCTTACCCTTACTCTTACCCCTACCCTTACCCTTACCCTTACCCTTACCCTTACCCTTGCTTTTACCCTTAGGCTTACCCTCACCTTTACCCTTACCCTTACCCTTACCCTTACCCTTACCCTTACCCTTACCCTTACCCTTGCTTTTACCCTTAAGCTTACCCTTACCCTTACCCTTACCCTTAGCCTTAACCTTACCCTTGCTTTTACCCTTAAGCTTACCCTTACCCTTACCCTTACCCTTACCCTTACCCTTGCTTTTACCCTTAGGCTTACCCTTACCCTTACACTTACCCTTACCCTTAAGCTTACCCTTACCCTTACCCTTACCCTTACCCTTACCCTTACCCTTACCCTTGCTTTTACCCTTAAGCTTACCCTTACCCTTACCCTTACCCTTACCCTTACCCTTACCCTTACCCTTACCCTTACCCTTACCCTTACCCTTACCCTTACCCTTACCCTTACCCTTACCTTTACCCTTAACCTTACTTAGGGTAAGGGTAAGGGTAAGCTTAAGGGTAAAAGCAAGGGTAAGGGTAAGGGTAAGGGTAAGGGAAGGGTAAGGGTAAGGGTAAGGGTAAGCTTAAGGGTAAGGGTAAGGGTAAGGGTAAGGGTAAGCTTAAGGGTAAAAGCAAGGGTAAGGGTAAGGGTAAAGGTAAGGGTAAGGGTAAGCTTAAGGGTAAGGGTAAGGGTAAGGGTAAGGGTAAGCTTAAGGGTAAAAGCAAGGGTAAGGTTAAGGGTAAGGGTAAGGGTAAGGGTAAGGGTAAGGATAAGCTTAAGGGTAAGGGTAAGGGTAAGGGTAAGGGTAAGCTTAAGGGTAAAAGCAAGGGTAAGGGTAAGGGTAAGGGTAAGGTTAAGGGTAAGGGTAAGGGTAAGGGTAAGGGTAAGGGTAAGGGTAAGGGTAAGCTTAAGGGTAAGGGTAAGGGTAAGGGTAAGCTTAAGGGTAAAAGCAAGGGTAAGGGTAAGGGTAAGGGTAAGGATAAGCTTAAGGGTAAAAGCAAGGGTAAGGGTAAGGGTAAGGGTAAGGGTAAGGGTAAGGGTAAGGGTAAGGGTAAGGGTAAGGGTAAGGATAAGGGTAAGCTTAAGGGTAAGGGTAAGGGTAAGGGTAAGGGTAAGGGTAAGCTTAAGGGTAAAAGCAAGGGTAAGGGTAAGGGTAAGGGTAAGGGTAAGGGTAAAGGTAAGGGTAAGCCTAAGGGTAAAAGCAAGGGTAAGGGTAAGGGTAAGGGTAAGGGTAAGGGTAAGGGTAAGGGTATGGGTAAGGGTAAGGGTAAGCTTAAGGGTAAAAGCAAGGGTAAGGGTAACGGTAAGGGTAAGGGTAAGGGTAAGGGTAAGGGTAAGGGTAAGGGTAAGGGTAAGGGTAAGCTTAAGGGTAAAAGCAAGGGTAAGGGTAAGGGTAAGGGTAAGGGTAAGGGTAAGGGTAAGGGTATGGGTAAGGGTAAGGGTAAGGGTAAGGGTAAGGGTAAGCTTAAGGGTAAAAGCAAGGGTAAGGGTAAGGGTAAGGGTAAGGGTAAGGGTTAGGGTAAGGGTAAAGGTAAGGGTAAGCCTAAGGGTAAAAGCAAGGGTAAGGGTAAGGGTAAGGGTAAGGGTAAGGGTAAGGGTAAGGGTAAGGGTAAGGGTAAGGGTAAGGGTAAGGGTAAGGGTAAGGGTAAGGGTAAGAGTAAGGGTAAGGGTAAGGGTAAGCTTAAGGGTAAAAGCAAGGGTAAGGGTAAGGGTAAGGGTAAGGGTAAGCCTAAGGGTAAAAGCAAGGGTAAGGGTAAGGTTAAGGGTAAGGGTAAGGGTAAGCTTAAGGGTAAAACCAAGGGTAAGGGTAAGGGTAAGGGTCAGGGTAAGGGTAAGCTTAAGGGTGAAAGCAAGGGTAAGGGTAAGGGTGAGGGTAAGGGTAAGGGTAAAGGTAAGGGTAAGGGTAAAGGTAAGGGTAAGCCTAAGAGTAAAAGCAAGGGTAAGGGTAAGGGTAAGGGTAAGGGTAAGGGTAAGGGTAAGGGTAAGGGTAAGGGTAAGGGTAAGGGTAAGGGTAAGGGTAAGGGTAAGGGTAAGGGTAAGGGTAAGCTTAAGGGTAAAAGCAAGGGTAAGGATAAGGGTAAGGGTAAGGGTAAGGGTGAGGGAAGGGTAAGGGTAAGGGTAAGGGTAAGCTTAAGGGTAAAAGCAAGGGTAAGGGTAAGGGTAAGGGTAAGGGTAAGGGTAAGGGTAAGGGTAAGGGTAAGCGTAAGGGTAAGGGTAAGGGTAAGGGTAAGGGTAAGGGTAAGGGTAAGGGTAAGCTTAAGGGTAAAAGCAAGGATAAGGGTTAGGGTAAGGGTAAGGGTAAGGGTAAGGGTAAGGGTAAGCTTAAGGGTAAAAGCAAGGGTAAGGGTAAGGGTAAGGGTAAGGGTAAGGGTAAGGGTAAGGGTAAAGGTAAGGGTAAGCCAAAGGGTAAAAGCAAGGGTAAGGGTAAGGGTAAGGGTAAGGGTAAGGGTAAGGGTAAGGGTAAGGGTAAGGGTAAGGGTAAGGGTAAGGGTAAGGGTAAGGGTAAGGGTAAGGGTAAGCTTAAGGGTATAAGCAAGGGTAAGGGTAAGGGTAAGGGTGAGGGTAAGGGTAAGGGTAAGGGTAAGGGTAAGGGTAAGCTTAAGGGTAAAAGCAAGGGTAAGGGTAAGGGTAAGGGTAAGGGTAAGGGTAAGGGTAAGGGTAAGCTTAAGGGTAAAAGCAAGGGTAAGGGTAAGGGTAAGGGTAAGGGTAAGGGTAAGGGTAAGGGTAAGGGTAAGGGTAAGGGTAAAGGTAAGGTTAAGCCTAAGGGTAAAAGCAAGGGTAAGGGTAAGGGTAAGGGTAAGGGTAAGGGTAAGGGTAAGGGTAAGGGTAAGGGTAAGGGTAAGGGTAAGGGTAAGGGTAAGGGTAAGGGTAAGGGTAAGGGTAAGCTTAAGGGTAAAAGCAAGGGTAAGGGTAAGGGTAAGGGTAAGGGTAAGGGTAAGGGTAAGGGTAAGGGTAAGGGTAAGGGTAAGGGTAAGGGTAAGCTTAAGGGTAAAAGCAAGGGTAAGGGTAAGGGTAAGGGTAAAGGTAAGGGTAAGGGTAAGGGTAAGGGTAAGGGTAAAGGTAAGGGTAAGCCTAAGGGTCAAAGCAAGGGTAAGGGTAAAGGTAAGGGTAAGGGTAAGGGTAAGGGTAAGGGTAAGGGTAAGGGTAAGGGTAAGGGTAAGGGTAAGGGTAAGCTTAAGGGTAAAAGCAAGGGTAAGGGTAAGGGTAAGGGTAAGGGTAAGGGTAAGGGTAAGGGTAAGGGTAAGGGTAAGGATAAGGGTAAGGGTAAGCTTAAGGGTAAGGGTAAGGGTAAGGGTAAGGGTAAGCCTAAGGGTAAAAGCAAGGGTAAGTGTAAGGGTAAGGGTAAGGGTAAGGGTAAGGGTAAGGGTAAGGGTAAGGGTAAGCTTAAGGGTAAGGGTAAGGGTAAGGGTAAGGGTAAGGGTAAGGGTAAGCCTAAGGGTAAAAGCAAGGGTAAGGGTAAGGGTAAGGGTAAGGGTAAGGGTAAGCTTAAGGGTAAAAGCAAGGGTAAGGGTAAGGCTAAGGGTAAGGGTAAGGGTAAGGGTAAGGGTAAGCTTAAGGGTAAAAGCAAGGGTAAGGGTAAGGGTAAGGGTAAGGGTAAGGGTAAGGGTAAGGGTGAAGGTGAGGGTAAGCCTAAGGGTAAAAGCAAGGGTAAGGGTAAGGGTAAGGGTAAGGGTAAGGGTAAGGGTAAGGGTAAGGGTAAGGGTAGGGGTAAGAGTAAGGGTAAGGGTAAGCTTAAGGGTAAAAGCAAGGGTAAGGGTAAGGGTAAGGGTAAGGGTAAGGGTAAGGGTAAGGGTAAGGGTAAGCTTAAGGGTAAAAGCAAGGGTAAGGGTAAGGGTAAGGGTAAGGGTAAGGGTAAGGGTAAGGGTAAGGGTAAGGGTAAGGGTAAGGGTAAGGGTAAGGGTAAGGGTAAGGGTAAGGGTAAGGGTAAGCTTAAGGGTAAAAGCAAGGGTAAGGGTAAGGGTAAGGGTAAGGGTATGGGTAAGGGTAATGGTAAGGGTAAAGGTAAGGGTAAGCCTAAGGGTAAAAGCAAGGGTAAGGGTAAGGGTAAGGGTAAGGGTAAGGGTAAGGGTAAGGGTAAGGGTAAGGGTAAGGGTAAGGGTAAGGGTAAGGGTAAGGGTAAGGGTAAGGGTAAGGGTAAGGGTAAGGGTAAGCTTAAGGGTAAAAGCAAGGGTAAGGGTAAGGGTAAGGGTAAGGGTAAGGGTAAGGGTAAGCTTAAGGGTAAGGGTAAGGGTAAGGGTAAGGGTAAGCTTAAGGGTAAAAGCAAGGGTAAGGGTAAGGGTAAAAGCAAGGGTAAGGGTAAGGGTAAGGGTAAGGGTAAGGGTAAGGGTAAGCTTAAGGGTAAGGGTAAGGGTAAGGGTAAGGGTAAGCTTAAGGGTAAAAGCAAGGGTAAGGGTAAGGGTAAGGGTAAGGGTAAGGGTAAGCTTAAGGGTAAAAGCAAGGGTAAGGGTAGGGGTAAGGGTAAGGGTAAGGGTAAGGGTAAGGGTAAGGGTAAGGGTAAGGGTAAGCTTAAGGGTAAGGGTAAGGGTAAGGGTAAGGGTAAGCTTAAGGGTAAAAGCAAGGGTAAGGGTAAGAGTAAGGGTAAGGGTAAGGGTAAGGGTAAGGGTAAGGGTAAGGGTAAGGGTAAGGGTGAGCTTAAGGGTAAAAGCAAGGGTAAGGGTAAGGGTTAGGATAAGGGTAAGGGTAAGGGTGAGGGTAAGGGTAAGGGTAAGCTTAAGGGTAAAAGCAAGATTAAGGGTAAGGGTAAGGGTAAGGGTAAGGGTAAGGGTAAGGGTAAGGGTAAGGGTAAAGGTAAGGGTAAGCCTAAGGGTAAAAGCAAGGGTAAGGGTAAGGTTGAGGGTAAGGGTAAGAGTAAGGGTAAGGGTAAGGGTAAGGGTAAGCTTAAGGGTAAAAGCAAGGGTAAGGGTAAGGGTAAGGGTAAGGGTAAGCCTAAGGGTAAAAGCACGGGTAAGGGTAAGGGTAAGGGTAAGGTTAAGGGTAAGCTTAATGGTAAAAGCAAGGGTAAGGGTAAGGGTAAGGGTAAGGGTAAGGGTAAGGGTAAGGGTAAGCTTAAGGGTAAAAGCAAGGGTGAGGGTAAGGGTAAGGGTAAGGGTAAGGGTAAGGGTAAGGGTAAGGGTAAGGGTAAGGGTAAGGGTAAGGGTAAGGGTAAGGGTAAGCTTAAGGGTAAAAGCAAGGGTAAGGGTAAGGGTAAGGGTAAGGGTAAGGGTAAGGGTAAGGGTAAGGGTAAGGGTAAGGGTAAGGGTAAGGGTAAGCTTAAGGGTAAAAGCTAGGGTAAGGGTAAGGGTAAGGGTAAGGGTAAGGGTAAAGGTAAGGGTAAGCCTAAGGGTAAAAGCAAGGGTAAGGGTAAGGGTAAGGGTAAGGGTAAGGGTAAGGGTAAGGGTAAGGGTAAGGGTAAGGGTAAGGGTAAGGGTAAGGGTAAGGGTAAGGGTAAGGGTAAGGGTAAGGGTAAGGGTAAGGGTAAGGGTAAGGGTAAGGGTAAGCTTAAGGGTAAAAGCAAGGGTAAGGGTAAGGGTAAGGGTAAGGGTAAGCCTAAGGGTAAAAGCAAGGGTAAGAGTAAGGGTAAGGGTAAGGGTAAGGGTAAGCTTAAGGGTAAAAGCAAGGGTAAGGGTAAGGGTAAGGGTAAGGGTAAGGGTAAGGGTAAGCTTAAGGGTAAAAGCAAGGGTAAGGGTAAGGGTAAGGGTAAGGTTAAGGGTAAGGGTAAGGGTAAGGGTAAGGGTAAAGGTAAGGGTAAGCCTAAGGGTAAAAGCAAGGGTAAGGGTAAGGGTAAGGGTAAGGGTAAGGGTAAGGGTAAGGGTAAGGGTAAGGGTAAGGGTAAGGGTAAGGGTAAGCTTAAGGGTAAAAGCAAGGGTAAGGGTAAGGGTAAGGGTAAGGGTAAGGGTAAGGGTAAGGGTAAGGGTAAGGGTAAGGGTGAGGGTAAGGGTAAGCTTAAGGGTAAGGGTAAGGGTAAGGGTAAGGGTAAGCTTAAGGGTAAAAGCAAGGGTAAGGGTAAGGGTAAGGGTAAGGGTAAGCTTAAGGGTAAAAGCAAGGGTAAGGGTAAGGGTAAGGGTAAGGGTAAGGGTAAGGGTAAGGGTAAGGGTAAGGGTAAGCTTAAGGGTAAGGGTAAGGGTAAGGGTAAGGGTAAGCTTAAGGGTAAAAGCAAGGGTAAGGGTAAGGGTAAGGGTAAGGGTAAGGGTAAGCTTAAGGGTAAGGGTAAGGGTAAGGGTAAGGGTAAGCTTAAGGGTAAAAGCAAGGGTAAGGTTAAGGGTAAGGGTAAGGGTAAGGGTAAGGGTAAGGGTAAGCTTAAGGGTAAGGGTAAGGGTAAGGGTAAGGGTAAGCTTAAGGGTAAAAGCAAGGGTAAGGGTAAGGGTAAGGGTAAGGGTAAGGGTAAGGGTAAGGGTAAGGGTAAGGGTAAGGGTAAGGGTAAGGGTAAAAGCAAGGGTAAGGGTAAGGGTAAGGGTAAGGGTAAGGGTAAAGGTAAGGGTAAGCCAAAGGGTAAAAGCAAGGGTAAGGGTAAGGGTAAGGGTAAGGGTAAGGGTAAGGGTAAGGGTAAGGGTTAGGGTAAGGGTAAGGGTAAGGGTAAGGGTAAGGGTAAGGGTAAGCTTAAGGGTATAAGCAAGGGTAAGGGTAAGGGTAAGGGTGAGGGTAAGGGTAAGGGTAAGGGTAAGGGTAAGGGTAAGCTTAAGGGTAAAAGCAAGGGTAAGGGTAAGGGTAAGGGTAAGGGTAAGGGTAAGGGTAAGGGTAAGGGTAAGCTTAAGGGTAAAAGCAAGGGTAAGGGTAAGGGTAAGGGTAAGGGTAAGGGTAAGGGTAAGGGTAAGGGTAAGGGTTAGGGTAAGGGTAAGGGTAAGGGTAAGGGTAAAGGTAAGGTTAAGCCTAAGGGTAAAAGCAAGGGTAAGGGTAAGGGTAAGGGTAAGGGTAAGGGTAAGGGTAAGGGTAAGGGTAAGGGTAAGGGTAAGGGTAAGGGTAAGGGTAAGGGTAAGGGTAAGGGTAAGGGTAAGGGTAAGCTTAAGGGTAAAAGCAAGGGTAAGGGTAAGGGTAAGGGTAAGGGTAAGGGTAAGGGTAAGGGTGAGCTTAAGGGTAAAAGCAAGGGTAAGGGTAAGGGTAAGGGTAAAGGTAAGGGTAAGGGTAAGGGTAAGGGTAAGGGTAAAGGTAAGGGTAAGCCTAAGGGTCAAAGCAAGGGTAAGGGTAAAGGTAAGGGTAAGGGTAAGGGTAAGGGTAAGGGTAAGGGTAAGGGTAAGCTTAAGGGTAAAAGCAAGGGTAAGGGTAAGGGTAAGGGTAAGGGTAAGGGTAAGGGTAAGGGTAAGGGTAAGGGTAAGGGTAAGGGTAAGGGTAAGGGTAAGGGTAAGGGTAAGCTTAAGGGTAAGGGTAAGGGTAAGGGTAAGGGTAAGCCTAAGGGTAAAAGCAAGGGTAAGTGTAAGGGTAAGGGTAAGGGTAAGGGTAAGGGTAAGGGTAAGGGTAAGCTTAAGGGTAAGGGTAAGGGTAAGGGTAAGGGTAAGGGTAAGCCTAAGGGTAAAAGCAAGGGTAAGGGTAAGGGTAAGGGTAAGGGTAAGCTTAAGGGTAAAAGCAAGGGTAAGGGTAAGGCTAAGAGTAAGGGTAAGGGTAAGGGTAAGGGTAAGCTTAAGGGTAAAAGCAAGGGTAAGGGTAAGGGTAAGGGTAAGGGTAAGGGTAAGGGTAAGGGTAAGGGTAAAGGTGAGGGTAAGCCTAAGGGTAAAAGCAAGGGTAAGGGTAAGGGTAAGGGTAAGGGTAAGGGTAAGGGTAAGGGTAAGGGTAGGGGTAAGAGTAAGGGTAAGGGTAAGCTTAAGGGTAAAAGCAAGGGTAAGGGTAAGGGTAAGGGTAAGGGGTAAGGGTAAGGGTAAGCTTAAGGGTAAAAGCAAGGGTAAGGGTAAGGGTAAGGGTAAGGGTAAGGGTAAGGGTAAGGGTAAGGGTAAGGGTAAGGGTAAGGGTAAGGGTAAGGGTAAGGGTAAGGGTAAGCTTAAGGGTAAAAGCAAGGGTAAGGGTAAGGGTAAGGGTAAGGGTATGGGTAAGGGTAATGGTAAGGGTAAAGGTAAGGGTAAGCCTAAGGGTAAAAGCAAGGGTAAGGGTAAGGGTAAGGGTAAGGGTAAGGGTAAGGGTAAGGGTAAGGGTAAGGGTAAGGGTAAGGGTAAGGGTAAGCTTAAGGGTAAAAGCAAGGGTAAGGGTAAGGGTAAGGGTAAGGGTAAGGGTAAGGGTAAGCTTAAGGGTAAGGGTAAGGGTAAGGGTAAGGGTAAGCTTAAGGGTAAAAGCAAGGGTAAGGGTAAGGGTAAGGGTAAGGGTAAGGGTAAGCTTAAGGGTAAAAGCAAGGGTAAGGGTAAGGGTAAGGGTAAGGGTAAGGGTAAGGGTAAGGGTAAGGGTAAGGGTAAGCTTAAGGGTAAGGGTAAGGGTAAGGGTAAGGGTAAGCTTAAGGGTAAAAGCAAGGGTAAGGGTAAGAGTAAGGGTAAGGGTAAGGGTAAGGGTAAGGGTAAGGGTAAGGGTAAGGGTAAGGGTGAGCTCAAGGGTAAAAGCAAGGGTAAGGGTAAGGGTAAGGATAAGGGTAAGGGTAAGGGTAAGGGTTAGGGTAAGGGTAAGCTTAAGGGTAAAAGCAAGATTAAGGGTAAGGGTAAGGGTAAGGGTAAGGGTAAGGGTAAGGGTAAGGGTAAGGGTAAAGGTAAGGGTAAGCCTAAGGGTAAAAGCAAGGGTAAGGGTAAGGGTTAGGGTAAGGGTAAGAGTAAGGGTAAGGGTAAGGGTAAGGGTAAGCTTAAGGGTAAAAGCAAGGGTAAGGGTAAGGGTAAGGGTAAGGGTAAGGGTAAGCTTAATGGTAAAAGCAAGGGTAAGGGTAAGGGTAAGGGTAAGGGTAAGGGTAAGGGTAAGGGTAAGGGTAAGCTTAAGGGTAAAAGCAAGGGTGAGGGTAAGGGTAAGGGTAAGGGTAAGGGTAAGGGTAAGGGTAAGGGTAAGGGTAAGGGTAAGGGTAAGGGTAAGGGTAAGGGTAAGCTTAAGGGTAAAAGCAAGGGTAAGGGTAAGGGTAAGGGTAAGGGTAAGGGTAAGGGTAAGGGTAAGGGTAAGGGTAAGGGTAAGGGTAAGCTTAAGGGTAAAAGCTAGGGTAAGGGTAAGGGTCAGGGTAAGGGTAAAGGTAAGGGTAAGCCTAAGGGTAAAAGCAAGGGTAAGGGTAAGGGTAAGGGTAAGGGTAAGGGTAAGGGTAAGGGTAAGGGTAAGGGTAAGGGTAAGGGTAAGGGTAAGGGTAAGGGTAAGGGTAAGGGTAAGGGTAAGGGTAAGGGTAAGGGTAAGGGTAAGGGTAAGGGTAAGGGTAAGGGTAAGCTTAAGGGTAAAAGCAAGGGTAAGGGTAAGGGTAAGGGTAAGGGTAAGGGTAAGCCTAAGGGTAAAAGCAAGGGTAAGAGTAAGGGTAAGGGTAAGGGTAAGGGTAAGCTTAAGGGTAAAAGCAAGGGTAAGGGTAAGGGTAAGGGTAAGGGTAAGGGTAAGGGTAAGGGTAAGCTTAAGGGTAAAAGCAAGGGTAAGGGTAAGGGTAAGGGTAAGGGTAAGGGTAAGGGTAAGGGTAAGGGTAAAGGTAAGGGTAAGCCTAAGGGTAAAAGCAAGGGTAAGGGTAAGGGTAAGGGTAAGGGTAAGGGTAAGGGTAAGGGTAAGGGTAAGGGTAAGGGTAAGCTTAAGGGTAAAAGCAAGGGTAAGGGTAAGGGTAAGGGTAAGGGTAAGGGTAAGGGTAAGGGTAAGGGTGAGGGTAAGGGTAAGCTTAAGGGTAAGGGTAAGGGTAAGGGTAAGGGTAAGCTTAAGGGTAAAAGCAAGGGTAAGGGTAAGGGTAAGGGTAAGGGTAAGCTTAAGGGTAAAAGCAAGGGTAAGGGTAAGGGTAAGGGTAAGGGTAAGGGTAAGGGTAAGGGTAAGGGTAAGCTTAAGGGTAAGGGTAAGGGTAAGGGTAAGGGTAAGCTTAAGGGTAAAAGCAAGGGTAAGGGTAAGGGTAAGGGTAAGAGTAAGGGTAAGCTTAAGGGTAAGGGTAAGGGTAAGGGTAAGGGTAAGCTTAAGGGTAAAAGCAAGGGTAAGGTTAAGGGTAAGGGTAAGGGTAAGGGTAAGCTTAAGGGTAAGGGTAAGGGTAAGGGTAAGGGTAAGCTTAAGGGTAAAAGCAAGGGTAAGGGTAAGGGTAAGGGTAAGGGTAAGGGTAAGGGTAAGGGTAAGGGTAAGGGTAAGGGTAAGGGTAAGGGTAAGGGTAAGGGTAAGGGTAAGGGTAAGGGTAAGCTTAAGGGTAAGGGTAAGGGTAAGGGTAAGCTTAAGGGTAAAAGCAAGGGTAAGGGTAAGGGTAAGGGTAAGGGTAAGGGTAAGCTTAAGGGTGAAAGCAAGGGTAAGGGTAAGGGTAAGGGTAAGGGTAAGGGTAAGGGTAAGTGTAAGGGTAAGTGTAAGGGTAAGGGTAAGGGTAAGCTTAAGGGTAAGGGTAAGGGTAAGGGTAAGCTTAAGGGTAAAAGCTTACCCTTACCCTTACCCTTACCCTTACCCTTAAGCTTACCCTTACCCTTACCCTTACCCTTACCCTTACCCTTAACCTTACCCTTGCTTTTACCCTTAAGCTCACCCTTACCCTTACCCTTACCCTTACCCTTAAGCTTACCCTTACCCTTACCCTTACCCTTACCCTTACCATTGCTTTTACCCTTAATCTCACCCTTACCCTTACCCTTACCCTTACCCTTAAGCTTACCCTTACCCTTACCCTTACCCTTACCCTTACCCTTACCCTTACCCTTACCCTTACCCTTACCCTTGCTTTTACCCTTAAGCTTACCCTTACCCTTATCCTAAGTAAGGGTAAGGGTAAGGGTAAGGGTGAGGGTAAGGGTAAGGGTAAGGGTAAGGGTAAGGGTAAGGGTAAGGGTAAGGGTAAGGGTAAGGGTAAGGGTAAGGGTAAGGGTAAGCTTAAGGGTAAAAGCAAGGGTAAGGGTAAGGGTAAGGGTAAGGGTAAGGGTAAGGGTAAGGGTAAGGGTAAGGGTAAGGGTAAGGGTAAGGGTAAGGGTAAGGGTAAGGGTAAGGGTAAGGGTAAGGGTAAGGGTAAGGGTAAGGGTAAGGGTAAGGGTAAGGGTAAGGGTAAGGGTAAGGGTAAGGGTAAGGGTAAGGGTAAGGGTAAGGGTAAGGGTAAGGGTAAGGGTAAGGGTAAGCTTAAGGGTAAGGGTAAGGGTAAGGGTAAGGGTAAGCCTAAGGGTAAAAGCAAGGGTAAGGGTAAGGGTAAGGGTAAGGGTAAGGGTAAGCTTAAGGGTAAAAGCAAGGGTAAGGGTAAGGCTAAGGGTAAGGGTAAGGGTAAGGGTAAGGGTAAGCTTAAGGGTAAAAGCAAGGGTAAGGGTAAGGGTAAGGGTAAGGGTAAGGGTAAGGGTAAGGGTAAGGGTAAAGGTGAGGGTAAGCCTATGGGTAAAAGCAAGGGTAAGGGTAAGGGTAAGGGTAAGGGTAAGGGTAAGGGTAAGGGTAAGGGTAAGGGTAGGGGTAAGAGTAAGGGTAAGGGTAAGCTTAAGGGTAAAAGCAAGGGTAAGGGTAAGGGTAAGGGTAAGGGTAAGGGTAAGGGTAAGGGTAAGGGTAAGCTTAAGGGTAAAAGCAAGGGTAAGAGTAAGGGTAAGGGTAAGGGTAAGGGTAAGGGTAAGGGTAAGGGTAAGGGTAAGGGTAAGGGTAAGGGTAAGGGTAAGCTTAAGGGTAAAAGCAAGGGTAAGGGTAAGGGTAAGGGTAATGGTATGGGTAAGGGTAATGGTAAGGGTAAAGGTAAGGGTAAGCCTAAGGGTAAAAGCAAGGGTAAGGGTAAGGGTAAGGGTAAGGGTAAGGGTAAGGGTAAGGGTAAGGGTAAGGGTAAGGGTAAGGGTAAGGGTAAGGGTAAGCTTAAGGGTAAAAGCAAGGGTAAGGGTAAGGGTAAGGGTAAGGGTAAGGGTAAGGGTAAGGGTAAGGGTAAGCTTAAGGGTAAGGGTAAGGGTAAGGGTAAGGGTAAGCTTAAGGGTAAAAGCAAGGGTAAGGGTAAGGGTAAGGGTAAGGGTAAGGGTAAGCTTAAGGGTAAAAGCAAGGGTAAGGGTAAGGGTAAGGGTAAGGGTAAGGGTAAGGGTAAGGGTAAGGGTAAGCTTAAGGGTAAGGGTAAGGGTAAGGGTAAGGGTAAGCTTAAGGGTAAAAGCAAGGGTAAGGGTAAGAGTAAGGGTAAGGGTAAGGGTAAGGGTAAGGGTAAGGGTAAGGGTAAGGGTAAGGGTGAGCTTAAGGGTAAAAGCAAGGGTAAGGGTAAGGGTAAGGATAAGGGTAAGGGTAAGGGTAAGGGTAAGGGTAAGGGTAAGCTTAAGGGTAAAAGCAAGATTAAGGGTAAGGGTAAGGGTAAGGGTAAGGGTAAGGGTAAAGGTAAGGGTAAGCCTAAGGGTAAAAGCAAGGGTAAGGGTAAGGGTGAGGGTAAGGGTAAGAGTAAGGGTAAGGGTAAGGGTAAGGGTAAGCTTAGGGGTAAAAGCAAGGGTAAGGGTAAGGGTAAGGGTAAGGGTAAGCCTAAGGGTAAAAGAAAGGGTAAGGGTAAGGGTAAGGGTAAGGGTAAGGGTAAGCTTAAGGGTAAAAGCAAGGGTAAGGGTAAGGGTAAGGGTAAGGGTAAGGGTAAGGGTAAGGGTAAGCTTAAGGGTAAAAGCAAGGGTGAGGGTAAGGGAGAGGGTAAGGGTAAGGGTAAGGGTAAGGGTAAGGGTAAGGGTAAGGGTAAGGGTAAGGGTAAGGGTAAGCTTAAGGGTAAAAGCAAGGGTAAGGGTAAGGGTAAGGGTAAGGGTAAGGGTAAGGGTAAGGGTAAGGGTAAGGGTAAGGGTAAGCTTAAGGGTAAAAGCAAGGGTAAGGGTAAGGGTAAGGGTAAGGGTAAGGGTAAAGGTAAGGGTAAGCCTAAGGGTAAAAGCAAGGGTAAGGGTAAGGGTAAGGGTAAGGGTAAGGGTAAGGGTAAGGGTAAGGGTAAGGGTAAGGGTAAGGGTAAGGGTAAGGGTAAGGGTAAGGGTAAGGTTAAGGGTAAGGGTAAGGGTAAGGGTAAGGGTAAGGGTAAGGGTAAGGGTAAGCTTAAGGGTAAAAGCAAGGGTAAGGGTAAGGGTAAGGGTAAGGGTAAGCCTAAGGGTGAAAGCAAGGGTAAGGGTAAGGGTAAGGGTAAGGGTAAGGGTAAGCTTAAGGGTAAAAGCAAGGGTAAGGGTAAGGGTAAGGGTAAGGGTAAGGGTAAGGGTAAGGGTAAGGGTAAGCTTAAGGGTAAAAGCAAGGGTAAGGGTAAGGGTAAGGGTAAGGGTAAGGGTAAGGGTAAGGGTAAAGGTAAGGGTAAGCCTAAGGGTAAAAGCAAGGGTAAGGGTAAGGGTAAGGGTAAGGGTAAGGGTAAGGGTAAGGGTAAGGGTAAGGGTAAGGGTAAGCTTAAGGGTAAAAGCAAGGGTAAGGGTAAGGGTAAGGGAAAGGGTAAGGGTAAGGGTAAGGGTAAGGGTAAGGGTAAGGGTAAGCTTAAGGGTAAGGGTAAGGGTAAGGGTAAGGGTAAGCTTAAGGGTAAAAGCAAGGGTAAGGGTAAGGGTAAGGGTAAGGGTAAGCTTAAGGGTAAAAGCAAGTGTAAGGGTAAGGGTAAGGGTAAGGGTAAGGGTAAGCTTAAGGGTAAGGGTAAGGGTAAGGGTAAGGGTAAGCTTAAGGGTAAAAGCAAGGGTAAGGGTAAGGGTAAGGGTAAGGGTAAGGGTACGCTTAAGGGTAAGGGTAAGGGTAAGGGTAAGGGTAAGCTTAAGGGTAAAAGCAAGGGTAAGGTTAAGGGTAAGGGTAAGGGTAAGGGTAAGGGTAAGGGTAAGCTTAAGGGTAAGGGTAAGGGTAAGGGTAAGGGTAAGCTTAAGGGTAAAAGCAAGGGTAAGGGTAAGGGTAAGGGTAAGGGTAAGGGTAAGGGTAAGGGTAAGGGTAAGGGTAAGGGTAAGGGTAAGGGTAAGGGTAAGCTTAAGGGTAAAAGCAAGGGTAAGGGTAAGGGTAAGGGTAAGGGTAAGGGTAAGGGTAAGGGTAAGGGTAAGCTTAAGGGTAAGGGTAAGGGTAAGGGTAAGGGTAAGCTTAAGGGTAAAAGCAAGGGTAAGGGTAAGGGTAAGGGTAAGGGTAAGGGTAAGCTTAAGGGTAAAAGCAAGGGTAAGGGTAAGGGTAAGGGTAAGGGTAAGGGTAAGGGTAAGGGTAAGGGTAAGCTTAAGGGTAAGGGTAAGGGTAAGGGTAAGGGTAAGCTTAAGGGTAAAAGCAAGGGTAAGGGTAAGAGTAAGGGTAAGGGTAAGGGTAAGGGTAAGGGTAAGGGTAAGGGTAAGGGTAAGGGTGAGCTTAAGGGTAAAAGCAAGGGTAAGGGTAAGGGTAAGGATAAGGGTAAGGGTAAGGGTAAGGGTAAGGGTAAGGGTAAGCTTAAGGGTAAAAGCAAGATTAAGGGTAAGGGTAAGGGTAAGGGTAAGGGTAAGGGTAAAGGTAAGGGTAAGCCTAAGGGTAAAAGCAAGGGTAAGGGTAAGGGTGAGGGTAAGGGTAAGAGTAAGGGTAAGGGTAAGGGTAAGGGTAAGCTTAGGGGTAAAAGCAAGGGTAAGGGTAAGGGTAAGGGTAAGGGTAAGCCTAAGGGTAAAAGAAAGGGTAAGGGTAAGGGTAAGGGTAAGGGTAAGGGTAAGCTTAAGGGTAAAAGCAAGGGTAAGGGTAAGGGTAAGGGTAAGGGTAAGGGTAAGGGTAAGGGTAAGCTTAAGGGTAAAAGCAAGGGTGAGGGTAAGGGAGAGGGTAAGGGTAAGGGTAAGGGTAAGGGTAAGGGTAAGGGTAAGGGTAAGGGTAAGGGTAAGGGTAAGCTTAAGGGTAAAAGCAAGGGTAAGGGTAAGGGTAAGGGTAAGGGTAAGGGTAAGGGTAAGGGTAAGGGTAAGGGTAAGGGTAAGCTTAAGGGTAAAAGCAAGGGTAAGGGTAAGGGTAAGGGTAAGGGTAAGGGTAAAGGTAAGGGTAAGCCTAAGGGTAAAAGCAAGGGTAAGGGTAAGGGTAAGGGTAAGGGTAAGGGTAAGGGTAAGGGTAAGGGTAAGGGTAAGGGTAAGGGTAAGGGTAAGGGTAAGGGTAAGGGTAAGGTTAAGGGTAAGGGTAAGGGTAAGGGTAAGGGTAAGGGTAAGGGTAAGGGTAAGCTTAAGGGTAAAAGCAAGGGTAAGGGTAAGGGTAAGGGTAAGGGTAAGCCTAAGGGTGAAAGCAAGGGTAAGGGTAAGGGTAAGGGTAAGGGTAAGGGTAAGCTTAAGGGTAAAAGCAAGGGTAAGGGTAAGGGTAAGGGTAAGGGTAAGGGTAAGGGTAAGGGTAAGGGTAAGCTTAAGGGTAAAAGCAAGGGTAAGGGTAAGGGTAAGGGTAAGGGTAAGGGTAAGGGTAAGGGTAAAGGTAAGGGTAAGCCTAAGGGTAAAAGCAAGGGTAAGGGTAAGGGTAAGGGTAAGGGTAAGGGTAAGGGTAAGGGTAAGGGTAAGGGTAAGGGTAAGCTTAAGGGTAAAAGCAAGGGTAAGGGTAAGGGTAAGGGAAAGGGTAAGGGTAAGGGTAAGGGTAAGGGTAAGGGTAAGGGTAAGCTTAAGGGTAAGGGTAAGGGTAAGGGTAAGGGTAAGCTTAAGGGTAAAAGCAAGGGTAAGGGTAAGGGTAAGGGTAAGGGTAAGCTTAAGGGTAAAAGCAAGTGTAAGGGTAAGGGTAAGGGTAAGGGTAAGGGTAAGCTTAAGGGTAAGGGTAAGGGTAAGGGTAAGGGTAAGCTTAAGGGTAAAAGCAAGGGTAAGGGTAAGGGTAAGGGTAAGGGTAAGGGTACGCTTAAGGGTAAGGGTAAGGGTAAGGGTAAGGGTAAGCTTAAGGGTAAAAGCAAGGGTAAGGTTAAGGGTAAGGGTAAGGGTAAGGGTAAGGGTAAGGGTAAGCTTAAGGGTAAGGGTAAGGGTAAGGGTAAGGGTAAGCTTAAGGGTAAAAGCAAGGGTAAGGGTAAGGGTAAGGGTAAGGGTAAGGGTAAGGGTAAGGGTAAGGGTAAGGGTAAGGGTAAGGGTAAGGGTAAGGGTAAGCTTAAGGGTAAGGGTAAGGGTAAGGGTAAGCTTAAGGGTAAAAGCAAGGGTAAGGGTAAAAGTAAGGGTAAGGGTAAGGGTAATCTTAAGGGTAAAAGCAAGGGTAAGGGTAAGGGTAAGGGTAAGGGTAAGGGTAAGGGTAAGTGTAAGGGTAAGTGTAAGGGTAAGGGTAAGGGTAAGCTTAAGGGTAAGGGTAAGGGTAAGCTTAAGGGTAAAAGCAAGGGTAAGGGTAAGGGTAAGGGTAAAGGTAAGGGTAAGCCTAAGGGTAAAAGCAAGGGTAAGGGTAAGGGTAAGGGTAAGGGTAAGGGTAAGGGTAAGGGTAAGGGTAAGGGTAAGGGTAAGGGTAAGGGTAAGAGTAAGGGTAAGCTTAAGGGTAAAAGCAAGGGTAAGGGTAAGGGTAAGGGTAAGGGTAAGGGTAAGGGTAAGGGTAAGGGTAAGGGTAAGCTTAAGGGTAAAAGCAAGGGTAAGGGTAAGGGTAAGGGTAAGGGTAAGGGTAAGGGTAAGGGTAAGCTTAAGGGTAAAAGCAAGGGTAAGGGTAAGGGTAAGGGTAAGGGTAAGGGTTAGGGTAAGGGTAAAGGTAAGGGTAAACCTAAGGGTAAAAGCAAGGGTAAGGGTAAGGGTAAGGGTAAGGGTAAGGGTAAGGGTAAGGGTAAGGGTAAGGGTAAGAGTAAGGGTAAGGGTAAGGGTAAGCTTAAGGGTAAAAGCAAGGGTAAGGGTAAGGGTAAGGGTAAGGGTAAGCCTAAGGGTAAAAGCAAGGGTAAGGGTAAGGTTAAGGGTAAGGGTAAGGGTAAGCTTAAGGGTAAAAGCAAGGGTAAGGGTAAGGGTAAGGGTAAGGGTAAGGGTAAGGGTAAGCTTAAGGGTAAAAGCAAGGGTAAGGGTAAGGGTGAGGGTAAGGGTAAGGGTAAGGGTAAGGGTAAAGGTAAGGGTAAGCCTAAGAGTAAAAGCAAGGGTAAAGGTAAGGGTAAGGGTAAGGGTAAGGGTAAGGATAAGGGTAAGGGTAAGGGTAAGGGTAAGGGTAAGGGTAAGCTTAAGGGTAAAAGCAAGGGTAAGGATAAGGGTAAGGGTAAGGGTAAGGGTAAGGGTAAGGGTAAGGGTAAGGGTAAGGGTAAGGGTAAGCTTAAGGGTAAAAGCAAGGGTAAGGGTTAGGGTAAGGGTAAGGGTAAGGGTAAGGGTAAGGGTAAGGGTAAGGGTAAGCTTAAGGGTAAAAGCAAGGGTAAGGGTAAGGGTAAGGGTAAGGGTAAGGGTAAGGGTAAGGGTAAAGGTAAGGGTAAGCCTAAGGGTAAAAGCAAGGGTAAGGGTAAGGGTAAGGGTAAGGGTAAGGGTAAGGGTAAGGGTAAGGGTAAGGGTAAGGGTAAGGGTAAGGGTAAGGGTAAGGGTAAGGGTAAGGGTAAGGGTAAGGGTAAGCTTAAGGGTAAAAGCAAGGGTAAGGGTAAGGGTAAGAGTAAGGGTAAGGGTAAGGGTAAGGGTAAGCTTAAGGGTAAAAGCAAGGGTAAGGGTAAGGGTAAGGGTAAGGGTAAGGGTAAGGGTAAGAGTAAGGGTATGGGTAAGGGTAAGGGTAAAGGTAAGGTTGAGCCTAAGGGTAAAAGCAAGGGTAAGGGTAAGGGTAAGGGTAAGGGTAAGGGTAAGGGTAAGGGTAAGGGTAAGGGTAAGGGTAAGGGTAAGGGTAAGCTTAAGGGTAAAAGAAAGGGTAAGGGTAAGGGTAAGGGTAAGGGTAAGGGTAAGGGTAAGGGTAAGGGTATGGGTAAAGGTAAGGGTAAAGGTAAGGTTAAGCCTAAGGGTAAAAGCAAGGGTAAGGGTAAGGGTAAGGGTAAGGGTAAGCTTAAGGGTATAAGCAAGGGTAAGGGTAAGGGTAAGGGTGAGGGTAAGGGTAAGGGTAAGGGTAAGGGTAAGCTTAAGGGTAAAAGCAAGGGTAAGGGTAAGGGTAAGAGTAAGGGTAAGGGTAAGGGTAAGGGTAAGCTTAAGGGTAAAAGCAAGGGTAAGGGTAAGGGTAAGGGTAAGGGTAAGGGTAAGGGTAAGGGTAAGGGTATGGGTAAGGGTAAGGGTAAAGGTAAGGTTAAGCCTAAGGGTAAAAGCAAGGGTAAGGGTAAGGGTAAGGGTAAGGGTAAGGGTAAGGGTAAGGGTAAGGGTAAGGGTAAGCTTAAGGGTAAAAGCAAGGGTAAGGGTAAGGGTAAGGGTAAGCCTAAGGGTAAAAGCAAGGGTGAGGGTAAGGGTAAGGGTAAGGGTAAGGGTAAGCTTAAGGGTAAAAGCAAGGGTAAGGGTAAGGGTAAGGGTAAGGGTAAGGGTAAGGGTAAGGGTAAGGGTAAGGGTAAGGGTAAGGGTAAGCTTAAGGGTAAAAGCAAGGGTAAGGGTAAGGGTAAGGGTAAGGGTAAGGGTAAGGGTAAGGGTAAGGGTAAAGGTAAGGGTAAGCCTAAGGGTCAAAGCAAGGGTAAGGGTAAGGGTAAGGGTAAGGGTAAGGGTAAGGGTAAGGGTAAGGGTAAGGGTAAGGGTAAGGGTAAGGGTAAGGGTAAGGGTAAGGGTAAGGGTAAGGGTAAGCTTAAGGTTAAAAGTAAGGGTAAGGGTAAGGGTAAGGGTAAGGGTAAGGGTAAGGGTAAGGGTAAGGGTAAGGGTAAGGGTAAGGGTAAGGGTAAGGGTAAGCTTAAGGGTAAGGGTAAGGGTAAGGGTAAGGGTAAGCCTAAGGGTAAAAGCAAGGGTAAGTGTAAGGGTAAGGGTAAGGGTAAGCTTAAGGGTAAAAGCAAGGGTAAGGGTAAGGGTAAGGGTAAGGGTAAGCTTAAGGGTAAAAGCAAGGGTAAGGGTAAGGGTAAGGGTTAGGGTTAGGGTAAGGGTAAGGCTAAAGGTAAGGGTAAGCCTAAGGGTGAAAGAAAGGGTAAGGGTAAGGGTAAGGGTAAGGGTAAGGGTAAGGGTAAGGGTAAGGGTAAAGGTAAGGGTAAGGGTAAGCTTAAGGGTAAAAGCAAGGGTAAGGGTAAGGGTAAGGGTAAGGGTAAGAGTAAGGGTAAGGGTAAGGGTAAGCTTAAGGGTAAAAGCAAGGGTAAGGGTAAGGGTAAGGGTAAGGGTAAGGGTAAGGGTAAGGGTAAGGGTAAGGGTAAGGGTAAGGGTAAGGGTAAGGGTAAGGGTAAGGGTAAGGGTAAGGGTAAGGGTAAGCTCAAGGGTAAAAGCAAGGGTAAGGGTAAGGGTAAGGGTAAGGGTAAGGGTAAGGGTAAGGGTAAGGGTAAGGGTAAGGGTAAGGGTAAGGGTAAGGGTAAGGGTAAGGGTAAGGGTAAGGGTAAGGGTAAGGGTAAGCTTAAGGGTAAAAGCAAGGGTAAGGGTAAGGGTAAGGGTAAGGGTAAGGGTAATGGTAAGGGTAAAGGTAAGGGTAAGCCTAAGGGTAAAAGCAAGGGTAAGGGTAAGGGTAAGGGTAAGGGTAAGGGTAAGGTTAAGGGTAAGGGTTAGGGTAAGGGTAAGGGTAAGGGTAAGGGTAAGCTTAAGGGTAAAAGCAAGGGTAAGGGTAAGGGTAAGGGTAAGGGTAAGGGTAAGGGTAAGGGTAAGCTTAAGGCTAAGGGTAAGGGTAAGGGCAAGGGTAAGCTTAAGGGTAAAAGCAAGGGTAAGGGTAAGGGTAAGGGTAAGGGTAAGGGTAAGCTTAAGGGTAAAAGCAAGGGTAAGGGTTAGGGTAAGGGTAAGGGTAAGGGTAAGGGTAAGGGTAAGCTCAAGGGTAAGGGTAAGGGTAAGGGTAAGGGTAAGCTTAAGGGTACAAGCAAGGGTAAGGGTCAGGGTAAGGGTAAGTGTAAGGGTAAGGGTAAGGGTAAGGGTAAGGGTGAGCTTAAGGGTAAAAGCAAGGGTAAGGGTAAGGTTAAGGGTAAGGGTAAGGGTAAGGGTTAGGGTAAGGGTTAGCTTAAGGGTAAAAGCAAGGGTAAGGGTAAGGGTAAGGGTAAGGGTAAGGGTAAGGGTAAGGGTAAGGGTAAGGGTAAGGGTAAGGGTAAGGGTAAGGGTAAAGGTAAGGGTAAGCCTAAGGGTAAAAGCAAGGGTAAGGGTAAGGGTAAGGGTAAGGGTAAGAGTAAGGGTAAGGGTAAGGGTAAGGGTAAGCTTAAGGGTAAAAGCAAGGGTAAGGGTAAGGGTAAGGGTAAGGGTAAGCCTAAGGGTAAAAGCAAGGGTAAGGGTAAGGGTAAGGGTAAGGGTAAGGGTAAGCTTAAGGGTAAAAGCAAGGGTAAGGGTAAGGGTAAGGGTAAGGGTAAGGGTAAGGGTAAGGGTAAGCTTAAGGGTAAAAGCAAGGGTGAGGGTAAGGGTAAGGGTAAGGGTAAGAGTAAGGGTAAGGGTAAGGGTAAGGGTAAGCTTAAGGGTAAAAGCAAGGGTAAGGGTAAGGGTAAGGGTAAGGGTAAGGGTAAGGGTAAGGGTAAGGGTAAGGGTAAGGGTAAGCTTAAGGGTAAAAGCAAGGGTAAGGGTAAGGGTAAGGGTAAGGGTAAGGGTAAAGGTAAGGGTAAGCCTAAGGGTAAAAGCAAGGGTAAGGGTAAAAGCAAGGGTAAGGGTAAGGGTAAGGGTAAGGGTAAGGGTTAGGGTAAGGGTAAGGGTAAGGGTAAGGGTAAGGGTAAGGGTAAGGGTAAGGGTAAGGGTAAGGGTAAGGGTAAGGGTAAGGGTAAGGGTAAGGGTAAGGGTAAGGGTAAGGGTAAGGGTAAGGGTAAGCTTAAGGGTAAAAGCAAGGGTAAGGGTAAGGGAAAGGGTAAGGGTAAGCCTAAGGGTAAAAGCAAGGGTAAGGGTAAGGGTAAGGGTAAGGGTAAGGGTGAGCTTAAGGGTAAAAGCAAGAGTAAGGGTAAGGGTAAGGGTAAGGGTAAGGGTAAGGGTAAGGGTAAGCTTAAGGGTAAAAGCAAGGGTAAGGGTAAAGGTAAGGGTAAGGGTAAGGGTAAGGGTAAGGGTAAGGGTAAGGGTAAGGGTAAAGGTAAGGGTAAGCCTAAGGGTAAAAGCAAGGGTAAGGGTAAGGGTAAGGGTAAGGGTAAGGGTAAGGTTAAGGGTAAGGGTAAGGGTAAGCTTAAGGGTAAAAGCAAGGGTAAGGGTAAGGGTAAGGGTAAGGGTAAGGGTAAGGGTAAGGGTAAGGGTAAGGGTAAGGGTAAGGGTAAGGGTAAGGGTAAGGGTAAGGGTAAGGGTAAGGGTAAGCTTAAGGGTAAGGGTAAGGGTAAGGGTAAGCTTAATGGTAAAAGCAAGGGTAAGGGTAAGGGTAAGGGTAAGGGTAAGCTTAAGGGTAAAAGCAAGGGTAAGGGTAAGGGTAAGGGTTAGGGTAAGGGTAAGGGTAAGGGTAAGGGTAAGGGTAAGGGTAAGGGTAAAGGTAAGGGTAAGGGTAAGCTTAAGGGTAAGGGTAAGGGTAAGGGTAAGGGTAAGCTTAAGGGTAAAAGCAAGGGTAAGGGTAAGGGTAAGGGTAAGGGTAAGGGTAAGGGTAAGCTTAAGGGTAAGGGTAAGGGTAAGGGTAAGGGTAAACTTAAGGGTAAAAGCAAGGGTAAGGGTAAGGGTGAGGGTAAGGGTAAGGGTAAGGGTAAGGGTAAGGGTAAGCTTAAGGATAAGGGTAAGGGTAAGGGTAAGGGTAAGCTTAAGGGTAAAAGCAAGGGTAAGGGTAAGGGTAAGGGTAAGGGTAAGGGTAAGGGTAAGGGTAAGGGTAAGGGTAATGGTAAGGGTAAGGGTAAGGGAAAGCTTAAGGGTAAGGGTAAGGGTAAGGGTAAGGGTAAGCTTAAGGGTAAAAGCAAGGGTAAGGGTAAGGGTAAGGGAAAGGGTAAGGGTAAGCTTAAGGGTAAAAGCATGGGTAAGGGTAAGGGTAAGGGTAAGGGTAAGGGTAAGGGTAAGGGTAAGGGTAAGGGTAAGGGTAAGGGTAAGGGTAAGGGTAAGGGTAAGCTTAAGGGTAAGGGTGAGGGTAAGGGTAAGCTTAAGGGTAAAAGCAAGGGTAAGGGTAAGGGTAAGGGTAAGGGTAAGGGTAAAGGTAAGGGTAAGCCTAAGGGTAAAAGCAAGGATAAGGGTAAGGGTAAGGGTAAGGGTAAGGGTAATGGTAAGGGTAAGGGTAAGAGTAAGGGTAAGCTTAAGGGTAAAAGCAAGGGTAAGGGTAAGGGTAAGGGTAAGGGTTAGGGTAAGGGTAAGGGTAAGGGTAAGCTTAAGGGTAAAAGCAAGGGTAAGGGTAAGAGTAAGGGTAAGGGTAAGGGTAAGGGTAAGCTTAAGGGTAAAAGCAAGGGTAAGGGTAAGGGTAAGGGTAAGGGTAAGGGTAAGGGTAAGCTTAAGGGTAAAAGCAAGGGTAAGGGTAAGGGTAAGGGTAAGGGTAAGGGTTAGGGTAAGGGTAAAGGTAAGGGTAATCCTAAGGGTAAATGCAAGGGTAAGGGTTAGGGTAAGGGTAAGGGTAAGGGTAAGGATAAGGGTAAGGGTAAGGGTAAGGGTAAGGGTAAGGGTAAGGGTAAGGGTAAGGGTAAGGGTAAGGGTAAGGGTAAGGGTAAGAGTAAGGGTAAGGGTAAGGGTAAGAGTAAGGGTTAGGGTAAGGGTAAGCTTAAGAGTAAAAGCAAGGGTAAGGGTAAGGGTAAGGGTAAGGGTAAGCCTAAGGGTAAAAGCAAGGGTAAGGGTTAGGGTAAGGGTAAGGGTAAGGGTAAGCTTAAGGGTAAAAGCAAGGGTAAGGGTAAGGGTAAGGGTAAGGGTAAGGGTAAGCTTAAGGGTAAAAGCAAGGGTAAGGGTAAGGGTAAGGGTAAGGGTAAGGGTAAGGGTAAGGGTAAGGGTAAAGGTAAGGGTAAGCCTAAGGGTAAAAGCAAGGGTAAGGGTAAGGGTAAGGGTAAGGGTAAGGGTAAGGGTAAGCTTAAGGGTAAAAGCAAGGGTAAGGGTGAGGGTAAGGGTAAGGGTAAGGGTAAGGGTAAGGGTAAGGGTAAGGGTATGGGTAAGCTTAAGGGTAAAAGCAAGGGTAAGGGTAAGGGTAAGGGTAAGGGTAAGGGTAAGGGTAAGGGTAAGGGTAAGGGTAAGGGTAAAGGTAAGGGTAAGGGTAAGGGTAAGGGTAAGGGTAAGGGTAAGGGTAAGGGTAAGCTTAAGGGTAAAAGCAAGGGTAAGGGTTAGGGTAAGGGTAAGGGTAAGGGTAAGAGTAAGGGTAAGCTTAAGGGTAAAAGCAAGGGTAAGGGTAAGGGTAAGGGTAAGGGTAAGGGTTAGGGTAAGGGTAAGGGTAAGGGTAAGGGTAAGGGTAAGGGTAAGGGTAAGGGTAAGGGTAAGCTTAAGGGTAAAAGCAAGGGTAGGGGAAAGGGTAAGGGTAAGGGTAAGGGTAAGGGTAAGGGTAAGCTTAAGGGTAAAAGCAAGGGTAAGGGTAAGGGTAAGGGTAAGGGTAAGGGTAAGGGTTAGGGTAAGGGTAAAGGTAAGGGTAAGCCTAAGGGTAAAAGCAAGGGTAAGGGTAAGGGTAAGGGTAAGGGTAAGGGTAAGGGTAAGGGTAAGGGTAAGGGTAAGGGTAAGGGTAAGAGTAAGGGTAAGGGAAAGGGTAAGCTTAAGGGTAAAAGCAAGGGTAAGGGTAAGGGTAAGGGTAAGCCTAAGGGTAAAAGCAAGGGTAAGGGTAAGGGTAAGGGTAAGGGTAAGGGTAAGCTTAAGGGTAAAAGCAAGGGTAAGGGTAAGGGTAAGGGTAAGGGTAAGGGTAAGGGTAAGCTTAAGGGTAAAAGCAAGGGTAAGGGTAAGGGTAAGGGTAAGGGTAAGGGTAAGGGTAAGGGTAAGGGTAAGGGTAAGGGTAAAGGTAAGGGTAAGCCTAAGGGTAAAAGCAAGGGTAAGGGTAAGGGTAAGGGTAAGTTTAAGGGTAAGCTTAAGGGTAAAAGCAAGGGTAAGGGTAAGGGTAAGGGTAAGGGTAAGGGTAAGGGTAAGGGTAAGGGTAAGGGTAAGCTTAAGGGTAAAAGCAAGGGTAAGGGTAAGGGTAAGGGTAAGGGTAAGGGTAAGGGTAAGGGTAAGGGTAAGGGTAAGGGTAAGGGTAAGGGTAAGGGTAAGGGTAATGGTAAGCTAAAGGGTAAAAGCAAGGGTAAGGGTTAGGGTAAGGGTAAGGGTAAGGGTAAGGGTAAGGGTAAGGGTAAGGGTAAGCTTAAGGGTAAAAGCAAGGGTAAGGGTAAGGGTAAGGATAAGGGTAAGGGTAAGGGTAAGCTCAAGGGTATAAGCAAGGGTAAGGGTAAGGGTAAGGGTGAGGGTAAGGGTAAGGGTAAGGGTAAGGGTAAGGGTAAGGGTAAGCTTAAGGGTAAAAGCAAGGGTAAGGGTAAGGGTAAGGGTAAGGGTAAGGGTAAGGGTAAGGGTAAGCTTAAGGGTAAAAGCAAGGGTAAGGGTAAGGGTAAGGGTAAGGGTAAGGGTAAGGGTAAGGGTAAGGGTAAGGGTAAGGGTAAGGGTAAGGGTAAAGGTAAGGGTAAGCCTAAGGGTAAAATCAAGGGTAAGGGTAAGGGTAAGGGTAAGGGTAAGGGTAAGGGTAAGGGTAAGGGTAAGCTTAAGGGTAAAAGCAAGGGTAAGGGTAAGGGTAAGGGTAAGGGTAAGGGTAAAGGTAAGGGTAAGCCTAAGGGTAAAAGCAAGGGTAAGGGTAAGGGTAAGGGTAAGGGTAAGGGTAAGGGTAAGGGTAAGGGTAAGGGTAAGGGTAAGGGTAAGGGTAAGGGTAAGGGTAAGGGTAAGGGTAAGGGTAAGGGTAAGGGTAAGGGTAAGCTTAAGGGTAAAAGCAAGGGTAAGGGTAAGGGTAAGGGTAAGGGTAAGCTTAAGGGTAAAAGCAAGGGTAAGGGTAAGGGTAAGGGTAAGGGTAAGGGTAAGGGTAAGGGTAAGGGTAAGGGTAAGGGTAAGGGTAAGGGTAAGGGTAAGGGTAAGCTTAAGGGTAAAAGCAAGGGTGAGGGTAAGGGTAAGGGTAAGGGTAAGGGTAAGGGTAAGGGTAAGGGTAAGGGTAAGGGTAAGGGTAAGGGTAAGGGTAGGGGTAAGGGTAAGGGTAAGGGTAAGGGTAAGGGTAAGGGTAAGCCTAAGGGTAAAAGCAAGGGTAAGGGTAAGGGTAAGGGTAAGGGTAAGGGTAAGCTTAAGGGTAAAAGCAAGGGTAAGGGTAAGGGTAAGGGTAAGGGTAAGGGTAAGGGTAAGGGTAAGCTTAAGGGTAAAAGCAAGGGTAAGGGTAAGGGTAAGGGTAAGGGTAAGGGTAAGGGTAAGGGTAAGGGTAAGGGTAAAGGTAAGGGTAAGCCTAAGGGTAAAAGCAAGGGTATGGGTAAGGGTAAGGGTAAGGGTAAGGGTAAGGGTAATGGTAAGGGTAAGGGTAAGGGTAAGGGTAAGGGTAAGGGTAAGGGTAAGCTTAAGGGTAAAAGCAAGGGTAAGGGTAAGGGTAAGGGTAAGGGTAAGGGTAAGGGTAAGGGTAAGGGTAAGGGTATGGGTAAGGGTAAGGGTAAGGGTAAGCTTAAGGGTAAAAGCAAGGGTAAGGGTAAGGGTAAGGGTAAGGGTAAGGGAAGGGTAAGGGTAAGGGTAAGGGTAAGGGTAAGGGTAAGGGTAAGGGTAAGGGTAAGGGTAAGCTTAAGGGTAAAAGCAAGGGTAAGGGTAAGGTTAAGGGTAAGGGTAAGGGTAAGGGTAAGGGTAAGGGTAAGGGTAAGGGTAAGGGTAAGGGTAAGCTTAAGGGTAAAAGCAAGGGTAAGGGTAAGGGTAAGGGTAAGGGTAAGGGTAAGGGTAAGGGTAAGGGTAAGCCTAAGGGTAAAAGCAAGGGTAAGGGTAAGGGTAAAAGCAAGGGTAAGGGTAAGGGTAAGGGTAAGGGTAAGGGTAAGGGTAAGGGTAAGGGTAAGGGTAAGGGTAAGGGTAAGCTTAAGGGTAAAAGCAAGGGTAAGGGTAAGGGTAAGGGTAAGGGTAAGGGTATGGGTAAGTGTAAGCTTAAGGGTAAAAGCAAGGGTAAGGGTAAGGGTAAGGGTAAAGGTAAGGGTAAGCCTTAGGGTAAAAGCAAGGGTAAGGGTAAGGGTAAGGGTAAGGGTAAGGGTAAGGGTAAGGGTAAGCTTAAGGGTAAAAGCAAGGGTAAGGGTAAGGGTAAGGGTAAGGGTAAGGGTAAGGGTAAGGGTAAGGGTAAGGGTAAGGGTAAGCTTAAGGGTAAAAGCAAGGGTAAGGGTAAGGGTAAGGGTAAGGGTAAGGGTAAGGGTTAGGGTAAGGGTAAGGGTAAGGGTAAGGGTAAGGGTAAGCTTAAGGGTAAAAGCAAGGGTAAGGGTTAGGGTAAGGGTAAGGGTAAGGGTAAGGGTAAGCTTGAGGGTAAAAGCAAGGGTAAGGGTAAGGGTAAGGGTAAGGGTAAAGGTAAGGGTAAGCCTAAGGGTAAAAGCAAGGGTAAGGGTAAGGGTAAGGGTAAGGGTAAGGGTAAGGGTAGGGGTAAGGGTAAGGGTAAGAGTAAGGGTAAGGGTAAGGGTAAGGGTAAGGGTAAGCTTAAGGGTATAAGCAAGGGTAAGGGTAAGGGTAAGGGTGAGGGTAAGGGTAAGGGTAAGGGTAAGCTTAAGGGTAAAAGCAAGGGAAAGGGTAAGGGTAAGGGTAAGGGTAAGGGTAAGGGTAAGGGTAAGCTTAAGGGTAAAAGCAAGGGTAAGGGTAAGGGTAAGGGTAAGGGTAAGGGTAAGGGTAAGGGTAAGGGTAAAGGTTAGGGTAAGCCTAAGGGTAAAAGCGAGGGTAAGGGTAAAGGTAAGGGTAAGGGTAAGGGTAAGGGTAAGGGTAAGGGTAAGGGTAAGCTTAAGGGTAAAAGCAAGGTTAAGGGTAAGGGTAAGGGTAAGGGTAAGCCTAAGGGTAAAACAAGGGTAAGGGTAAGGGTAAGGGTAAGGGTAAGAGTAAGCTTAAGGGTAAAAGCAAGGGTAAGGGTAAGGGTAAGGGTGAGGGTAAGGGTAAGCTTAAGGGTTAAAGCAAGGGTAAGGGTAAGGGTAAGGGTAAGGGTAAGGGTAAAGGTAAGGGTAAGCCTAAGGGTAAAAGCAAGGGTAAGGGTAAGGGTAAGGGTAAGGGTAAGGGTAAGGGTAAGGGTAAGGGTAAGGGTAAGGGTAAGGGTAAGGGTAAGGGTAAGGGTTAGCTTAAGGGTAAAAGCAAGGGTGAGGGTAAGGGTAAGGGTAAGGGTAAGGGTAAGGGTAAGGGTAAGGGTAAGGGTAAGGGTAAGGGTAAGAGTAAGCTTAAGGGTAAAAGCAAGGGTAAGGGTAAGGGTAAGGGTGAGGGTAAGGGTAAGGGTAAGGGTAAGGGTAAGCTTAAGGGTAAAAGCAAGGGTAAGGGTAAGGGTAAGGGTAAGGGTAAGGGTAAGGGTAAGGGTAAGGGTAAGGGTAAGGGTAAGCTTAAGGGTAAAAGCAAGGGTAAGGGTAAGGGTAAGGGTAAGGGTAAGGGTAAGGGTAAGGGTAAGGGTAAAGGTAAGGGTAAGCCTAAGGGTAAAAGCAAGGGTAAGGGTAAGGGTTAGGGTAAGGGTAAGGGTAAGGGTAAGGGTAAGGGTAAGGGTAAGGGTAAGGGTAAGGGTAAAGGTAAGGGTAAGTGTAAGGGTAAGGGTAAGGGTAAGCTTAAGGGTAAAAGCAAGGGTAAGGGTAAGGGTAAGGGTAAGGGTAAGGGTAAGGGTAAGGGTAAGGGTAAGGGTAAGGGTAAGGGTAAGGGTAAGGGTAAGCTTAAGGGTAAGGGTAAGGGTAAGGGTGAAGGTAAGGGTAAGCCTAAGGGTAAAAGCAAGGGTAAGGGTAAGGGTTAGGGTAAATGTAAGGGTAAGGGTAAGGGTAAGGGTAAGGGTAAGGGCAAGTGTAAGGGTATGGGTAAGGGTAAGCTTAAGGGTAAAAGCAAGGGTAAGGGTAAGGGTAAGGGTAAGGGTAAGGGTAAGGGTAAGGGTAAGGGTAAGGGTAAGGGTAAGCTTAAGGGTAAGGGTAAGGGTAAGGGTAAGGGTAAGCCTAAGGGTAAAAGCAAGGGTAAGGGTAAGGGTAAGGGTAAGGGTAAGGGTAAGCTTAAGGGTAAAAGCAAGGGTAAGGGTAAGGGTAAGGGTAAGGGTAAGGGTAAGCTTAAGGGTAAAAGCAAGGGTAAGGGTAAGGGTAAGGGTAAGGGTAAGGGTAAGGGTAAGGGTAAAGGTAAGGGTAAGCCTAAGGGTAAAAGCAAGGGTAAGGGTAAGGGTAAGGGTAAGGGTAAGGGTAAGGGTAAGGGTAAGGGTAAGGGTAAGGGTAAGGGTAAGGGTAAGGGTAAGGGTAAGGGCAAGGGTAAGGGTGAGCTTAAGGGTAAAAGCAAGGGTAAGGGTAAGGGTAAGGGTAAGGTTAAGGGTAAGGGTAAGGGTAAGGGTAAGGGTAAGGGTAAGGGTAAGGGTTAGGGTAAGGGTAAGGGTAAGGGTAAGCTTAAGGGTAAAAGCAAGGGTGAGGGTAAGGGTAAGGGTAAGGGTAAGGGTAAGGGTAAGGGTAAGGGTAAGGGTAAGGGTAAGGGTAAGGGTAAGGGTAAGCTTAAGGGTAAAAGCAAGGGTAAGGGTAAGGGTAAGGGTAAGGGTAAGGGTAAGGGTAAGGGTAAAGGTAAGGGTAAGCCTAAGGGTAAAAGCAAGGGTAAGGGTAAGGGTAAGGGTAAGGGTAAGGGTAAGGGTAAGGGTAAGCTTAAGGGTAAAAGCAAGGGTAAGGGTAAGGGTAAGGGTAAGGGTAAGGGTAAGGGTAAGGGTAAGGGTAAGGGTAAGCTTAAGGGTAAGGATAAGGGTAAGGGTAAAAGCAAGGGTAAGGGTAAGGGTAAGGGTAAGGGTAAGGGTAAGCTTAAGGGTAAAAGCAAGGGTAAGGGTAAGGGTAAGGGTAAGGGTAAGGGTAAGGGTAAGGGTAAGGGTAAGCTTAAGGGTAAGGGTAAGGGTAAGGGTAAGCTTAAGGGTAAAAGCAAGGGTAAGGGTAAAGGTAAGGGTAAGGGTAAGGGTAAGGGTAAGGGTAAGGGTAAGGGTAAGGGTAAGGGTAAGGGTAAGCTTAAGGGTAAAAGCAAGGGTAAGGGTAAGGGTAAGGGTAAGGGTAAGGGTAAGGGTAAGGGTAAGGGTAAGGGTAAGCTTAAGGGTAAAAGCAAGGGTAAGGGTAAGGGTAAGGGTAAGGGTAAGGTTAAGGGTAAGGGTAAGGGTAAGGGTAAAGGTAAGGGTAAGCCTAAGGGTAAAAGCAAGGGTAAGGGTAAGGGTAAGGGTAAGGGTAAGGGTAAGAGTAAGGGTGAGGGTAAGGGTAAGGGTAAGGGTAAGCTTAAGGGTAAAAGCAAGGGTAAGGGTAAGTGTAAGCCTAAGGGTAAAAGCAAGGGTAAGGGTAAGGGTAAGGATAAGGGTAAGGGTAAGCTTAAGGGTAAAAGCAAGGGTAAGGGTAAGGGTAAGGGTAAGGGTAAGGGTAAGGGTAAGGGTAAGGGTAAGGGTAAGGGTAAGCTTAAGGGTAAAAGCAAGGGTGAGGGTAAGGGTAAGGGTAAGGGTAAGGGTAAGGGTAAGGGTAAGGGTAAGCTTAAGGGTAAAAGCAAGGGTAAGGGTAAGGGTAAGGGTAAGGGTAAGGGTAAGGGTAAGGGTAAGGGTAAAGGTAAGGGTAAGGGTAAGGGTAAGGGTAAGGGTAAGGGTAAGGGTAAGGGTAAGGGTAAGGGTAAGGGTAAGGGTAAGGGTAAGGGTAAGGGTAAGGGTAAGGGTAAGGGTAAGCTTAAGGGTAAAAGCAAGGGTAAGGGTAAGGGTAAGGGTAAGGGTAAGCCTAAGGGTAAAAGCAAGGGTAAGGGTAAGGGTAAGGGTAAGGGTAAGGGTAAGCTTAAAGGTAAAAGCAAGGGTAAGGGTTAGGGTAAGGGAAAGGGTAAGGGTAAGGGTAAGCTTAAGGGTAAAAGCAAGGGTAAGGGTAAGGGTAAGGGTAAGGGTAAGGGTAAGGGTAAGGGTAAAGGTAAGGGTAAGCCTAAGGGTAAAAGCAAGGGTAAGGGTAAGGGTAAGGGTAAGGGTAAGGGTAAGGGTAAGGGTAAGGGTAAGGGTAAGGGTTAGGGTAAGGGTAAGGGTAAGGGTAAGGGTAAGCTTAAGGGTAAAAGCAAGGGTAAGGGTAAGGGTAAGGGTAAGGATAAGGGTAAGGGTAAGGGTAAGGCTAAGGGTAAGCTTAAGGGTAAGGGTAAGGGTAAGGGTAAGGGTAAGCTCAAGGGTAAAAGCAAGGGTAAGGGTAAGGGTAAGGGTAAGGGTAAGGGTAAGGGTAAGCTTAAGGGTAAAAGCAAGGGTAAGGGTAAGGGTAAGGGTAAGGGTAAGGGTAAGGGTAAGGGTAAGGGTAAGGGTAAGCTTAAGGGTAAGGGTAAGGGTAAGCTTAAGGGTAAAAGCAAGGGTAAGGGTAAGGGTAAGGGTAAGGGTAAGGGTAAGGGTAAGGGTAAGGGTAAGGGTAAGCTTAAGGGTAAGGGTAAGGGTAAGGGTAAGGGTAAGCTTAAGGGTAAAAGCAAGGGTAAGGGTAAGGGTAAGGGTAAGGGTAAGGGTAAGCTTAAGGGTAAGGGTAAGGGTAAGGGTAAGGGTAAGCTTATGGGTAAAAGCAAGGGTAAGGGTAAGGGTAAGGGTAAGGGTAAGGGTAAGGGTAAGGGTAAGGGTAAGGGTAAGGGTAAGGGAAAGGGTAAGCTTAAGGGTAAGGGTAAGGGTAAGGGTAAGCTTAAGGGTAAAAGCAAGGGTAAGGGTAAGGGTAAGGGTAAGGGTAAGGGTAAGCTTAAGGGTAAAAGCAAGGGTAAGGGTAAGGGTAAGGGTAAGGGTAAGGGTAAGGGTAAGGGTAAGGGTAAGGGTAAGCTTAAGGGTAAGGGTAAGGGTAAGGGTAAGGGTAAGCTTAAGGGTAAAAGCAAGGGTAAGGGTAAGGGTAAGGGTAAGGGTAAGGGTAAGGGTAAGGGTAAGGGTAAGGGTAAGGGTAAGGGTAAGCTTAAGGGTAAAAGTAAGGGTAAGGGTAAGGGTAAGGGTAAGGGTAAGGGTAAGGGTAAGGGTAAGGGTAAGGGTAAGGGTAAGGGTAAGGGTAAGCTTAAGGGTAAAAGCAAGGGTAAGGGTAAGGGTAAGGATAAGGGTAAGGGTAAGGGTAAGGGTAAGGGTAAGGGTAAAGGTAAGGGTAAGCCTAAGGGTAAAAGCAAGGGTAAGGGTAAGGGTAAGGGTAAGGGTAAGGGTAAGGGTAAGGGTAAGGGTAAGGGTAAGGGTAAGGGTAAGGGTAAGGGTAAGCTTAAGGGTAAAAGCAAGGGTAAGGGTAAGGGTAAGGGTAAGGGTAAGCCTAAGGGTAAAAGCAAGGGTAAGGGTAAGGGTAAGGGTAAGGGTAAGGGTAAGGGTAAGGGTAAGCTTAAGGGTAAAAGCAAGGGTAAGGGTAAGGGTAAGGGTAAGGGTAAGGGTAAGGGTAAGGGTAAAGGTAAGGGTAAGCCTAAGGGTAAAAGCAAGGGTAAGGGTAAGGGTAAGGGTAAGGCTAAGGGTAAGGGTAAGGGTAAGGGTAAGAGTAAGGGTAAGGGTAAGGGTAAGGGTAAGGGTAAGGGTAAGGGTAAGGGTAAGGGTAAGGGTAAGGGTAAGGGTAAGCTTAAGGGTAAAAGCAAGGGTAAGGGTAAGGGTAAGGGTAAGGGTAAGCCTAAGGGTAAAAGCAAGGGTAAGGGTAAGGGTAAGGGTAAGGGTAAGGGTAAGCTTAAGGGTAAAAGCAAGGGTAAGGGTAAGGGTAAGGGTAAGGGTAAGGATAAGGGTAAGGGTAAGGGTAAGCTTAAGGGTAAAAGCAAGGGTAAGGGTAAGGGTAAGGGTAAGGGTAAGGGTAAGGGTAAGGGTAAAGGTAAGGGTAAGCCTAAGGGTAAAAGCAAGGGTAAGGGTAAGGGTAAGGGTAAGGGTAAGGGTAAGGGTAAGGGTAAATGTAAGGGTAAGGGTAAGGGTAAGGGTAAGGGTAAGGGTAAGGGTAAGGGTAAGGGTAAGGGTAAGCTTAAGGGTAAAAGCAAGGGTAAGGGTAAGGGTAAGGGTAAGGGTAAGGGTAAGGGTAAGGGTAAGCTTAAGGGTAAAAGCAAGGGTAAGTGTAAGGGTAAGGGTAAGGGTAAGGGTAAGGGTAAGGGTAAGGGTAAGGGTAAGGGTAAGGGTAAGGGTAAGCTTTAGGGTAGAAGCAAGGGTAAGGGTAAGGGTAAGGGTAAGGGTAAGGGTAAGGGTAAGGGTAAGGGTAAGGGTAAGCTTTAGGGTAAAAGCAAGGGTAAGGGTAAGGGTAGGGGTAAGGGTAAGGGTAAGGGTAAGGGTAAGGGTAAGGGTAAGCTTAAGGGTAAAAGCAAGGGAAAGGGTAAGGGTAAAGGTAAGGGAAAGGGTAAGGGTAAGGGTAAGGGTAAGGGAAAGGGTAAGCTTAAGGGTAAAAGCAAGGGTAAGGGTAAGGGTAAGGGTAAGGGTAAGGGTAAGGGTAAGGGTAAGGGTGAGGGTAAAGGTAAGGGTAAGCCTAAGGGTAAAAGCAAGGGTAAGGGTAGTTACCCTTACCCTTACCCTTACCCTTGCTTTTACCCTTAAGCTTACCCTTACCCTTACCCTTAACCTTACCCTTACCCTTGCTTTTACCCTTAGGCTTACCCTTACCCTTACCCTTACCCTTGCTTTTACCCTTAAGCTTACCCTTACCCTTACCCTTACTCTTACCCTTACCCTCACCCTTACCCTTACCCTTACCCTTACCCTTACCCTTACCCTTACCCTTGCTTTTACCCTTAGGCTTACCCTTACCTTTACCCTTACCCTAACCCTTACCCTTACCCTTACCCTTACCCTTACCCTTACCCCTACCCTTGCTTTTACCCTTAAGCTTACCCTTACCCTTACCCTTACCCTTACCCTTACCCTTACCCTTGCTTTTACCCTTAAGCTTACCCTTACCCTTACCCTTACCCTTACCCTTACCCTTACCCTTACCCTTACCCTTACCCTTACTCTTGCTTTTACCCTTAAGCTTACCCTTACCCTCACCCTTACCCTTACCCTTACCCTTACCCTTACCCTTACCCTCACCCTTACCCTTACCCTTGCTTTTACCCTTAGGCTTACCCTTACCTTTACCCTTACCCTTACCCTTACCCTTACCCTTTCCCTTGCTTTTACCCTTAAGCTTACCCTTACCCTTACCCTTACCCTTAAGCTTACCCTTACCCTTACCCTTACCCTTACCCTTACCCTTACCCTTACCCTTACCCTTACCCTTACCCTTACCCTTACCCTTACCCTTGCTTTTACCCTTAAGCTTACCCTTACCCTTACCCTTACACTTACCCTTACCCTTACCCTTACCCTTACCCTTGCTTTTACCCTTAAGCTTACCCTTGAGCTTACCCTTACCCCTACCCTTACCCTTACCCTTACACTTACCCTTACCCTTACCCTTACCCTTACCCTTACCCTTACCCTTACCCTTACCCTTACCCTTACCCTTACCCTTGCTTTTACCCTTAAGCTTACCCTTACCCTTACCCTTACCCTTACCCTTACCCTTAAGCTTACCCTTACCCTTACCCTTACCCTTACCCTTACCCTTAACCTTACCCTTGCTTTTACCCTTAAGCTTACCCTTACCCTTACCCTTACCCTTAAGCTTACCCTTACCCTTACCCTTACCCTTACCCTTACCCTTGCTTTTACCCTTAAGCTTACCCTTACCCTTACCCTTACCCTTACCCTTAAGCTTACCCTTACCCTTACCCTTACCCTTACCCTTACCCTTACCCTTACCCTTACCCTTACCCTTACCCTTACCCGTACCCTTGCTTTTACCCTTAAGCTTACCCTTACCCTTACCCTTACCCTTACCCTTGCTTTTACCCTTAAGCTTACCCTTACCCTTACCCTTACCCTTAAGCTTACCCTTACCCTTACCCTTACCCTTACCCTTACCCTTACCCTTACCCTTACCCTTACCCTTACCCTTGCTTTTACCCTTAAGCTTACCCTTACCCTTACCCTTACCCTTACCCTTACCCTTACCCTTACCCTTACCCTTACCCTTGCTTTTACCCTTAGGCTTACCCTTACCTTTACCCTTACCCTTACCCTTACCCTTACCCTTACCCTTACCCTTACCCTTGCTTTTACCCTTAAGCTTACCCTTACCCTTACCCTTACCCTTACCCTTACCCTTGCTTTAACCCTTAAGCTTACCCTTACCCTTACCCTTACCCTTACCCTTACCCTTGCTTTTACCCTTAGGCTTACCCTTACCCTTACCCTTACCCTTACCCTTGCTTTTACCCTTAAGCTTACCCTTACCCTTACCCTTACCCTTACCCTTACCCTTACCCTTACCCTTACCCTTACCCTTACCCTTACCCTTACCCTTACCCTTACCCTTACCCTTACCCTTACCCTTACCCTTACCCTTACCCTTACCCTTACCCTTACCCTTACCCTTACCCTTACCCTTACCCTTACCCTTACCCTTACCCTTGCTTTTACCCTTAGGCTTACCCTTACCTTTACCCTTACCCTTACCCTTACCCTTACCCTTACCCTTGCTTTTACCCTTAAGCTTACCCTTACCCTTACCCTTACCCTTACCCTTACCCTTACCCTTACCCTTACCCTTACCCTTGCTTTTACCCTTAAGCTTACCCTTACCCTTACCCTTACCCTTACCCTTACCCTTACCCTTACCCTTACCCTTACCCTTACCCTTACCCTTACCCTTACCCTCACCCTTGCTTTTACCCTTAAGCTTACCCTTACCCTTACCCTTACCCTTACCCTTACCCTTACCCTTACCCTTGCTTTTACCCTTAAGCTTACCCTTACCCTTACCCTTACCCTTGCTTTTACCCTTAGGCTTACCCTTACCCTTACCCTTACCCTTACCCTTGCTTTTACCCTTAAGCTTACCCTTACCCTTACCCTTACCCTTACTCTTACCCTTACCCTTACCCTTACCCTTACCCTTGCTTTTACCCTTAGGCTTACCCTTACCTTCACCTTTACCCTTACCCTTACCCTTACCCTTACCCTTACCCTTACCCTTACCCTTACCCTTACCCTTACCCTTACCCTTGCTTTTACCCTTAAGCTTACCCTTACCCTTACCCTTACCCTTACCCTTACCCTTACCCTTACCCTTACCCTTACCCTTGCTTTTACCCTTAAGCTCACCCTTACCCTTACCCTTACCCTTACCCTTACCCTTACCCTTTCCCTTACCCTTACTCTTACCCTTACCCTTGCTTTTACCCTTAAGCTTACCCTTACCCTTACCGTTACCCTTACCCTTAAGCTTACCCTTACCCTTACCCTTACTCTTACCCTTACCCTTACCCTTACCCTTGCTTTTACCCTTAAGCTTACCCTTACCCTTACCCTTACCCTTACCCTTACCCTTACCCTTACCCTTGCTTTTACCCTTAAGCTTACCCTTACCCTTACCCTTACCCTTACCCTTAAGCTTACCCTTACCCTTACCCTTACCCTTACCCTTACCCTTGCTTTTACCCTTAAGCTTACCCTTACACTTACCCTTACCCTTAACCTTACCCTTACCCTTACCCTTACCCTTACCCTTACCTTTACCCTTGCTTTTACCCTTAGGCTTACCCTTACCTTTACCCTTACCATTACCCTTACCCTTACCCTTACCCTTACCCTTACCCTTACCCTTGCTTTTACCCTTAAGCTTACCCTTACCCTTACCCTTACCCTTACCCTTACCCTTACCCTTACCCTTGCTTTTACCCTTAAGCTTACCCTTACCCTTACCCTTACCCTTACCCTTACCCTTGCTTTTACCCTTAGGCTTACCCTTACCCTTACCCTTACCCTTACCCTTGCTTTTACCCTCAAGCTTACCCTTACCCTTGCCCTTACCCTTACCCTTACCCTTACCCTTACCCTTACCCTTACCCTTACCCTTACCCTTACCCTTGCTTTTACCCTTAGGCTTAACCTTACCTTTACCCTTACCCTTACCCTTACCCTTACCCTTACCCTTACCCTTACCCTTACCCTTACCCTTACCCTTACCCTTACCCTTACCCTTACCCTTACCCTTACCCTTACCCTTACCCTTACCCTTGCTTTTACCCTTAAGCTTACCCTTACCCTTACCCTTACCCTTACCCTTACCCTTACCCTTACCCTTACCCTTACCCTTACCCTTACCCTTGCTTTTACCCTTAAGCTTACCCTTACCCTTACCCTTACCCTTACCCTCACCCTTACCCTTACCCTTACCCTTGCTTATACCCTTAAGCTTACCCTTACCCTTACCCTTACCCTCACCCTTACCCTTACCCTCACCCTTACCCTTACCCTTACCCTTACCCTTACCCTTACCCTTACCCTTACCCTTGCTTTTACCCTTAGGCTTACCCTCACCTTTACCCTTACCCTTACCCTTACCCTTACCCTTACCCTTACCCTTACCCTTGCTTTTACCCTTAAGCTCACCCTTACCCTTACCCTTACCCTTACCCTTACCCTTACCCTTTCCCTTACCCTTACTCTTACCCTTACCCTTGCTTTTACCCTTAAGCTTACCCTTACCCTTACCGTTACCCTTACCCTTAAGCTTACCCTTACCCTTACCCTTACTCTTACCCTTACCCTTACCCTTACCCTTGCTTTTACCCTTAAGCTTACCCTTACCCTTACCCTTACCCTTACCCTTACCCTTACCCTTACCCTTGCTTTTACCCTTAAGCTTACCCTTACCCTTACCCTTACCCTTACCCTTAAGCTTACCCTTACCCTTACCCTTACCCTTACCCTTACCCTTGCTTTTACCCTTAAGCTTACCCTTACACTTACCCTTACCCTTAACCTTACCCTTACCCTTACCCTTACCCTTACCCTTACCTTTACCCTTGCTTTTACCCTTAGGCTTACCCTTACCTTTACCCTTACCATTACCCTTACCCTTACCCTTACCCTTACCCTTACCCTTACCCTTGCTTTTACCCTTAAGCTTACCCTTACCCTTACCCTTACCCTTACCCTTACCCTTACCCTTACCCTTGCTTTTACCCTTAAGCTTACCCTTACCCTTACCCTTACCCTTACCCTTACCCTTGCTTTTACCCTTAGGCTTACCCTTACCCTTACCCTTACCCTTACCCTTGCTTTTACCCTCAAGCTTACCCTTACCCTTGCCCTTACCCTTACCCTTACCCTTACCCTTACCCTTACCCTTACCCTTACCCTTACCCTTACCCTTACCCTTGCTTTTACCCTTAGGCTTAACCTTACCTTTACCCTTACCCTTACCCTTACCCTTACCCTTACCCTTACCCTTACCCTTACCCTTACCCTTACCCTTACCCTTACCCTTACCCTTACCCTTACCCTTACCCTTACCCTTACCCTTGCTTTTACCCTTAAGCTTACCCTTACCCTTACCCTTACCCTTACCCTTACCCTTACCCTTACCCTTACCCCTACCCTTACCCTTACCCTTGCTTTTACCCTTAAGCTCACCCTTACCCTTACCCTTACCCTTACCCTCACCCTTACCCTTACCCTTACCCTTGCTTATACCCTTAAGCTTACCCTTACCCTTACCCTTACCCTCACCCTTACCCTTACCCTCACCCTTACCCTTACCCTTACCCTTACCCTTACCCTTACCCTTACCCTTACCCTTGCTTTTACCCTTAGGCTTACCCTCACCTTTACCCTTACCCTTACCCTTACCCTTACCCTTACCCTTACCCTTGCTTTTACCCTTAAGCTTACCCTTACCCTTACCCTTACCCTTCCCCTTACCCTAACCCTTACCCTTGCTTTTACCCTTAAGCTTACCCCTACCCTTACCCTTACCCTTACCCTTACCCTTACCCTTACCCTTACCCTTACCCTTACCCTTGCTTTTACCCTTAAGCTTACCCTTACCCTTACCCTTACCCTTACCCTTACCCTTACCCTTACCCTTATCCTTACCCTTGCTTTTACCCTTAAGCTTACCCTTACCCTTACCCTTACCCTTACCCTTACCCTTACCCTTACCCTTACCCTTACCCTTACCCTTACCCTTACCCTTGCTTTTACTCTTAGGCTTACCCTTACCTTTACCCTTACCCTTACCCTTACCCTTACCCTTACCCTTACCCTTACCCTCACCCTTACCCTTACCCTTGCTTTTACCCTTAAGCTTACCCTTACCCTTACCCTTACCCTTACCCTTACCCTTGCTTTTACCCTTAAGCTTACCCTTACCCTTACACTTAACCTTACCCTTACCCTTGCTTTTACCCTTAGGCTTACCCTTACCCTTACCCTTACCCTTACCCTTGCTTTTACCCTTAAGCTTACCCTTACCCTTACCCTTACTCTTACCCTTACCCTTACCCTTACCCTTACCCTTACCCTTACCCTTACCCTTACCCTTACCCTTACCCTTACCCTTACCCTTGCTTTTACCCTTAGGCTTACCCTTACCTTTACCCTTACCCTAACCCTTACCCTTACCCTTACCCTTACCCTTGATTTTACCCTTAAGCTTACCCTTACCCTTACCCTTACCCTTACTCTTGACCTTACCCTTACCCTTACCCTTGCTTTTACCCTTAAGCTTACCCTTACCCTTACCCTTACCCTTACCCTCACCCTTACCCTTACCCTTACCCTTACCCTTGCTTTTACCCTTAAGCTTACCCTTACCCTTACCCTTACCCTTACCCTTACCCTTACCCTTACCCTTACCCTTACCCTTACCCTTACCCTTACCCTTACCCTTACCCTTGCTTTTACCCTTAGGCTTACCCTTACCTTTACCCTTACCCTTACCCTTACCCTTACCCTTGCTTTTACCCTTAAGCTTACCCTTACCCTTACCCTTACCCTTAAGCTTACCCTTACCCTTACCCTTACCCTTACCCTTACCCTTACCCTTACCCTTACCCTTACCCTTACCCTTACCCTTGCTTTTACCCTTAAGCTTACCCTTACCCTTACCCTTACCCTTACCCTTACCCTTGCTTTTACCCTTAAGCTTACCCTTACCCTTACCCTTACCCTTAAGCTTACCCTTACCCTTACACTTACCCTTACCCTTACCCTTACCCTTACCCTTACCCTTACCCTTACCCTTACCCATACCCTTGCTTTTACCCTTAGGCTTACCCTCACCTTTACCCTTACCCTTACCCTTACCCTTACCCTTACCCTTACCCTTACCCTTGCTTTTACCCTTAAGCTTACCCTTACCCTTACCCTTACCCTTAAGCTTACCCTTACCCTTACCCTTACCCTTACCCTTACCCTTACCCTTACCCTTACCCTTACCCTTACCCTTACCCTTGCTTTTACCCTTAAGCTTACCCTTACCCTTACCCTTACCCTTACCCTTACCCTTGCTTTTACCCTTAAGCTTACCCTTACCCTTACCCTTACCCTTACCCTTACCCTTACCCTTACCCTTACCCTTACCCTTACCCTTACCCTTACCCTTACCCTTACCCTTACCCTTACCCTTACCCTTACCCTTGCTTTTACCCTTAAGCTTACCCTTACCCTTACCCTTACCCTTACCCTTACCCTTACCCTTACCCTTACCCTTACCCTTACCCTTACCCTTGCTTTTACCCTTAAGCTTACCCTTACCCTTACCCTTACCCTTACCCTCACCCTTACCCTTACCCTTACCCTTGCTTATACCCTTAAGCTTACCCTTACCCTTACCCTTACCCTCACCCTTACCCTTACCCTCACCCTTACCCTTACCCTTACCCTTACCCTTACCCTTACCCTTACCCTTACCCTTGCTTTTACCCTTAGGCTTACCCTCACCTTTACCCTTACCCTTACCCTTACCCTTACCCTTACCCTTACCCTTACCCTTGCTTTTACCCTTAAGCTCACCCTTACCCTTACCCTTACCCTTACCCTTACCCTTACCCTTTCCCTTACCCTTACTCTTACCCTTACCCTTGCTTTTACCCTTAAGCTTACCCTTACCCTTACCGTTACCCTTACCCTTAAGCTTACCCTTACCCTTACCCTTACTCTTACCCTTACCCTTACCCTTACCCTTGCTTTTACCCTTAAGCTTACCCTTACCCTTACCCTTACCCTTACCCTTACCCTTACCCTTACCCTTGCTTTTACCCTTAAGCTTACCCTTACCCTTACCCTTACCCTTACCCTTAAGCTTACCCTTACCCTTACCCTTACCCTTACCCTTACCCTTGCTTTTACCCTTAAGCTTACCCTTACACTTACCCTTACCCTTAACCTTACCCTTACCCTTACCCTTACCCTTACCCTTACCTTTACCCTTGCTTTTACCCTTAGGCTTACCCTTACCTTTACCCTTACCATTACCCTTACCCTTACCCTTACCCTTACCCTTACCCTTACCCTTGCTTTTACCCTTAAGCTTACCCTTACCCTTACCCTTACCCTTACCCTTACCCTTACCCTTACCCTTGCTTTTACCCTTAAGCTTACCCTTACCCTTACCCTTACCCTTACCCTTACCCTTGCTTTTACCCTTAGGCTTACCCTTACCCTTACCCTTACCCTTACCCTTGCTTTTACCCTCAAGCTTACCCTTACCCTTGCCCTTACCCTTACCCTTACCCTTACCCTTACCCTTACCCTTACCCTTACCCTTACCCTTACCCTTACCCTTGCTTTTACCCTTAGGCTTAACCTTACCTTTACCCTTACCCTTACCCTTACCCTTACCCTTACCCTTACCCTTACCCTTACCCTTACCCTTACCCTTACCCTTACCCTTACCCTTACCCTTACCCTTACCCTTACCCTTACCCTTGCTTTTACCCTTAAGCTTACCCTTACCCTTACCCTTACCCTTACCCTTACCCTTACCCTTACCCTTACCCCTACCCTTACCCTTACCCTTGCTTTTACCCTTAAGCTCACCCTTACCCTTACCCTTACCCTTACCCTCACCCTTACCCTTACCCTTACCCTTGCTTATACCCTTAAGCTTACCCTTACCCTTACCCTTACCCTCACCCTTACCCTTACCCTCACCCTTACCCTTACCCTTACCCTTACCCTTACCCTTACCCTTACCCTTACCCTTGCTTTTACCCTTAGGCTTACCCTCACCTTTACCCTTACCCTTACCCTTACCCTTACCCTTACCCTTACCCTTGCTTTTACCCTTAAGCTTACCCTTACCCTTACCCTTACCCTTCCCCTTACCCTAACCCTTACCCTTGCTTTTACCCTTAAGCTTACCCCTACCCTTACCCTTACCCTTACCCTTACCCTTACCCTTACCCTTACCCTTACCCTTACCCTTGCTTTTACCCTTAAGCTCTTACCCTTACCCTTACCCTTACCCTTACCCTTACCCTTACCCTTACCCTTATCCTTACCCTTGCTTTTACCCTTAAGCTTACCCTTACCCTTACCCTTACCCTTACCCTTACCCTTACCCTTACCCTTACCCTTACCCTTACCCTTACCCTTACCCTTGCTTTTACTCTTAGGCTTACCCTTACCTTTACCCTTACCCTTACCCTTACCCTTACCCTTACCCTTACCCTTACCCTCACCCTTACCCTTACCCTTGCTTTTACCCTTAAGCTTACCCTTACCCTTACCCTTACCCTTACCCTTACCCTTGCTTTTACCCTTAAGCTTACCCTTACCCTTACACTTAACCTTACCCTTACCCTTGCTTTTACCCTTAGGCTTACCCTTACCCTTACCCTTACCCTTACCCTTGCTTTTACCCTTAAGCTTACCCTTACCCTTACCCTTACTCTTACCCTTACCCTTACCCTTACCCTTACCCTTACCCTTACCCTTACCCTTACCCTTACCCTTACCCTTACCCTTACCCTTGCTTTTACCCTTAGGCTTACCCTTACCTTTACCCTTACCCTAACCCTTACCCTTACCCTTACCCTTACCCTTGCTTTTACCCTTAAGCTTACCCTTACCCTTACCCTTACCCTTACTCTTGACCTTACCCTTACCCTTACCCTTGCTTTTACCCTTAAGCTTACCCTTACCCTTACCCTTACCCTTACCCTCACCCTTACCCTTACCCTTACCCTTACCCTTGCTTTTACCCTTAAGCTTACCCTTACCCTTACCCTTACCCTTACCCTTACCCTTACCCTTACCCTTACCCTTACCCTTACCCTTACCCTTACCCTTACCCTTACCCTTGCTTTTACCCTTAGGCTTACCCTTACCTTTACCCTTACCCTTACCCTTACCCTTACCCTTGCTTTTACCCTTAAGCTTACCCTTACCCTTACCCTTACCCTTAAGCTTACCCTTACCCTTACCCTTACCCTTACCCTTACCCTTACCCTTACCCTTACCCTTACCCTTACCCTTACCCTTACCCTTACCCTTGCTTTTACCCTTAAGCTTACCCTTACCCTTACCCTTACCCTTACCCTTACCCTTGCTTTTACCCTTAAGCTTACCCTTACCCTTACCCTTACCCTTAAGCTTACCCTTACCCTTACACTTACCCTTACCCTTACCCTTACCCTTACCCTTACCCTTACCCTTACCCTTACCCATACCCTTACCCTTACCCTTACCCTTACCCTTACCCTTACCCTTACCCTTACCCTTGCTTTTACCCTTAAGCTTACCCTTACCCTTACACTTACCCTTACCCTTAAGCTTACTTTTACCCTTACCCTTACCCTTACCCTTACCCTTAACCTTACCCTTGCTTTTACCCTTAAGCTTACCCTTACCCTTACCCTTACCCTTACCCTTAAGCTTACCCTTACCCTTACCCTTACCCTTACCCTTACCCTTGCTTTTACCCTTAAGCTTACCCTTACCCTTACCCTCACCCTTACCCTTAAGCTTACCCTTACCCTTACCCTTACCCTTACCCTTACCCTTACCCTTACCCTTACCCTTACCCTTACCCTTACCCTTACCCTTACCCTTACCCTTACCCTTACCCTTACCCTTACCCTTACCCTTACCCTTACCCTTACTTTTACCCTTAAGCTTACCCTTACCCTTACCCTAAGTAAGGGTAAGGGTAAGGGTAAGGGTAAGGGTAAGGGTAAGGGTAAGGGTAAGGGTAAGGGTAAGGGTAAGGGTAAGCTTAAGGGTAAAAGCAAGGGTAAGGGTAAGGGTAAGGGTAAGGGTAAGGGTAAGGGTAAGGGTAAAGGTAAGGGTAAGGGTAAGGGTAAGGGTAAGGGTAAGGGTAAGGGTAAGGGTAAGCTTAAGGGTAAGGGTAAGGGTAAGGGTAAGGGTAAGCCTAAGGGTAAAAGCAAGGGTAAGGGTAAGGGTAAGGGTAAGGGTAAGGGTAAGGGTAAGGGTAAGGGTAAGGGTAAGCTTAAGGGTAAAAGCAAGGGTAAGGGTAAGGCTAAGGGTAAGGGTAAGGGTAAGGGTAAGGGTAAGCTTAAGGGTAAAAGCAAGGGTAAGGGTAAGGGTAAGGGTAAGGGTAAAGGTAAGGGTAAGGGTAAAGGTGAGGGTAAGCCTAAGGGTAAAAGCAAGGGTAAGGGTAAGGGTAAGGGTAAGGGTAAGGGTAAGGGTAAGGGTAGGGGTAAGAGTAAGGGTAAGGGTAAGCTTAAGGGTAAAAGCAAGGGTAAGGGTAAGGGTAAGGGTAAGGGTAAGGGTAAGGGTAAGGGTAAGCTTAAGGGTAAAAGCAAGGGTAAGGGTAAGGGTAAGGGTAAGGGTAAGGGTAAGGGTAAGGGTAAGGGTAAGGGTAAGGGTAAGGGTAAGGGTAAGGGTAAGGGTAAGCTTAAGGGTAAAAGCAAGGGTAAGGGTAAGGGTAAGGGTAAGGGTAAGGGTAAGGGTAAGGGTAAGCTTAAGGGTAAAAGCAAGGGTAAGGGTAAGGGTAAGGGTAAGGGTAAGGGTAAGGGTAAGGGTAATGGTAAGGGTAAAGGTAAGGGTAAGCCTAAGGGTAAAAGCAAGTGTAAGGGTAAGGGTAAGGGTAAGGGTAAGGGTAAGGGTAAGGGTAAGGGTAAGGGTAAGGGTAAGGGTAAGCTTAAGGGTAAAAGCAAGGGTAAGGGTAAGGGTAAGGGTAAGGGTAAGGGTAAGCGTAAGCTTAAGGGTAAGGGTAAGGGTAAGGGTAAGGGTAAGCTTAAGGGTAAAAGCAAGGGTAAGGGTAAGGGTAAGGGTAAGGGTAAGGGTAAGCTTAAGGGTAAAAGCAAGGGTAAGGGTAAGGGTAAGGGTAAGGGTAAGGGTAAGGGTAAGGGTAAGCTTAAGGGTAAGGGTAAGGGTAAGGGTAAGCTTAAGGGTAAAAGCAAGGGTAAGGGTAAGAGTAAGGGTAAGGGTAAGGGTAAGGGTAAGGGTAAGGGTAAGGGTAAGGGTGAGCTTAAGGGTAAAAGCAAGGGTAAGGGTAAGGGTAAGGGTAAGGGTAAGGGTAAGGGTAAGGGTAAGGGTAGGGGTAATAGTAAGGGTAAGGGTAAGCTTAAGGGTAAAAGCAAGGGTAAGGGTAAGGGTAAGGGTAAGGGTAAGGGTAAGGGTAAGCTTAAGGGTAAAAGCAAGGGTAAGGGTAAGGGTAAGGGTAAGGGTAAGGGTAAGGGTAATGGTAAGGGTAAAGGTAAGGGTAAGCCTAAGGGTAAAAGCAAGGGTAAGGGTAAGGGTAAGGGTAAGGGTAAGGGTAAGGGTAAGGGTATGGGTAAGGGTAAGGGTAAGCTTAAGGGTAAAAGCAAGGGTAAGGGTAAGGGTAAGGGTAAGGGTAAGGGTAAGGGTAAGCGTAAGCTTAAGGGTAAGGGTAAGGGTAAGGGTAAGGGTAAGCTTAAGGGTAAAAGCAAGGGTAAGGGTAAGGGTAAGGGTAAGGGTAAGCTTAAGGGTAAAAGCAAGGGTAAGGGTAAGGGTAAGGGTAAGGGTAAGGGTAAGTGTAAGGGTAAGCTTAAGGGTAAGGGTAAGGGTAAGGGTAAGCTTAAGGGTAAAAGCAAGGGTAAGGGTAAGAGTAAGGGTAAGGGTAAGGGTAAGGGTAAGGGTAAGGGTAAGGGTAAGGGTAAGCTTAAGGGTAAAAGCAAGGGTAAGGGTAAGGGTAAGGGTAAGGGTAAGGGTAAGGGTAAGGGTAAGGGTAAGGGTAAAGGTAAGGGTAAGCCTAAGGGTAAAAGCAAGGGTAAGGGTAAGGGTAAGGGTAAGGGTAAGAGTAAGGGTAAGGGTAAGGGTAAGGGTAAGCTTAAGGGTAAAAGTAAGGGTAAGGGTAAGGGTAAGGGTAAGCCTAAGGGTAAAAGCAAGGGTAAGGGTAAGGGTAAGGGTAAGGGTAAGGGTAAGCTTAAGGGTAAAAGTAAGGGTAAGGGTAAGGGTAAGGGTAAGGGTAAGGGTAAGGGTAAGCTTAAGGGTAAAAGCAAGGGTGAGGGTAAGGGTAAGGGTAAGGGTTAGGGTAAGGGTAAGGGTAAGGGTAAGGGTAAGGGTAAGCTTAAGGGTAAAAGCAAGGGTAAGGGTAAGGGTAAGGGTAAGGGTAAGGGTAAGGGTAAGGGTAAGGGTAAGCCTAAGGGTAAAAGCAAGGGTAAGGGTAAGGGTAAGGGTAAGGGTAAGCTTAAGGGTAAAAGCAAGGGTAAGGGTAAGGGTAAGGGTAAGGGTAAGGGTAAGCTTAAGGGTAAAAGCAAGGGTGAGGGTAAGGGTAAGGGTAAGGGTGAGGGTAAGGGTAAGGGTAAGGGTAAGGGTAAGGGTAAGGGTAAGGGTAAGGGTAAGGGTAAGGGTAAGGGTAAGGGTAAGCTTAAGGGTAAAAGCAAGGGTAAGGGTAAGGGTAAGGGTAAGGGTAAGGGTAAGGGTAAGGGTAAGGGTAAGGGTAAGGGTAAGGGTAAGCTTAAGGGTAAAAGCAAGGGTAAGGGTAAGGGTAAGGGTAAGGGTAAGCCTAAGGGTAAAAGCAAGGGTAAGGGTAAGGGTAAGGGTAAGGGTAAGGGTAAGCTTAAGGGTAAAAGCAAGGGTAAGGGTAAGGGTAAGGGTAAGGGTAAGGGTAAGGGTAAGGGTAAGGGTAAGCTTAAGGGTAAAAGCAAGGGTAAGGGTAAGGGTAAGGGTAAGGGTAAGGGTAAGGGTAAGGGTAAGGGTAAAGGTAAGGGTAAGCCTAAGGGTAAAAGCAAGGGTAAGGGTAAGGGTAAGGGTAAGGGTAAGGGTAAGGGTAAGGGTAAGGGTAAGGGTAAGCTTAAGGGTAAAAGCAAGGGTAAGGGTAAGGGTAAGGGTAAGGGTAAGGGTAAGGGTAAGGGTAAGGGTAAGGGTAAGGGTAAGGGTAAGCTTAAGGGTAAGGGTAAGGGTAAGGTTAAGGGTAAGCTTAAGGGTAAAAGCAAGGGTAAGGGTAAGGGTACGGGTAAGGGTAAGCTTAAGGGTAAAAGCAAGGGTAAGGGTAAGGGTAAGGGTAAGGGTAAGGGTAAGGGTAAGGGTAAGGGTAAGGGTAAGGGTAAGGGTAAGGGTAAGGGTAAGGGTAAGCTTAAGGGTAAGGGTAAGCTTAAGGGTAAAAGCAAGGGTAAGGGTAAGGGTAAGGGTAAGGGTAAGCTTAAGGGTAAGGGTAAGGGTAAGGGTAAGGGTAAGCTTAAGGGTAAAAGCAAGGGTAAGGTTAAGGGTAAGGGTAAGGGTAAGGGTAAGGGTAAGGGTAAGCTTAAGGGTAAGGGTAAGGGTAAGGGTAAGGGTAAGCTTAAGGGTAAAAGCAAGGGTAAGGGTAAGGGTAAGGGTAAGGGTAAGGGTAAGGGTAAGGGTAAGGGTAAGGGTAAGGGTAAGGGTAAGGGTAAGGGTAAGGGTAAGGGTAAGGGTAAGGGTAAGGGTAAGGGTAAGCTTAAGGGTAAGGGTAAGGGTAAGGGTAAGCTTAAGGGTAAAAGCAAGGGTAAGGGTGAGGGTAAGGGTAAGGGTAAGGGTAAGCTTAAGGGTAAAAGCAAGGGTAAGGGTAAGGGTAAGGGTAAGGGTAAGGGTAAGGGTAAGGGTGAGGGTAAGGGTAAGGGTAAGGGTAAGGGTAAGGGTAAGCTTAAGGGTAAGGGTAAGGGTAAGGGTAAGCTTAAGGGTAAAAGCAAGGGTAAGGGTAAGGGTAAGGGTAAGGGTAAGGGTAAGGGTAAGGGTAAAGGTAAGGGTAAGCCTAAGGGTAAAAGCAAGGGTAAGGGTAAGGGAAAGGGTAAGGGTAAGGGTAAGGGTAAGGGTAAGGGTAAGGGTAAGGGTAAGGGTAAGGGTAAGGGTAAGGGTAAGGGTAAGGGTAAGCTTAAGGGTAAAAGCAAGGGTAAGGGTAAGGGTAAGGGTAAGGGTAAGGGTAAGGGTAAGGGTAAGGGTAAGGGTAAGGGTAAGCTTAAGGGTAAAAGCAAGGGTAAGGGTAAGGGTAAGGGTAAGGGTAAGGGTAAGGGTAAGGGTAAGGGTAAGCTTAAGGGTAAAAGCAAGGGTAAGTGTAAGGGTAAGGGTAAGGGTAAGGGTTAGGGTAAGGGTAAAGGTAAGGGTAAGCCTAAGTGTAAAAGCAAGGGTAAGGGTAAGGGTAAGGGTAAGGGTAAGGGTAAGGGTAAGGGTAAGGGTAAGGGTAAGGGTAAGAGTAAGGGTAAGGGTAAGGGTAAGCTTAAGGGTAAAAGCAAGGGTAAGGGTAAGGGTAAGGGTAAGGGTAAGCCTAAGGGTAAAAGCAAGGGTAAGGGTAAGGTTAAGGGTAAGGGTAAGGGTAAGCATAAGGGTAAAAGCAAGGGTAAGGGTGAGGGTAAGGGTAAGGGTAAGGGTAAGCTTAAGGGTAAAAGCAAGGGTAAGGGTAAGGGTGAGGGTAAGGGTGAGGGTAAGGGTAAGGGTAAAGGTAAGGGTAAGCCTAAGAGTAAAAGCAAGGGTAAGGGTAAGGGTAAGGGTAAGGGTAAGGGTAAGGGTAAGGGTAAGGGTAAGCTTAAGGGTAAAAGCAAGGGTAAGGATAAGGGTAAGGGTAAGGGTAAGGGTAAGGGTAAGGGTAAGGGTAAGGGTAAGGGTAAGCTTAAGGGTAAAAGCATGGGTAAGGGTAAGGGTAAGGGTAAGGGTAAGGGTAAGGGTAAGGGTAAGGGTAAGGGTAAGGGTAAGGGTAAGGGTAAGCTTAAGGGTAAAAGCAAGGGTAAGGGTTAGGGTAAGGGTAAGAGTAAGGGTAAGGGTAAGGGTAAGCTTAAGGGTAAAAGCAAGGGTAAGGGTAAGGGTAAGGGTAAGGGTAAGGGTAAGGGTAAGGGTAAGGGTAAAGGTAAGGGTAAGCCTAAGGGTAAAAGCAAGGGTAAGGGTAAGGGTAAGGGTAAGGGTAAGGGTAAGGGTAAGGGTAAGGGTAAGGGTAAGGGTAAGGGTAAGGGTAAGGGTAAGGGTAAGGGTAAGGGTAAGCTTAAGGGTATAAGCAAGTGTAAGGGTAAGGGCAAGGGTGAGGGTAAGGGTAAGGGTAAGGGTAAGGGTAAGCTTAAGGGTAAAAGCAAGGGTAAGGGTAAGGGTAAGGGTAAGGGTAAGGGTAAGGGTAAGGGTAAGCTTAAGGGTAAAAGCAAGGGTAAGGGTAAGGGTAAGGGTAAGGGTAAGGGTAAGGGTAAGCCTAAGGGTAAAAGCAAGGGTAAGGGTAAGGGTAAGGGTAAGGGTAAGGGTAAGCTTAAGGGTAAAAGCAAGGGTAAGGGTAAGGGTAAGGGTAAGGGTAAGGGTAAGGGTAAGGGTAAGGGTAAGGGTAAGGGTAAGGGTAAGGGTAAGGGTAAGGGTAAGGGTAAGGGTAAGGGTTAGGGTAAGGGTAAGGGTAAGGGTAAGGGTAAGGGTAAGCTTAAGGGTAAAAGCAAGGGTAAGGGTAAGGGTAAGGGTAAGGGTAAGCCTAAGGGTAAAAGCAAGGGTAAGGGTAAGGGTAAGGGTAAGGGTAAGGGTAAGCTTAAGGGTAAAAGCAAGGGTAAGGGTGAGGGTAAGGGTAAGGGTAAGGGTAAGGGTAAGGTAAGCTTAAGGGTAAAAGCAAGGGTAAGGGTAAGGGTAAGGGTAAGGGTAAGGGTAAGGGTAAGGGTAAGGGTAAGGGTAAAGGTAAGGGTAAGCCTAAGGGTCAAAGCAAGGGTAAGGGTAAGGGTAAGGGTAAGGGTAAGGGTAAGAGTAAGGGTAAGGGTAAGGGTAGGCTTAAGGGTAAAAGCAAGGGTAAGGGTAAGGGTAAGGGTAAGGGTAAGGGTAAGGGTAAGGGTAAGGGTAAGGGTAAGGGTAAGGGTAAGGGAAAGGGTAAGGGTAAGGGTAAGGGTAAGGGTAAGCTTAAGGGTAAGGGTAAGGGTAAGGGTAAGGGTAAGGGTAAGCCTAAGGGTGAAAGCAAGGGTAAGTGTAAGGGTAAGGGTAAGGGTAAGGGTAAGCTTAAGGGTAAAAGCAAGGGTAAGGGTAAGGGTAAGGGTAAGGGTAAGGGTAAGGGTAAGGGTAAGCTTAAGGGTAAAAGCAAGGGTAAGGGTAAGGGTAAGGGTAAGGGTAAGGGTAAGTGTAAGGGTAAGGGTAAGGGTAAGGGTAAGCCTAAGGGTAAAAGCAAGGGTAAGGGTAAGGGTAAGGGTAAGGGTAAGGGTAAGCTTAAGGGTAAAAGCAAGGGTAAGGGTAAGGGTAAGGGTAAGGGTAAGGGTAAGGGTAAGGGTAAGGGTAAGCTTAAGGGTAAAAGCAAGGGTAAGGGTAAGGGTAAGGGTAAGGGTAAGGGTAAGGGTAAGGGTAAGGGTAAGGGTAAGGGTAAGGGTAAAGGTAAGGGTAAGCCTAAGGGTCAAAGCAAGGGTAAGGGTAAGGGTAAGGGTAAGGGTAAGGGTAAGAGTAAGGGTAAGGGTAAGGGTAAGCTTAAGGGTAAAAGCAAGGGTAAGGGTAAGGGTAAGGGTAAGGGTAAGGGTAAGGGTAAGGGTAAGGGTAAGGGTAAGGGTAAGGGTAAGGGTAAGGGTAAGGGTAAGGGTAAGGGTAAGCTTAAGGGTAAGGGTAAGGGTAAGGGTAAGGGTAAGCCTAAGGGTAAAAGCAAGGGTAAGTGTAAGGGTAAGGGTAAGGGTAAGGGTAAGCTTAAGGGTAAAAGCAAGGGTAAGGGTAAGGGTAAGGGTAAGGGTAAGGGTAAGGGTAAGGGTAAGGGTAAGGGTAAGCTTAAGGGTAAAAGCAAGGGTAAGGGTAAGGGTAAGGGTAAGGGTAAGGGTAAGGGTAAGGCTAAAGGTAAGGGTAAGCCTAAGGGTAAAAGCAAGGGTAAGGGTAAGGGTAAGGGTAAGAGTAAGGGTAAGGGTAAGGGTAAGGGTAAGGGTAAGGGTAAAGGTAAGGGTAAGGGTAAGCTTAAGGGTAAAAGCAAGGGTAAGGGTAAGGGTAAGGGTAAGGGTAAGAGTAAGGGTAAGGGTAAGGGTAAGCTTAAGGGTAAAAGCAAGGGTAAGGGTAAGGGTAAGGGTAAGGGTAAGGGTAAGGGTAAGGGTAAGGGTAAGGGTAAGGGTAAGGGTAAGGGTAAGGGTAAGGGTAAGGGTAAGCTTAAGGGTAAAAGCAAGGGTAAGGGTAAGGGTAAGGGTAAGGGTAAGGGTAAGGGTAAGGGTAAGGGTAAGGGTAAGGGTAAGCCTAAGGGTAAAAGCAAGGGTAAGGGTAAGGGTAAGGGTAAGGGTAAGGGTAAGGGTAAGGGTAATGGTAAGGGTAAAGGTAAAGGTAAGCCTAAGGGTAAAAGCAAGGGTAAGGGTAAGGGTAAGGGTAAGGGTAAGGGTAAGGTTAAGGGTAAGGGTTAGGGTAAGGGTAAGGGTAAGGGTAAGGGTAAGGGTAAGGGTAAGCTTAAGGGTAAAAGCAAGGGTAAGGGTGAGGGTAAGGGTAAGGGTAAGGGTAAGGGTAAGGGTAAGGGTAAGCTTAAGGGTAAGGGTAAGGGTAAGGGTAAGCTTAAGGGTAAAAGCAAGGGTAAGGGTAAGGGTAAGGGTAAGGGTAAGGGTAAGCTTAAGGGTAAAAGCAAGGGTAAGGGTAAGGGTAAGGGTAAGGGTAAGGGTAAGGGTAAGGGTAAGGGTAAGCTTAAGGGTAAGGGTGAGGGTAAGAGTAAGGGTAAGCTTAAGGGTAAAAGCAAGGGTAAGGGTCAGGGTAAGGGTAAGTGTAAGGGTAAGGGTAAGGGTAAGGGTAAGGGTGAGCTTAAGGGTAAAAGCAAGGGTAAGGGTAAGGTTAAGGGTAAGGGTAAGGGTAAGGGTAAGGGTAAGGGTAAGGGTAAGGGTAAGGGTTAGCTTAAGGGTAAAAGCAAGGGTAAGGGTAAGGGTAAGGGAAAGGGTAAGGGTAAGGGTAAGGGTAAGGGTAAGGGTAAGGGTAAGGGTAAGGGTAAAGGTAAGGGTAAGCCTAAGGGTAAAAGCAAGGGTAAGGGTAAGGGTAAGGGTAAGGGTAAGAGTAAGGGTAAGGGTAAGGGTAAGCTTAAGGGTAAAAGCAGGGGTTAGGGTAAGGGTAAGGGTAAGGGTAAGCCTAAGGGTAAAAGCAAGGGTAAGGGTAAGGGTAAGGGTAAGGGTAAGGGTAAGCTTAAGGGTAAAAGCAAGGGTAAGGGTAAGGGTAAGGGTAAGGGTAAGGGTAAGGGTAAGCTTAAGGGTAAAAGCAAGGGTGAGGGTAAGGGTAAGGGTAAGGGTAAGGGTAAGGGTAAGGGTAAGGGTAAGGGTAAGTTTAAGGGTAAAAGCAAGGGTAAGGGTAAAGGTAAGGGTAAGGGTAAGGGTAAGGGTAAGGGTAAGGGTAAGGGTAAGGGTAAGGGTAAGGGTAAGGGTAAGCTTAAGGGTAAAAGCAAGGGTAAGGGTAAGGGTAAGGGTAAGGGTAAGGGTAAAGGTAAGGGTAAGCCTAAGGGTAAAAGCAAGGGTAAGGGTAAGGGTAAGGGTAAGGGTAAGGGTAAGGGTTAGGGTAAGGGTAAGGTTAAGGGTAAGGGTAAGGGTAAGGGTAAGGGTAAGGGTAAGGGTAAGGGTAAGGGTAAGGGTAAGGGTAAGCTTAAGGGTAAAAGCAAGGGTAAGGGTAAGGGAAAGGGTAAGGGTAAGCCTAAGGGTAAAAGCAAGGGTAAGGGTAAGGGTAAGGGTAAGGGTAAGGGTAAGCTTAAGGGTAAAAGCAAGAGTAAGGGTAAGGGTAAGGGTAAGGGTAAGGGTAAGCTTAAGGGTAAAAGCAAGGGTAAGGGTAAAGGTAAGGGTAAGGGTAAGGGTAAGGGTAAGGGTAAGGGTAACGGTAAGGGTAAGGGTAAAGGTAAGGGTAAGCCTAAGGGTAAAAGCAAGGGTAAGGGTAAGGGTAAGGGTAAGGGTAAGGGTAAGGTTAAGGGTAAGGGTAAGGGTAAGCTTAAGGGTAAAAGCAAGGGTAAGGGTAAGGGTAAGGGTAAGGGTAAGGGTAAGGGTAAGGGTAAGGGTAAGGGTAAGGGTAAGGGTAAGGGTAAGGGTAAGCTTAAGGGTAAGGGTAAGGGTAAGGGTAAGGGTAAGCTTAAGGGTAAAAGCAAGGGTAAGGGTAAGGGTAAGGTTAAGGGTAAGCTTAAGGGTAAAAGCAAGGGTAAGGGTAAGGGTAAGGGTAAGGGTAAGGGTAAGGGTAAGGGTAAGGGTAAGGGTAAGGGTAAGCTTAAGGGTAAGGGTAAGGGTAAGGGTAAGGGTAAGCTTAAGGGTAAAAGCAAGGGTAAGGGTAAGGGTAAGGGTAAGGGTAAGGGTAAGGGTAAGGGTAAGCTTAAGGGTAAGGGTAAGGGTAAGGGTAAGGGTAAGCTTAAGGGTAAAAGCAAGGGTAAGGGTAAGGGTGAGGGTAAGGGTAAGGGTAAGGGTAAGGGTAAGCTTAAGGGTAAGGGTAAGGGTAAGGGTAAGGGTAAGCTTAAGGGTAAAAGCAAGGGTAAGGGTAAGGGTAAGGGTAAGGGTAAGGGTAAGGGTAAGGGTAAGGGTAAGGGTAAGGGTAAGGGTAAGGGTAAGGGTAAGGGTAAGGGTAAGGGTAAGGGTAAGGGTAAGGGTAAGGGTAAGGGTAAGGGTAAGGGTAAGGGTAAGGGTAAGGGTAAGGGTAAGGGAAAGCTTAAGGGTAAGGGTAAGGGTAAGGGTAAGGGTAAGCTTAAGGGTAAAAGCAAGGGTAAGGGTAAGGGTAAGGGTAAGGGTAAGGGTAAGCTTAAGGGTAAAAGCAAGGGTAAGGTTAAGGGTAAGGGTAAGAGTAAGGGTAAGGGTAAGGGTAAGGGTAAGGGTAAGCTTAAGGGTAAGGGTAAGGGTAAGGGAAAGGGTAAGCTTAAGGGTAAAAGCAAGGGTAAGGGTAAGGGTAAGGGTAAAGGTAAGGGTAAGCCTAAGGGTAAAAGCAAGGATCAGGGTAAGGGTAAGGGTAAGGGTAAGGGTAAGGGTAAGGGTAAGGGTAAGGGTAAGGGTAAGATTAAGGGTAAAAGCAAGGGTAAGGGTAAGGGTAAGGGTAAGGGTAAGGGTAAGGGTAAGGGTAAGGGTAAGGGTAAGGGTAAGGGTAAGGGTAAGGGTAAGGGTAAGGGTAAGGGTAAGGGTAAGGGTAAGGGTAAGGGTAAGGGTAAGGGTAAGGGTAAGGGTAAGCTTAAGGGTAAAAGCAAGGATAAGGGTAAGGGTAAGGGTAAGGGTAAGGGTAAGGGTAAGGGTAAGCTTAAGGGTGAAAGCAAGGGTAAGGGTAAGGGTAAGGGTAAGGGTAAGGGTAAGGGTTAGGGTAAGGGTAAAGGTAAGGGTAAGCCTAAGGGTAAAAGCAAGGGTAAGGGTAAGGGTAAGGGTAAGGGTAAGATTAAGGGTAAGGGTAAGGGTAAGGGTAAGGGTAAGAGTAAGGGTAAGGGTAAGGGTAAGCTTAAGGGTAAAAGCAAGGGTAAGGGTAAGGGTAAGGGTAAGCCTAAGGGTAAAAGCAAGGGTAAGGGTAAGGGTAAGGGTAAGGGTAAGAGTAAGCTTAAGGGTAAAAGCAAGGGTAAGGGTAAGGGTAAGGGTAAGGGTAAGGGTAAGGGTAAGCTTAAGGGTAAAAGCAAGGGTAAGGGTAAGGGTAAGGGTAAGGGTAAGGGTAAGGGTAAGGGTAAGGGTAAGGGTAAAGGTAAGGGTAAGCCTAAGGGTAAAAGCAAGGGTAAGGGTAAGGGTAAGGGTAAGGATAAGGGTAAGGGTAAGGGTAAGGGTAAGCTTAAGGGTAAAAGCAAGGGTAAGGGTAAGGGTAAGGGTAAGGGTAAGGGTAAGGGTAAGGGTGAGGGTAAGGGTAAGCTTAAGGGTAAAAGCAAGGGTAAGGGTAAGGGTAAGGGTAAGGGTAAGGGTAAGGGTAAGGGTAAGGGTAAGGGTAAGGGTAAGGGTAAAGGTAAGGGTAAGGGTAAGGGTAAGGGTAAGGGTAAGGGTAAGGGTAAGCTTAAGGGTAAAAGCAAGGGTAAGGGTTAGGGTAAGGGTAAGGGTAAGCTTAAGGGTAAAAGCAAGGGTAAGGGTAAGGGTAAGGGTAAGGGTAAGGGTAAGGGTAAGGGTAAGGGTAAGGGTAAGGGTAAGGTTAAGGGTAAGGGTAAGCTTAAGGGTAAAAGCAAGGGTAAGGGTAAGGGTAAGGGTAAGGGTAAGGGTAAGGGTAAGGGTAAGGGTAAGGGTAAGGGTAAGAGTAAGGGTAAGGGTAAGCTTAAGGGTAAAAGCAAGGGTAAGGGTAAGGGTAAGGGTAAGGGTTAGGGTAAGGGTAAAGGTAAGGGTAAGCCTAAGGGTGAAAGCAAGGGTAAGGGTAAGGGTAAGGGTAAGCGTTAGGGTAAGGGTAAGGGTAAGGGTAAGGGTAAGGGTAAGCTTAAGGGTAAAAGCAAGGGTAAGGGTAAGGGTAAGGGTAAGGGTAAGGGTAAGGGTAAGGGTAAGGGTAAGGGTAAGGGTAAGGGTAAGGGTAAGGGTAAGGGTAAGAGTAAGGGTAAGGGTAAGGGTAAGCTTAAGGGTAAAAGCAAGGGTAAGGGTAAGGGTAAGGGTAAGGGTAAGCCTAAGGGTAAAAGCGAGGGTAAGGGTAAGGGTAAGGGTAAGGGTAAGGGTAAGCTTAAGGGTAAAAGCAAGGGTAAGGGTAAGGGTAAGGGTAAGGGTAAGGGTAAGGGTAAGCTTAAGGGTAAAAGCAAGGGTAAGGGTAAGGGTAAGGGTAAGGGTAAGGGTAAGGGTAAGGGTAAGGGTAAGGGTAAGGGTAAGGGTAAAGGTAAGGGTAAGCCTAAGGGTAAAAGCAAGGGTAAGGGTAAGGGTAAGGGTAAGGGTAAGGGTAAGCTTAAGGGTAAAAGCAAGGGTAAGGGTAAGGGTAAGGGTAAGGGTAAGGGTAAGGGTAAGGGTAAGGGTAAGGGTAAGGGTAAGGGTAAGGGTAAGGGTAAGGGTAAGGGTAAGGGTAAGGGTAAGGGTAAGGGTAAGGGTAAGGGTAAGCTCAAGGGTAAAAGCAAGGGTAAGGGTAAGGGTAAGTGTAAGGGTAATGGTAAGGGTAAGGGTAAGGGTATCGGTAAGGGTAAGGGTAAGGGTAAGCTAAAGGGTAAAAGCAAGGGTAAGGGTTAGGGTAAGGGTAAGGGTAAGGGTAAGGGTAAGGGTAAGCTTAAGGGTAAAAGCAAGGGTAAGGGTAAGGGTAAGGGTAAGGGTAAGGGTAAGGGTAAGGGTAAGGGTAAGGGTAAAGGTAAGGGTAAGCCTAAGGGTAAAAGAAAGGGTAAGGGTAAGGGTAAGGGTAAGGGTAAGGGTAAGGGTAAGGGTAAGGGTAAGGGTAAGGGTAAGGGTAAGGGTAAGCTTAAGGGTATAAGCAAGGGTAAGGGTAAGGGTAAGGGTGAGGGTAAGGGTAAGGGTAAGGGTAAGGGTAAGGGTAAGCTTAAGGGTAAAAGCAAGGGTAAGGGTAAGGGTAAGGGTAAGGGTAAGGGTAAGGGTAAGGGTAAGCTTAAGGGTAAAAGCAAGGGTAAGGGTAAGGGTAAGGGTAAGGGTAAGGGTAAGGGTAAGGGTAAGGGTAAGGGTAAGGGTAAGGGTAAGGGTAAGGGTAAGGGTAAGGGTAAAGGTAAGGGTAAGCCTAAGGGTAAAAGCAAGGGTAAGGGTAAGGGTAAGGGTAAGGGTAAGGGTAAGGGTAAGCCTAAGGGTAAAAGCAAGGGTAAGGGTAAGGGTAAGGGTAAGGGTAAGGGTAAGCTTAAGGGTAAAAGCAAGGGTAAGGGTAAGGGTAAGGGTAAGGGTAAGGGTAAGGGTAAGCTTAAGGGTAAAAGCAAGGGTAAGGGTAAGGGTAAGGGTAAGGGTAAGGGTAAGGGTAAGTGTAAGGGTAAGCTTAAGGGTAAAAGCAAGGGTAAGGGTAAGGGTAAGGGTAAGGGTAAGCCTAAGGGTAAAAGCAAGGGTAAGGGTAAGGGTAAGGGTAAGGGTAAGGGTAAGCTTAAGGGTAAAAGCAAGGGTAAGGGTAAGGGTAAGGGTAAGGGTAAGGGTAAGGGTAAGCTTAAGGGTAAAAGCAAGGGTAAGGGTAAGGGTAAGGGTAAGGGTAAGGGTAAGGGTAAAGGTAAGGGTAAGCCTAAGGGTAAAAGCAAGGGTAAGGGTAAGGGTAAGGGTAAGGGTAAGGGTAAGAATAAGGGTAAGGGTAAGGGTAAGGGTAAAGGTAAGGGTAAGGGTAAGGGTAAGGGTAAGCTTAAGGGTAAAAGCAAGGGTAAGGGTAAGGGTAAGGGTAAGGGTAAGGGTAAGGGTAAGGGTAAGCTTAAGGGTAAAAGCAAGGGTAAGAGTAAGGGTAAGGGTAAGGGTAAGGGTAAGGGTAAGGGTAAGGGTAAGGGTAAGGGTAAGGGTAAGGGTAAGCCTAAGGGTAAAAGCAAGGGTAAGGGTAAGGGTAAGGGTAAGGGTAAGGGTAAGCTTAAGGGTAAAAGCAAGGGTAAGGGTAAGGGTAAGGGTAAGGGTAAGGGTAAGAATAAGGGTAAGGGTAAGGGTAAGGGTAAAGGTAAGGGTAAGGGTAAGGGTAAGGGTAAGCTTAAGGGTAAAAGCAAGGGTAAGGGTAAGGGTAAGGGTAAGGGTAAGCCTAAGGGTAAAAGCAAGGGTAAGGGTAAGGGTAAGGGTAAGGGTAAGGGTAAGCTTAAGGGTAAAAGCAAGGGTAAGGGTAAGGGTAAGGGTAAGGGCAAGGGTAAGTGTAAGGGTAAGGGTAAGGGTAAGGGTAAGCTTACCCTTACCCTTACCCTTACCCTTACCCTGTGTAAGTGTAAGGGTAAGGGTAAGGGTTAGGGTAAGCTTAAGGGTAAAAGCAAGTGTAAGGGTAAGGGTAAGGGTAAGGGTAAGGGTAAGGGTAAGGGTAAGGGTAAGGGTAAGGGTAAGGGTAAGCTTAAGGGTAAGGGTAAGGGTAAGGGTAAGGGTAAGCCTAAGGGTAAAAGCAAGGGTAAGGGTAAGGGTAAGGGCAAGGGTAAGTGTAAATGTAAGGGTAAGGGTAAGGGTAAGCTTACCCTTACCCTTACCCTTACCCTTACCCTTACCCTTGCTTTTACCCTTAGGCTTACCCTTACCCTTACCCTTACCCTTACCCTTAAGCTTACCCTTACCCTTACCCTTACCCTTACCCTTACCCTTACCCTTACCCTTACCCTTACCCTTACCCTTACACTTGCTTTTACCCTTAAGCTTACCCTAACCCTTACCCTTACCCTTACACTTACCCTTACCCTTACCCTTACCCTTACCCTTGCTTTGACCCTTAGGCTTACCCTTACCTTCACCCTTACCCCTACACTTACCCTTACCCTTACCCTTACCCTTACCCTTACCCTTACCCTTACCCTTACCCTTGCTTTTACCCTTAAGCTTACCCTTACCCTTACCCTTACCCTTACCCTTACCCTTACCCTTACCCTTGCTTTTACCCTTAAGCTTACCCTTACCCTTACCCTTACCCTTACCCTTACCCTTGCTTTTACCCTTAGGCTTACCCTTACCCTTACCCTTACCCTTACCCTTGCTTTTACCCTCAAGCTTACCCTTACCCTTGCCCTTACCCTTACCCTTACCCTTACCCTTACCCTTACCCTTACCCTTACCCTTACCCTTACCCTTACCCTTGCTTTTACCCTTAGGCTTAACCTTACCTTTACCCTTACCCTTACCCTTACCCTTACCCTTACCCTTACCCTTACCCTTACCCTTACCCTTACCCTTACCCTTACCCTTACCCTTACCCTTACCCTTACCCTTGCTTTTACCCTTAAGCTTACCCTTACCCTTACCCTTACCCTTACCCTTACCCTTACCCTTACCCTTGCTTTTACCCTTAAGCTTACCCTTACCCTTACCCTTACCCTTACCCTCACCCTTACCCTTACCCTTACCCTTGCTTATACCCTTAAGCTTACCCTTACCCTTACCCTTACCCTCACCCTTACCCTTACCCTCACCCTTACCCTTACCCTTACCCTTACCCTTACCCTTACCCTTACCCTTACCCTTGCTTTTACCCTTAGGCTTACCCTCACCTTTACCCTTACCCTTACCCTTACCCTTACCCTTACCCTTACCCTTGCTTTTACCCTTAAGCTTACCCTTACCCTTACCCTTACCCTTACCCTTACCCTAACCCTTACCCTTGCTTTTACCCTTAAGCTTACCCCTACCCTTACCCTTACCCTTACACTTACCCTTACCCTTACCCTTACCCTTACCCTTACCCTTACCCTTGCTTTTACCCTTAAGCTTACCCTTACCCTTACCCTTACCCTTACCCTTACCCTTACCCTTACCCTTATCCTTACCCTTGCTTTTACCCTTAAGCTTACCCTTACCCTTACCCTTACCCTTACCCTTACCCTTACCCTTACCCTTACCCTTACCCTTACCCTTACCCTTACCCTTGCTTTTACTCTTAGGCTTACCCTTACCTTTACCCTTACCCTTACCCTTACCCTTACCCTTACCCTTACCCTTACCCTCACCCTTACCCTTACCCTTGCTTTTACCCTTAAGCTTACCCTTACCCTTACCCTTACCCTTACCCTTGCTTTTACCCTTAAGCTTACCCTTACCCTTACACTTAACCTTACCCTTACCCTTGCTTTTACCCTTAGGCTTACCCTTACCCTTACCCTTACCCTTACCCTTGCTTTTACCCTTAAGCTTACCCTTACCCTTACCCTTACTCTTACCCTTACCCTTACCCTTACCCTTACCCTTACCCTTACCCTTACCCTTACCCTTACCCTTACCCTTGCTTTTACCCTTAGGCTTACCCTTACCTTTACCCTTACCCTAACCCTTACCCTTACCCTTACCCTTACCCTTGCTTTTACCCTTAAGCTTACCCTTACCCTTACCCTTACCCTTACTCTTGACCTTACCCTTACCCTTACCCTTGCTTTTACCCTTAAGCTTACCCTTACCCTTACCCTTACCCTTACCCTCACCCTTACCCTTACCCTTACCCTTACCCTTGCTTTTACCCTTAAGCTTACCCTTACCCTTACCCTTACCCTTACCCTTACCCTTACCCTTACCCTTACCCTTACCCTTACCCTTACCCTTACCCTTACCCTTACCCTTGCTTTTACCCTTAGGCTTACCCTTACCTTTACCCTTACCCTTACCCTTACCCTTACCCTTGCTTTTACCCTTAAGCTTACCCTTACCCTTACCCTTACCCTTAAGCTTACCCTTACCCTTACCCTTACCCTTACCCTTACCCTTACCCTTACCCTTACCCTTACCCTTACCCTTACCCTTACCCTTACCCTTACCCTTGCTTTTACCCTTAAGCTTACCCTTACCCTTACCCTTACCCTTACCCTTACCCTTGCTTTTACCCTTAAGCTTACCCTTACCCTTACCCTTACCCTTAAGCTTACCCTTACCCTTACACTTACCCTTACCCTTACCCTTACCCTTACCCTTACCCTTACCCTTACCCTTACCCATACCCTTACCCTTACCCTTACCCTTACCCTTACCCTTACCCTTACCCTTACCCTTGCTTTTACCCTTAAGCTTACCCTTACCCTTACCCTTACCCTTACCCTTAAGCTTACTTTTACCCTTACCCTTACCCTTACCCTTACCCTTAACCTTACCCTTGCTTTTACCCTTAAGCTTACCCTTACCCTTACCCTTACCCTTACCCTTAAGCTTACCCTTACCCTTACCCTTACCCTTACCCTTACCCTTGCTTTTACCCTTAAGCTTACCCTTACCCTTACCCTCACCCTTACCCTTAAGCTTACCCTTACCCTTACCCTTACCCTTACCCTTACCCTTACCCTTACCCTTACCCTTACCCTTACCCTTACCCTTACCCTTACCCTTACCCTTACCCTTACCCTTACCCTTACCCTTACCCTTACCCTTGCTTTTACCCTTAAGCTTACCCTTACCCTTACCCTAAGTAAGGGTAAGGGTAAGGGTAAGGGTAAGGGTAAGGGTAAGGGTAAGGGTAAGGGTAAGGGTAAGGGTAAGCTTAAGGGTAAAAGCAAGGGTAAGGGTAAGGGTAAGGGTAAGGGTAAGGGTAAGGGTAAGGGTAAAGGTAAGGGTAAGGGTAAGGGTAAGGGTAAGGGTAAGGGTACGGGTAAGGGTAAGCTTAAGGGTAAGGGTAAGGGTAAGGGTAAGGGTAAGCCTAAGGGTAAAAGCAAGGGTAAGGGTAAGGGTAAGGGTAAGGGTAAGGGTAAGGGTAAGGGTAAGGGTAAGGGTAAGCTTAAGGGTAAAAGCAAGGGTAAGGGTAAGGCTAAGGGTAAGGGTAAGGGTAAGGGTAAGGGTAAGCTTAAGGGTAAAAGCAAGGGTAAGGGTAAGGGTAAGGGTAAGGGTAAAGGTAAGGGTAAGGGTAAAGGTGAGGGTAAGCCTAAGGGTAAAAGCAAGGGTAAGGGTAAGGGTAAGGGTAAGGGTAAGGGTAAGGGTAAGGGTAGGGGTAAGAGTAAGGGTAAGGGTAAGCTTAAGGGTAAAAGCAAGGGTAAGGGTAAGGGTAAGGGTAAGGGTAAGGGTAAGGGTAAGGGTAAGGGTAAGCTTAAGGGTAAAAGCAAGGGTAAGGGTAAGGGTAAGGGTAAGGGTAAGGGTAAGGGTAAGGGTAAGGGTAAGGGTAAGGGTAAGGGTAAGGGTAAGGGTAAGGGTAAGGGTAAGCTTAAGGGTAAAAGCAAGGGTAAGGGTAAGGGTAAGGGTAAGGGTAAGGGTAAGGGTAAGGGTATGCTTAAGGGTAAAAGCAAGGGTAAGGGTAAGGGTAAGGGTAAGGGTAAGGGTAAGGGTAAGGGTAATGGTAAGGGTAAAGGTAAGGGTAAGCCTAAGGGTAAAAGCAAGTGTAAGGGTAAGGGTAAGGGTAAGGGTAAGGGTAAGGGTAAGGGTAAGGGTAAGGGTAAGGGTAAGGGTAAGGGTAAGCTTAAGGGTAAAAGCAAGGGTAAGGGTAAGGGTAAGGGTAAGGGTAAGGGTAAGCGTAAGCTTAAGGGTAAGGGTAAGGGTAAGGGTAAGGGTAAGCTTAAGGGTAAAAGCAAGGGTAAGGGTAAGGGTAAGGGTAAGGGTAAGGGTAAGCTTAAGGGTAAAAGCAAGGGTAAGGGTAAGGGTAAGGGTAAGGGTAAGGGTAAGGGTAAGGGTAAGCTTAAGGGTAAGGGTAAGGGTAAGGGTAAGCTTAAGGGTAAAAGCAAGGGTAAGGGTAAGAGTAAGGGTAAGGGTAAGGGTAAGGGTAAGGGTAAGGGTAAGGGTAAGGGTGAGCTTAAGGGTAAAAGCAAGGGTAAGGGTAAGGGTAAGGGTAAGGGTAAGGGTAAGGGTAAGGGTAAGGGTAGGGGTAATAGTAAGGGTAAGGGTAAGCTTAAGGGTAAAAGCAAGGGTAAGGGTAAGGGTAAGGGTAAGGGTAAGGGTAAGGGTAAGCTTAAGGGTAAAAGCAAGGGTAAGGGTAAGGGTAAGGGTAAGGGTAAGGGTAAGGGTAATGGTAAGGGTAAAGGTAAGGGTAAGCCTAAGGGTAAAAGCAAGGGTAAGGGTAAGGGTAAGGGTAAGGGTAAGGGTAAGGGTAAGGGTATGGGTAAGGGTAAGGGTAAGCTTAAGGGTAAAAGCAAGGGTAAGGGTAAGGGTAAGGGTAAGGGTAAGGGTAAGGGTAAGCGTAAGCTTAAGGGTAAGGGTAAGGGTAAGGGTAAGGGTAAGCTTAAGGGTAAAAGCAAGGGTAAGGGTAAGGGTAAGGGTAAGGGTAAGGGTAAGCTTAAGGGTAAAAGCAAGGGTAAGGGTAAGGGTAAGGGTAAGGGTAAGGGTAAGTGTAAGGGTAAGCTTAAGGGTAAGGGTAAGGGTAAGGGTAAGCTTAAGGGTAAAAGCAAGGGTAAGGGTAAGAGTAAGGGTAAGGGTAAGGGTAAGGGTAAGGGTAAGGGTAAGGGTAAGGGTAAGGGTAAGCTTAAGGGTAAAAGCAAGGGTAAGGGTAAGGGTAAGGGTAAGGGTAAGGGTAAGGGTAAGGGTAAGGGTAAGGGTAAGGGTAAAGGTAAGGGTAAGCCTAAGGGTAAAAGCAAGGGTAAGGGTAAGGGTAAGGGTAAGGGTAAGAGTAAGGGTAAGGGTAAGGGTAAGGGTAAGCTTAAGGGTAAAAGTAAGGGTAAGGGTAAGGGTAAGGGTAAGCCTAAGGGTAAAAGCAAGGGTAAGGGTAAGGGTAAGGGTAAGGGTAAGGGTAAGCTTAAGGGTAAAAGTAAGGGTAAGGGTAAGGGTAAGGGTAAGGGTAAGGGTAAGGGTAAGCTTAAGGGTAAAAGCAAGGGTGAGGGTAAGGGTAAGGGTAAGGGTTAGGGTAAGGGTAAGGGTAAGGGTAAGGGTAAGGGTAAGCTTAAGGGTAAAAGCAAGGGTAAGGGTAAGGGTAAGGGTAAGGGTAAGGGTAAGGGTAAGGGTAAGGGTAAGCCTAAGGGTAAAAGCAAGGGTAAGGGTAAGGGTAAGGGTAAGGGTAAGGGTAAGCTTAAGGGTAAAAGCAAGGGTAAGGGTAAGGGTAAGGGTAAGGGTAAGGGTAAGCTTAAGGGTAAAAGCAAGGGTGAGGGTAAGGGTAAGGGTAAGGGTGAGGGTAAGGGTAAGGGTAAGGGTAAGGGTAAGGGTAAGGGTAAGGGTAAGGGTAAGGGTAAGGGTAAGGGTAAGGGTAAGCTTAAGGGTAAAAGCAAGGGTAAGGGTAAGGGTAAGGGTAAGGGTAAGGGTAAGGGTAAGGGTAAGGGTAAGGGTAAGGGTAAGGGTAAGCTTAAGGGTAAAAGCAAGGGTAAGGGTAAGGGTAAGGGTAAGGGTAAGCCTAAGGGTAAAAGCAAGGGTAAGGGTAAGGGTAAGGGTAAGGGTAAGGGTAAGCTTAAGGGTAAAAGCAAGGGTAAGGGTAAGGGTAAGGGTAAGGGTAAGGGTAAGGGTAAGGGTAAGGGTAAGGGTAAGGGTAAGCTTAAGGGTAAAAGCAAGGGTAAGGGTAAGGGTAAGGGTAAGGGTAAGGGTAAGGGTAAGGGTAAGGGTAAAGGTAAGGGTAAGCCTAAGGGTAAAAGCAAGGGTAAGGGTAAGGGTAAGGGTAAGGGTAAGGGTAAGGGTAAGGGTAAGGGTAAGCTTAAGGGTAAAAGCAAGGGTAAGGGTAAGGGTAAGGGTAAGGGTAAGGGTAAGGGTAAGGGTAAGGGTAAGGGTAAGGGTAAGCTTAAGGGTAAGGGTAAGGGTAAGGTTAAGGGTAAGCTTAAGGGTAAAAGCAAGGGTAAGGGTAAGGGTAAGGGTAAGGGTAAGCTTAAGGGTAAAAGCAAGGGTAAGGGTAAGGGTAAGGGTAAGGGTAAGGGTAAGGGTAAGGGTAAGGGTAAGGGTAAGGGTAAGGGTAAGGGTAAGGGTAAGGGTAAGCTTAAGGGTAAGGGTAAGCTTAAGGGTAAAAGCAAGGGTAAGGGTAAGGGTAAGGGTAAGGGTAAGCTTAAGGGTAAGGGTAAGGGTAAGGGTAAGGGTAAGCTTAAGGGTAAAAGCAAGGGTAAGGTTAAGGGTAAGGGTAAGGGTAAGGGTAAGGGTAAGGGTAAGCTTAAGGGTAAGGGTAAGGGTAAGGGTAAGGGTAAGCTTAAGGGTAAAAGCAAGGGTAAGGGTAAGGGTAAGGGTAAGGGTAAGGGTAAGGGTAAGGGTAAGGGTAAGGGTAAGGGTAAGGGTAAGGGTAAGGGTAAGGGTAAGGGTAAGGGTAAGGGTAAGGGTAAGGGTAAGGGTAAGGGTAAGGGTAAGGGTAAGGGTAAGCTTAAGGGTAAGGGTAAGGGTAAGGGTAAGCTTAAGGGTAAAAGCAAGGGTAAGGGTGAGGGTAAGGGTAAGGGTAAGGGTAAGCTTAAGGGTAAAAGCAAGGGTAAGGGTAAGGGTAAGGGTAAGGGTAAGGGTAAGGGTAAGGGTGAGGGTAAGGGTAAGGGTAAGGGTAAGGGTAAGGGTAAGCTTAAGGGTAAGGGTAAGGGTAAGGGTAAGCTTAAGGGTAAAAGCAAGGGTAAGGGTAAGGGTAAGGGTAAGGGTAAGGGTAAGGGTAAGGGTAAAGGTAAGGGTAAGCCTAAGGGTAAAAGCAAGGGTAAGGGTAAGGGAAAGGGTAAGGGTAAGGGTAAGGGTAAGGGTAAGGGTAAGGGTAAGGGTAAGGGTAAGGGTAAGGGTAAGGGTAAGGGTAAGCTTAAGGGTAAAAGCAAGGGTAAGGGTAAGGGTAAGGGTAAGGGTAAGGGTAAGGGTAAGGGTAAGGGTAAGGGTAAGGGTAAGCTTAAGGGTAAAAGCAAGGGTAAGGGTAAGGGTAAGGGTAAGGGTAAGGGTAAGGGTAAGGGTAAGGGTAAGGGTAAGCTTAAGGGTAAAAGCAAGGGTAAGTGTAAGGGTAAGGGTAAGGGTAAGGGTTAGGGTAAGGGTAAAGGTAAGGGTAAGCCTAAGTGTAAAAGCAAGGGTAAGGGTAAGGGTAAGGGTAAGGGTAAGGGTAAGGGTAAGGGTAAGGGTAAGGGTAAGGGTAAGAGTAAGGGTAAGGGTAAGGGTAAGCTTAAGGGTAAAAGCAAGGGTAAGGGTAAGGGTAAGGGTAAGGGTAAGCCTAAGGGTAAAAGCAAGGGTAAGGGTAAGGTTAAGGGTAAGGGTAAGGGTAAGCATAAGGGTAAAAGCAAGGGTAAGGGTGAGGGTAAGGGTTAGGGTAAGGGTAAGCTTAAGGGTAAAAGCAAGGCTAAGGGTAAGGGTGAGGGTAAGGGTGAGGGTAAGGGTAAGGGTAAAGGTAAGGGTAAGCCTAAGAGTAAAAGCAAGGGTAAGGGTAAGGGTAAGGGTAAGGGTAAGGGTAAGGGTAAGGGTAAGGGTAAGGGTAAGCTTAAGGGTAAAAGCAAGGGTAAGGATAAGGGTAAGGGTAAGGGTAAGGGTAAGGGTAAGGGTAAGGGTAAGGGTAAGGGTAAGCTTAAGGGTAAAAGCATGGGTAAGGGTAAGGGTAAGGGTAAGGGTAAGGGTAAGGGTAAGGGTAAGGGTAAGGGTAAGGGTAAGGGTAAGGGTAAGCTTAAGAGTAAAAGCAAGGGTAAGGGTTAGGGTAAGGGTAAGAGTAAGGGTAAGGGTAAGGGTAAGCTTAAGGGTAAAAGCAAGGGTAAGGGTAAGGGTAAGGGTAAGGGTAAGGGTAAGGGTAAGGGTAAGGGTAAAGGTAAGGGTAAGCCTAAGGGTAAAAGCAAGGGTAAGGGTAAGGGTAAGGGTAAGGGTAAGGGTAAGGGTAAGGGTAAGGGTAAGGGTAAGGGTAAGGGTAAGGGTAAGGGTAAGGGTAAGGGTAAGGGTAAGCTTAAGGGTATAAGCAAGTGTAAGGGTAAGGGCAAGGGTGAGGGTAAGGGTAAGGGTAAGGGTAAGGGTAAGCTTAAGGGTAAAAGCAAGGGTAAGGGTAAGGGTAAGGGTAAGGGTAAGGGTAAGGGTAAGGGTAAGCTTAAGGGTAAAAGCAAGGGTAAGGGTAAGGGTAAGGGTAAGGGTAAGGGTAAGGGTAAGCCTAAGGGTAAAAGCAAGGGTAAGGGTAAGGGTAAGGGTAAGGGTAAGGGTAAGCTTAAGGGTAAAAGCAAGGGTAAGGGTAAGGGTAAGGGTAAGGGTAAGGGTAAGGGTAAGGGTAAGGGTAAGGGTAAGGGTAAGGGTAAGGGTAAGGGTAAGGGTAAGGGTAAGGGTAAGGGTAAGGGTTAGGGTAAGGGTAAGGGTAAGGGTAAGGGTAAGGGTAAGCTTAAGGGTAAAAGCAAGGGTAAGGGTAAGGGTAAGGGTAAGGGTAAGCCTAAGGGTAAAAGCAAGGGTAAGGGTAAGGGTAAGGGTAAGGGTAAGGGTAAGCTTAAGGGTAAAAGCAAGGGTAAGGGTGAGGGTAAGGGTAAGGGTAAGGGTAAGGGTAAGGTAAGCTTAAGGGTAAAAGCAAGGGTAAGGGTAAGGGTAAGGGTAAGGGTAAGGGTAAGGGTAAGGGTAAGGGTAAGGGTAAAGGTAAGGGTAAGCCTAAGGGTCAAAGCAAGGGTAAGGGTAAGGGTAAGGGTAAGGGTAAGGGTAAGAGTAAGGGTAAGGGTAAGGGTAGGCTTAAGGGTAAAAGCAAGGGTAAGGGTAAGGGTAAGGGTAAGGGTAAGGGTAAGGGTAAGGGTAAGGGTAAGGGTAAGGGTAAGGGTAAGGGAAAGGGTAAGGGTAAGGGTAAGGGTAAGGGTAAGCTTAAGGGTAAGGGTAAGGGTAAGGGTAAGGGTAAGGGTAAGCCTAAGGGTGAAAGCAAGGGTAAGTGTAAGGGTAAGGGTAAGGGTAAGGGTAAGCTTAAGGGTAAAAGCAAGGGTAAGGGTAAGGGTAAGGGTAAGGGTAAGGGTAAGGGTAAGGGTAAGCTTAAGGGTAAAAGCAAGGGTAAGGGTAAGGGTAAGGGTAAGGGTAAGGGTAAGTGTAAGGGTAAGGGTAAGGGTAAGGGTAAGGGTAAGGGTAAGGGTAAGGGTAAGCTTAAGAGTAAAAGCAAGGGTAAGGGTAAGGGTAAGGGTAAGGGTAAGCCTAAGGGTAAAAGCAAGGGTAAGGGTAAGGGTAAGGGTAAGGGTAAGGGTAAGCTTAAGGGTAAAAGCAAGGGTAAGGGTAAGGGTAAGGGTAAGGGTAAGGGTAAGGGTAAGGGTAAGGGTAAGCTTAAGGGTAAAAGCAAGGGTAAGGGTAAGGGTAAGGGTAAGGGTAAGGGTAAGGGTAAGGGTAAGGGTAAGGGTAAGGGTAAAGGTAAGGGTAAGCCTAAGGGTCAAAGCAAGGGTAAGGGTAAGGGTAAGGGTAAGGGTAAGGGTAAGAGTAAGGGTAAGGGTAAGGGTAAGCTTAAGGGTAAAAGCAAGGGTAAGGGTAAGGGTAAGGGTAAGGGTAAGGGTAAGGGTAAGGGTAAGGGTAAGGGTAAGGGTAAGGGTAAGGGTAAGGGTAAGGGTAAGGGTAAGGGTAAGCTTAAGGGTAAGGGTAAGGGTAAGGGTAAGGGTAAGCCTAAGGGTAAAAGCGAGGGTAAGTGTAAGGGTAAGGGTAAGGGTAAGGGTAAGCTTAAGGGTAAAAGCAAGGGTAAGGGTAAGGGTAAGGGTAAGGGTAAGGGTAAGGGTAAGGGTAAGGGTAAGGGTAAGCTTAAGGGTAAAAGCAAGGGTAAGGGTAAGGGTAAGGGTAAGGGTAAGGGTAAGGGTAAGGCTAAAGGTAAGGGTAAGCCTAAGGGTAAAAGCAAGGGTAAGGGTAAGGGTAAGGGTAAGAGTAAGGGTAAGGGTAAGGGTAAGGGTAAGGGTAAGGGTAAAGGTAAGGGTAAGGGTAAGCTTAAGGGTAAAAGCAAGGGTAAGGGTAAGGGTAAGGGTAAGGGTAAGAGTAAGGGTAAGGGTAAGGGTAAGCTTAAGGGTAAAAGCAAGGGTAAGGGTAAGGGTAAGGGTAAGGGTAAGGGTAAGGGTAAGGGTAAGGGTAAGGGTAAGGGTAAGGGTAAGGGTAAGGGTAAGGGTAAGGGTAAGCTTAAGGGTAAAAGCAAGGGTAAGGGTAAGGGTAAGGGTAAGGGTAAGGGTAAGGGTAAGGGTAAGGGTAAGGGTAAGGGTAAGGGTAAGCCTAAGGGTAAAAGCAAGGGTAAGGGTAAGGGTAAGGGTAAGGGTAAGGGTAAGGGTAAGGGTAATGGTAAGGGTAAAGGTAAAGGTAAGCCTAAGGGTAAAAGCAAGGGTAAGGGTAAGGGTAAGGGTAAGGGTAAGGGTAAGGTTAAGGGTAAGGGTTAGGGTAAGGGTAAGGGTAAGGGTAAGGGTAAGGGTAAGGGTAAGCTTAAGGGTAAAAGCAAGGGTAAGGGTGAGGGTAAGGGTAAGGGTAAGGGTAAGGGTAAGGGTAAGCTTAAGGGTAAGGGTAAGGGTAAGGGTAAGCTTAAGGGTAAAAGCAAGGGTAAGGGTAAGGGTAAGGGTAAGGGTAAGGGTAAGCTTAAGGGTAAAAGCAAGGGTAAGGGTAAGGGTAAGGGTAAGGGTAAGGGTAAGGGTAAGGGTAAGGGTAAGCTTAAGGGTAAGGGTGAGGGTAAGAGTAAGGGTAAGCTTAAGGGTAAAAGCAAGGGTAAGGGTCAGGGTAAGGGTAAGTGTAAGGGTAAGGGTAAGGGTAAGGGTAAGGGTGAGCTTAAGGGTAAAAGCAAGGGTAAGGGTAAGGTTAAGGGTAAGGGTAAGGGTAAGGGTAAGGGTAAGGGTAAGGGTAAGGGTTAGCTTAAGGGTAAAAGCAAGGGTAAGGGTAAGGGTAAGGGAAAGGGTAAGGGTAAGGGTAAGGGTAAGGGTAAGGGTAAGGGTAAGGGTAAGGGTAAAGGTAAGGGTAAGCCTAAGGGTAAAAGCAAGGGTAAGGGTAAGGGTAAGGGTAAGGGTAAGAGTAAGGGTAAGGGTAAGGGTAAGCTTAAGGGTAAAAGCAGGGGTTAGGGTAAGGGTAAGGGTAAGGGTAAGCCTAAGGGTAAAAGCAAGGGTAAGGGTAAGGGTAAGGGTAAGGGTAAGGGTAAGCTTAAGGGTAAAAGCAAGGGTAAGGGTAAGGGTAAGGGTAAGGGTAAGGGTAAGGGTAAGCTTAAGGGTAAAAGCAAGGGTGAGGGTAAGGGTAAGGGTAAGGGTAAGGGTAAGGGTAAGGGTAAGGGTAAGGGTAAGTTTAAGGGTAAAAGCAAGGGTAAGGGTAAAGGTAAGGGTAAGGGTAAGGGTAAGGGTAAGGGTAAGGGTAAGGGTAAGGGTAAGGGTAAGGGTAAGCTTAAGGGTAAAAGCAAGGGTAAGGGTAAGGGTAAGGGTAAGGGTAAGGGTAAAGGTAAGGGTAAGCCTAAGGGTAAAAGCAAGGGTAAGGGTAAGGGTAAGGGTAAGGGTAAGGGTAAGGGTTAGGGTAAGGGTAAGGTTAAGGGTAAGGGTAAGGGTAAGGGTAAGGGTAAGGGTAAGGGTAAGGGTAAGGGTAAGGGTAAGGGTAAGGGTAAGGGTAAGCTTAAGGGTAAAAGCAAGGGTAAGGGTAAGGGAAAGGGTAAGGGTAAGCCCAAGGGTAAAAGCAAGGGTAAGGGTAAGGGTAAGGGTAAGGGTAAGGGTAAGCTTAAGGGTAAAAGCAAGAGTAAGGGTAAGGGTAAGGGTAAGGGTAAGGGTAAGCTTAAGGGTAAAAGCAAGGGTAAGGGTAAAGGTAAGGGTAAGGGTAAGGGTAAGGGTAAGGGTAAGGGTAACGGTAAGGGTAAGGGTAAAGGTAAGGGTAAGCCTAAGGGTAAAAGCAAGGGTAAGGGTAAGGGTAAGGGTAAGGGTAAGGGTAAGGTTAAGGGTAAGGGTAAGGGTAAGCTTAAGGGTAAAAGCAAGGGTAAGGGTAAGGGTAAGGGTAAGGGTAAGGGTAAGGGTAAGGGTAAGGGTAAGGGTAAGGGTAAGGGTAAGGGTAAGCTTAAGGGTAAGGGTAAGGGTAAGGGTAAGGGTAAGCTTAAGGGTAAAAGCAAGGGTAAGGGTAAGGGTAAGGTTAAGGGTAAGCTTAAGGGTAAAAGCAAGGGTAAGGGTAAGGGTAAGGGTAAGGGTAAGGGTAAGGGTAAGGGTAAGGGTAAGGGTAAGGGTAAGCTTAAGGGTAAGGGTAAGGGTAAGGGTAAGGGTAAGCTTAAGGGTAAAAGCAAGGGTAAGGGTAAGGGTAAGGGTAAGGGTAAGGGTAAGGGTAAGGGTAAGCTTAAGGGTAAGGGTAAGGGTAAGGGTAAGGGTAAGCTTAAGGGTAAAAGCAAGGGTAAGGGTAAGGGTGAGGGTAAGGGTAAGGGTAAGGGTAAGGGTAAGCTTAAGGGTAAGGGTAAGGGTAAGGGTAAGGGTAAGCTTAAGGGTAAAAGCAAGGGTAAGGGTAAGGGTAAGGGTAAGGGTAAGGGTAAGGGTAAGGGTAAGGGTAAGGGTAAGGGTAAGGGTAAGGGTAAGGGTAAGGGTAAGGGTAAGGGTAAGGGTAAGGGTAAGGGTAAGGGTAAGGGTAAGGGTAAGGGTAAGGGTAAGGGTAAGGGTAAGGGAAAGCTTAAGGGTAAGGGTAAGGGTAAGGGTAAGGGTAAGCTTAAGGGTAAAAGCAAGGGTAAGGGTAAGGGTAAGGGTAAGGGTAAGGGTAAGCTTAAGGGTAAAAGCAAGGGTAAGGGTAAGGGTAAGGGTAAAGGTAAGGGTAAGCCTAAGGGTAAAAGCAAGGATCAGGGTAAGGGTAAGGGTAAGGGTAAGGGTAAGGGTAAGGGTAAGGGTAAGGGTAAGGGTAAGATTAAGGGTAAAAGCAAGGGTAAGGGTAAGGGTAAGGGTAAGGGTAAGGGTAAGGGTAAGGGTAAGGGTAAGGGTAAGGGTAAGGGTAAGGGTAAGGGAAAGGGTAAGCTTAAGGGTAAAAGCAAGGGTAAGGGTAAGGGTAAGGGTAAAGGTAAGGGTAAGCCTAAGGGTAAAAGCAAGGATCAGGGTAAGGGTAAGGGTAAGGGTAAGGGTAAGGGTAAGGGTAAGGGTAAGGGTAAGATTAAGGGTAAAAGCAAGGGTAAGGGTAAGGGTAAGGGTAAGGGTAAGGGTAAGGGTAAGGGTAAGGGTAAGGGTAAGGGTAAGGGTAAGGGTAAGGGTAAGGGTAAGGGTAAGGGTAAGGGTAAGGGTAAGGGTAAGGGTAAGGGTAAGGGTAAGGGTAAGGGTAAGGGTAAGCTTAAGGGTAAAAGCAAGGATAAGGGTAAGGGTAAGGGTAAGGGTAAGGGTAAGGGTAAGGGTAAGCTTAAGGGTAAAAGCAAGGGTAAGGGTAAGGGTAAGGGTAAGGGTAAGGGTTAGGGTAAGGGTAAAGGTAAGGGTAAGCCTAAGGGTAAAAGCAAGGGTAAGGGTAAGGGTAAGGGTAAGGGTAAGATTAAGGGTAAGGGTAAGGGTAAGGGTAAGGGTAAGAGTAAGGGTAAGGGTAAGGGTAAGCTTAAGGGTAAAAGCAAGGGTAAGGGTAAGGGTAAGGGTAAGCCTAAGGGTAAAAGCAAGGGTAAGGGTAAGGGTAAGGGTAAGGGTAAGAGTAAGCTTAAGGGTAAAAGCAAGGGTAAGGGTAAGGGTAAGGGTAAGGGTAAGGGTAAGGGTAAGCTTAAGGGTAAAAGCAAGGGTAAGGGTGAGGGTAAGGGTAAGGGTAAGGGTAAGGGTAAGGGTAAGGGTAAGGGTAAAGGTAAGGGTAAGCCTAAGGGTAAAAGCAAGGGTAAGGGTAAGGGTAAGGGTAAGGGTAAGGGTAAGGGTAAGGGTAAGGGTAAGCTTAAGGGTAAAAGCAAGGGTAAGGGTAAGGGTAAGGGTAAGGGTAAGGGTAAGGGTAAGGGTGAGGGTAAGGGTAAGCTTAAGGGTAAAAGCAAGGGTAAGGGTAAGGGTAAGGGTAAGGGTAAGGGTAAGGGTAAGGGTAAGGGTAAGGGTAAGGGTAAGGGTAAAGGTAAGGGTAAGGGTAAGGGTAAGGGTAAGGGTAAGGGTAAGGGTAAGCTTAAGGGTAAAAGCAAGGGTAAGGGTTAGGGTAAGGGTAAGGGTAAGCTTAAGGGTAAAAGCAAGGGTAAGGGTAAGGGTAAGGGTAAGGGTAAGGGTAAGGGTAAGGGTAAGGGTAAGGGTAAGGGTAAGGTTAAGGGTAAGGGTAAGCTTAAGGGTAAAAGCAAGGGTAAGGGTAAGGGTAAGGGTAAGGGTAAGGGTAAGGGTAAGGGTAAGGGTAAGGGTAAGAGTAAGGGTAAGGGTAAGCTTAAGGGTAAAAGCAAGGGTAAGGGTAAGGGTAAGGGTAAGGGTAAGGGTTAGGGTAAGGGTAAAGGTAAGGGTAAGCCTAAGGGTGAAAGCAAGGGTAAGGGTAAGGGTAAGGGTAAGCGTTAGGGTAAGGGTAAGGGTAAGGGTAAGGGTAAGGGTAAGCTTAAGGGTAAAAGCAAGGGTAAGGGTAAGGGTAAGGGTAAGGGTAAGGGTAAGGGTAAGGGTAAGGGTAAGGGTAAGGGTAAGGGTAAGGGTAAGGGTAAGGGTAAGGGTAAGAGTAAGGGTAAGGGTAAGGGTAAGCTTAAGGGTAAAAGCAAGGGTAAGGGTAAGGGTAAGGGTAAGGGTAAGCCTAAGGGTAAAAGCGAGGGTAAGGGTAAGGGTAAGGGTAAGGGTAAGGGTAAGCTTAAGGGTAAAAGCAAGGGTAAGGGTAAGGGTAAGGGTAAGGGTAAGGGTAAGGGTAAGCTTAAGGGTAAAAGCAAGGGTAAGGGTAAGGGTAAGGGTAAGGGTAAGGGTAAGGGTAAGGGTAAGGGTAAGGGTAAGGGTAAAGGTAAGGGTAAGCCTAAGGGTAAAAGCAAGGGTAAGGGTAAGGGTAAGGGTAAGGGTAAGGGTAAGCTTAAGGGTAAAAGCAAGGGTAAGGGTAAGGGTAAGGGTAAGGGTAAGGGTAAGGGTAAGGGTAAGGGTAAGGGTAAGGGTAAGGGTAAGGGTAAGGGTAAGGGTAAGGGTAAGGGTAAGGGTAAGGGTAAGGGTAAGGGTAAGGGTAAGCTCAAGGGTAAAAGCAAGGGTAAGGGTAAGGGTAAGGGTAAGGGTAATGGTAAGGGTAAGGGTAAGGGTATCGGTAAGGGTAAGGGTAAGGGTAAGCTAAAGGGTAAAAGCAAGGGTAAGGGTTAGGGTAAGGGTAAGGGTAAGGGTAAGGGTAAGGGTAAGCTTAAGGGTAAAAGCAAGGGTAAGGGTAAGGGTAAGGGTAAGGGTAAGGGTAAGGGTAAGGGTAAGGGTAAGGGTAAAGGTAAGGGTAAGCCTAAGGGTAAAAGAAAGGGTAAGGGTAAGGGTAAGGGTAAGGGTAAGGGTAAGGGTAAGGGTAAGGGTAAGGGTAAGGGTAAGGGTAAGGGTAAGCTTAAGGGTATAAGCAAGGGTAAGGGTAAGGGTAAGGGTGAGGGTAAGGGTAAGGGTAAGGGTAAGGGTAAGGGTAAGCTTAAGGGTAAAAGCAAGGGTAAGGGTAAGGGTAAGGGTAAGGGTAAGGGTAAGGGTAAGGGTAAGCTTAAGGGTAAAAGCAAGGGTAAGGGTAAGGGTAAGGGTAAGGGTAAGGGTAAGGGTAAGGGTAAGGGTAAGGGTAAGGGTAAGGGTAAGGGTAAGGGTAAGGGTAAGGGTAAAGGTAAGGGTAAGCCTAAGGGTAAAAGCAAGGGTAAGGGTAAGGGTAAGGGTAAGGGTAAGGGTAAGGGTAAGCCTAAGGGTAAAAGCAAGGGTAAGGGTAAGGGTAAGGGTAAGGGTAAGGGTAAGCTTAAGGGTAAAAGCAAGGGTAAGGGTAAGGGTAAGGGTAAGGGTAAGGGTAAGGGTAAGCTTAAGGGTAAAAGCAAGGGTAAGGGTAAGGGTAAGGGTAAGGGTAAGGGTAAGGGTAAGTGTAAGGGTAAGCTTAAGGGTAAAAGCAAGGGTAAGGGTAAGGGTAAGGGTAAGGGTAAGCCTAAGGGTAAAAGCAAGGGTAAGGGTAAGGGTAAGGGTAAGGGTAAGGGTAAGCTTAAGGGTAAAAGCAAGGGTAAGGGTAAGGGTAAGGGTAAGGGTAAGGGTAAGGGTAAGCTTAAGGGTAAAAGCAAGGGTAAGGGTAAGGGTAAGGGTAAGGGTAAGGGTAAGGGTAAAGGTAAGGGTAAGCCTAAGGGTAAAAGCAAGGGTAAGGGTAAGGGTAAGGGTAAGGGTAAGGGTAAGAATAAGGGTAAGGGTAAGGGTAAGGGTAAAGGTAAGGGTAAGGGTAAGGGTAAGGGTAAGCTTAAGGGTAAAAGCAAGGGTAAGGGTAAGGGTAAGGGTAAGGGTAAGGGTAAGGGTAAGGGTAAGCTTAAGGGTAAAAGCAAGGGTAAGAGTAAGGGTAAGGGTAAGGGTAAGGGTAAGGGTAAGGGTAAGGGTAAGGGTAAGGGTAAGGGTAAGGGTAAGCTTAAGGGTAAAAGCAAGGGTAAGGGTAAGGGTAAGGGTATGGGTAAGCTTAAGGGTAAGGGTAAGGGTAAGGGTAAGGGTAAGGGTAAGGGTAAGGGTAAAGGTAAGGGTAAGCCTAAGGGTAAAAGCAAGGGTAAGGGTAAGTGTAAGGGTAAGGGTAAGGGTAAGGGTAAGGGTAAGGGTAAGGGTAAGGGTAAGGGTAAGGGTAAGGGTAAGGGTAAGGGTAAGGGTAAGGGTAAGGGTAAGGGTAAGGGTAAGCTTAAGGGTAAAAGCAAGGGTGAGGGTAAGGGTAAGGGTAAGGGTAAGGGTAAGGGTAAGGGTAAGGGTAAGGGTAAGGGTAAGGGTAAGGGTAAGGGTAAGGGTAAGGGTAAGGGTAAGGGTAAGGGTAAGGGTAAGGGTAAGCCTAAGGGTAAAAGCAAGGGTAAGGGTAAGGGTAAGGATAAGGGTAAGGGTAAGCTTAAGGGTAAAAGCAAGGGTAAGGGTAAGGGTAAGGGTAAGGGTAAGGGTAAGGGTAAGCTTAAGGGTAAAAGCAAGGGTAAGGGTAAGGGTATGGGTTAGGGTAAGGGTAAGGGTAAGGGTAAAGGTAAGGGTAAGCCTAAGGGTAAAAGCAAGGGTATGGGTAAGGGTAAGGGTAAGGGTAAGGGTAAGGGTAAGGGTAAGGGTAAGGGTAAGGGTAAGGGTAAGGGTAAGGGTAAGGGTAAGGGTAAGGGTAAGGGTAAGCTTAAGGGTAAAAGCAAGGGTAAGGGTAAGGGTAAGGGTAAGGGTAAGGGTAAGGGTAAGGGTAAGGGTAAGGGTAAGGGTAAGGGTAAGGGTAAGGGTAAGGGTAAGGGTAAGGGTTAGGGTAAGCTTAAGGGTAAAAGCAAGGGTAAGGGTAAGGGTAAGGGTAAGGGTAAGGGTAAGGGTAAGGGTAAGGGTAAGGGTAAGGGTAAGGGTAAGGGTAAGGGTAAGGGTAAGGGTAAGGGTAAGCTTAAGGGTAAAAGCAAGGGTAAGGGTAAGGGTAAGGGTAAGGGTAAGGGTAAGGGTAAGGGTAAGGGTAAGGGTAAGGGTAAGGGTAAGGGTAAGGGTAAGCTTAAGGGTAAAAGCAAGGGTAAGGGTAAGGGTAAGGGTAAGGGTAAGGGTAAGGGAAAGGGTAAGCCTAAGGGTAAAAGCAAGGGTAAGGGTAAGGGTAAAAGCAAGGGTAAGGGTAAGGGTAAGGGTAAGGGTAAGGGTAAGGGTAAGGGTAAGGGTAAGGGTAAGGGTAAGCTTAAGGGTAAAAGCAAGGGTAAGGGTAAGGGTAAGGGTAAGTGTAAGCTTAAGGGTAAAAGCAAGGGTAAGGGTAAGGGTAAGTGTAAAGGTAAGGGTAAGCCTTAGGGTAAAAGCAAGGGTAAGGGTAAGGGTAAGGGTAAGGGTAAGGGTAAGGGTAAGGGTAAGGGTAAGGGTAAGGGTAAGGGTAAGGGTAAGGGTAAGCTTAAGGGTAAAAGCAAGGGTAAGGGTAAGGGTAAGGGTAAGGGTAAGGGTAAGGGTAAGGGTAAGGGTAAGCTTAAGGGTAAAAGCAAGGGTAAGGGTAAGGGTAAGGTTAAGGGTAAGGGTAAGGGTAAGGGTAAGGGTAAGGGTAAGCTTAAGGGTAAAAGCAAGGGTAAGGGTTAGGGTAAGGGTAAGGGTAAGGGTAAGGGTAAGCTTGAGGGTAAAAGCAAGGGTAAGGGTAAGGGTAAGGGTAAGGGTAAGGGTAAGGGTAAAGGTAAGGGTAAGCCTAAGGGTAAAAGCAAGGGTAAGGGTAAGGGTAAGGGTAAGGGTAAGGGTAAGGGTAAGGGTAAGGGTAAGGGTAAGGGTAAGCTTAAGGGTATAAGCAAGGGTAAGGGTAAGGGTAAGGGTGAGGGTAAGGGTAAGGGTAAGGGTAAGCTTAAGGGTAAAAGCAAGGGTAAGGGTAAGGGTAAGGGTAAGGGTAAGGGTAAGGGTAAGGGTAAGGGTAAGCTTAAGGGTAAAAGCAAGGGTAAGGGTAAGGGTAAGGGTAAGGATAAGGGTAAGGGTAAGGGTAAGGGTAAGGGTAAGGGTAAGGGTAAGGGTAAGGGTAAAGGTTAGGGTAAGCCTAAGGGTAAAAGCAAGGGTAAGGGTAAAGGTAAGGGTAAGGGTAAGGGTAAAGGTAAGGGTAAGGGTAAGGTTAAGGGTAAGGGTAAGGGTAAGCTTAAGGGTAAAAGCAAGGGTAAGGGTAAGGGTAAGGGTAAGCCTAAGGGTAAAACAAGGGTAAGGGTAAGGGTAAGGGTAAGGGTAAGCTTAAGGGTAAAAGCAAGGGTAAGGGTAAGGGTAAGGGTGAGGGTAAGGGTAAGCTTAAGGGTTAAAGCAAGGGTAAGGGTAAGGGTAAGGGTAAGGGTAAGGGTAAGGGTAAAGGTAAGGGTAAGCCTAAGTGTAAAAGCAAGGGTAAGGGTGAGGGTAAGGGTAAGGGTAAGGGTAAGGGTAAGGGTAAGGGTAAGGGTAAGGGTAAGGGTAAGGGTAAGGGTAAGGGTAAGGGTAAGGGTAAGGGTAAGGGTAAGGGTAAGCTTAAGGGTAAAAGCAAGGGTAAGGGTAAGGGTAAGGGTAAGGGTAAGGGTAAGGGTAAGGGTAAGGGTAAGGGTAAGGGTAAGGGTAAGGGTAAGGGTAAGGGTAAGGGTAAGGGTAAGGGTAAGCTTAAGGGTAAAAGCAAGGGTAAGGGTAAGGGTAAGGGTGAAGGTAAGGGTAAGGGTAAGGGTAAGGGTAAGCTTAAGGGTAAAAGCAAGGGTAAGGGTAAGGGTAAGGGTAAGGGTAAGGGTAAGCTTAAGGGTAAAAGCAAGGGTAAGGGTAAGGGTAAGGGTAAGGGTAAGGGTAAGGGTAAGGGTAAGGGTAAAGGTAAGGGTAAGCCTAAGGGTAAAAGCAAGGGTAAGGGTAAGGGTTAGGGTAAGGGTAAGGGTAAGGGTAAGGGTAAGGGTAAGGGTAAGGGTAAGTGTAAGGGTAAGGGTAAGGGTAAGCTTAAGGGTAAAAGCAAGGGTAAGGGTAAGGGTAAGGGTAAGGGTAAGGGTAAGGGTAAGGGTAAGGGTAAGGGTAAGGGTAAGGGTAAGGGTAAGCTTAAGGGTAAGGGTAAGGGTAAGGGTAAAGGTAAGGGTAAGCCTAAGGGTAAAAGCAAGGGTAAGGGTAAGGGTTAGGGTAAGGGTAAGGGTAAGGGTAAGGGTAAGGGTAAGGGTAAGTGTAAGGGTAAGGGTAAGGGTAAGCTTAAGGGTAAAAGCAAGGGTAAGGGTAAGGGTAAGGGTAAGGGTAAGGGTAAGGGTAAGGGTAAGCTTAAGGGTAAGGGTAAGGGTAAGGGTAAGGGTAAGCCCAAGGGTAAAAGCAAGGGTAAGGTTTAGGGTAAGGGTAAGGGTAAGGGTAAGCTTAAGGGTAAAAGCAAGGGTAAGGGTAAGGGTAAGGGTAAGGGTAAGGGTAAGGGTAAGCTTAAGGGTAAAAGCAAGGGTAAGGGTAAGGGTAAGGGTAAGGGTAAGGGTAAGGGTAAAGGTAAGGGTAAGCCTAAGGGTAAAAGCAAGGGTAAGGGTAAGGGTAAGGGTAAGGGTAAGGGTAAGGGTAAGGGTAAGGGTAAGGGTAAGGGTAAGGTTAAGGGTAAGGGTAAGGGTAAGGGTAAGGGTAAGCTTAAGGGTAAAAGCAAGGGTAAGGGTAAGGGTAAGGGTAAGGGTAAGGGTAAGGGTAAGGGTAAGGGTAAGGGTAAGGGTAAGGGTAAGGGTAAGGGTAAGGGTAAGGGTAAGTGTAAGGGTAAGGGTAAGGGTAAGGGTAAGGGTAAGGGTAAGGGTAAGGGTAAGTGTAAGCTTAAGGGTAAAAGCAAGGGTGAGGGTAAGGGTAAGGGTAAGGGTAAGGGTAAGGGTAAGGGTAAGGGTAAGCTTAAGGGTAAAAGCAAGGGTAAGGGTAAGGGTAAGGGTAAGGGTAAGGGTAAGGGTAAAGGTAAGGGTAAGCCTAAGGGTAAAAGCAAGGGTAAGGGTAAGAGTAAGGGTAAGGGTAAGCTTAAGGGTAAAAGCAAGGGTAAGGGTAAGGGTAAGGGTATGGGTAAGGGTAAGGGTAAGGGTAAGGGTAAGGGTAAGCTTAAGGGTAAGGATAAGGGTAAGGGTAAAAGCAAGGGTAAGGGTAAGGGTAAGGGTAAGGGTAAGGGTAAGGGTAAGCTTAAGGGTAAAAGCAAGGGTAAGGGTAAGGGTAAGGGTAAGGGTAAGGGTAAGGGTAAGGGTAAGGGTAAGCTTAAGGGTAAGGGTAAGGGTAAGGGTAAGGGTAAGCTTAAGGGTAAAAGCAAGGGTAAGGGTAAGGGTAAGGGTGAGGGTAAGGGTAAGGGTAAGGGTAAGGGTAAGGGTAAGAGTAAGGGTAAGCTTAAGGGTAAAAGCAAGGGTAAGGGTAAGGGTAAGGGTAAGGGTAAGGGTAAGGGTAAGGGTAAGGGTAAGGGTAAGGGTAAGGGTAAGGGTAAGGGTAAGGGTAAGGGTAAGGGTAAGCTCAAGGGTAAAAGCGAGGGTAAGGGTAAGGGTAAGGGTAAGGGTAAGGGTAAGGGTAAAGGTAAGGGTAAGCCTAAGGGTAAAAGCAAGGGTAAGGGTAAGGGTAAAAGTAAGGGTAAGGGTAAGAGTAAGGGTAAGGGTAAGGGTAAGGGTAAGGGTAAGCTTAAGGGTAAAAGCAAGGGTAAGGGTAAGGGTAAGGGTAAGGGTTAGGGTAAGCCTAAGGGTAAAAGCAAGGGTAAGGGTAAGGGTAAGGGTAAGGGTAAGGGTAAGCTTAAGGGTAAAAGCAAGGGTAAGGGTAAGGGTAAGGGTAAGAGTAAGGGTAAGGGTAAGGGTAAGCTTAAGGGTAAAAGCAAGTGTGAGGGTAAGGGTAAGGGTAAGGGTAAGGGTAAGGGTAAGGGTAAGGGTAAGCTTAAGGGTAAAAGCAAGGGTAAGGGTAAGGGTAAGGGTAAGGGTAAGGGTAAGGGTAAGGGTAAGGGTAAGGGTAAGGGTAAGGGTAAGGGTAAAGGTAAGGGTAAGGGTAAGGGTAAGGGTAAGGGTAAGGGTAAGGGTAAGGGTAAGGGTAAGGGTAAGGGTAAGGGTAAGGGTAAGGGTAAGGGTAAGGGTAAGGGTAAGGGTAAGGGTAAGGGTAAGCTTAAGGGTAAAAGCAAGGGTAAGGGTAAGGGTAAGGGTAAGGGTAAGCCTAAGGGTAAAAGCAAGGGTAAGGGTAAGGGTAAGGGTGAGGGTAAGGGTAAGCTTAAAGGTAAAAGCAAGGGTAAGGGTAAGGGTAAGGGAAAGGGTAAGGGTAAGGGTAAGCTTAAGGGTAAAAGCAAGGGTAAGGGTAAGTGTAAGGGTAAGGGTAAGGGTAAGGGTAAGGGTAAGGGTAAAGGTAAGTGTAAGCCTAAGGGTAAAAGCAAGGGTAAGGGTAAGGGTAAGGGTAAGGGTAAGGGTAAGGGTAAGGGTAAGCTTAAGGGTAAAAGCAAGGGTAAGGGTAAGGGTAAGGGTAAGGGTAATGGTAAGGGTAAAGGTAAGGGTAAGCCTAAGGGTAAAAGCAAGGGTAAGGGTAAGGGTAAGGGTAAGGGTAAGGGTAAGGGTAAGGGTAAGGGTAAGGGTAAGGGTAGGGGCAAGGGTAAGCTTAAGGGTAAAAGCAAGGGTAAGGGTAAGGGTAAGGGTAAGGGTAAGGGTAAGGGTAAGGGTAAGCTAAAGGGTAAAAGCAAGGGTAAGGGTAAGGGTAAGGGTAAGGGTAAGGGTAAGGGTAAGGGTAAGGGTAAGGGTAAGGGTAAGGGTAAGGGTAAGGGTAAGGGTAAGGGTAAGCTTTAGGGTAAAAGCAAGGGTAAGGGTAAGGGTAAGGGTAAGGGTAAGGGTAAGCTTAAGGGTAAAAGCAAGGGTAAGGGTAAGGGTAAGGGTAAGGGTAAGGGTAAGGGTAAGGGTAAGGGTAAGGGTAAGGGTAAGGGTAAGGGTAAGGGTAAGGGTAAAGGTAAGGGTAAGCCTAAGGGTAAATGCAAGGGTAAGGGTAAGGGTAAGGGTAAGGGTAAGGGTAAGTGTAAGGGTAAGGGTAAGGGTAAGGGTAAGGGTAAGGGTAAGGGTAAGCTTAAGGGTAAAAGCAAGGGTAAGGGTAAGGGTAAGGGTAAGGGTAAGGGTAAGGGTAAGGTTAAGCTTAAGGGTAAGGAAAAGGGTAAGGGTAAGGGTAAGCTTAAGGGTAAAAGCAAGGGTAAGGGTAAGGGTAGGGGTAAGGGTAAGGGTAAGCTTAAGGGTAAAAGCAAGGGTAAAAGCAAGGGTAAGGGTAAGGGTAAGGGTAAGGGTAAGGGTAAAGGTAAGGGTAAGCCTAAGGGTAAAAGCAAGGGTAAGGGTAAGGGTAAGGGTAAAGGTAAGGGTAAGGGTAAGGGTAAGGGTAAGGGTAAGGGTAAGGGAAAGGGTAAGGGTAAGGGTAAGGGTAAGGGTGAGGGTAAGGGTAAGGGTAAGGGTAAGCTTAAGGGTAAAGGCAAGGGTAAGGGTAAGGGTAAGGGTAAGCCTTACCCTTACCCTTACCCTTACCCTTGCTTTTACCCTTAAGCTTACCCTTACCCTTACCCTTACCCTTACCCTTGCTTTTACCCTTAAGCTTACCCTTACCCTTACCCTTACCCTTACCCTTACCCTTACCCTTACCCTTACCCTTACCCTTACCCTTGCTTTTACCCTTAGGCTTACCCTTACCTTTACCCTTACCCTTACCCTTACCCTTACCCTTACCCTTACCCTTACCCTTGCTTTTACCCTTAAGCTTACCCTTACCCTTACCCTTACCCTTACCCTTACCCTTACCCTTACCCTTACCCTTACTTTTACCCTTAAGCTTACCCTTACCCTTAACCTTACCCTTACCCTTACCCTTACCCTTACCCTTACCCTTACCCTTACCCTTGCTTTTACCCTTAAGCTTACCCTTACCCTTACCCTTACCCTTACCCTTAAGCTTACCCTTACCCTTACCCTTACCCTTACCCTTACCCTTACCCTTACCCTTACCCTTACCCTTACCCTTACCCTTACCCTTACCCTTACCCTTACCCTTGCTTTTACCCTTAAGCTTACCCTTACCCTTACCCTTACCCTTACCCTTACCCTTGCTTTTACCCTTAAGCTTACCCTTACCCTTACCCTTACCCTTACCCTTAAGCTTACCCTTACCCTTACCGTTACCCTTACCCTTACCCTTACCCTTACCCTTACCCTTACCCTTACCCTTACCCTTGCTTTTACCCTTAAGCTTACCCTTACCCTTACCCTTACCCTTACCCTTAAGCTTACCCTTACCCTTACCCTTACCCTTACCCTTACCCTTGCTTTTACCCTTAAGCTTACCCTTACCCTTACCCTTACCCTTACCCTTAAGCTTACCCTTACCCTTACCCTTACCCTTACCCTTACCCTTACCCTTACCCTTACCCTTACCCTTACCCTTGCTTTTACCCTTAAGCTTACCCTTACCCTTACCCTTACCCTTACCCCTTCCCTTAAGCTTACCCTTACCCTTACCCTTACCCTTACCCTTACCCTTACACTTTCCCTTACCCTTACCCTTGCTTTTACCCTTAAGCTTACCCTTACCCTTACCCTTACCCTTACTCTTACCCTTGCTTTTACCCTTGAGCTTACCCTTACCCTTACCCTTACCCTTACCCTTAAGCTTACCCTTACCCTTACCCTTACCCTTACCCTAACCCTTACCCTTACCCTTACCCTTACCCTTGCTTTTACACTTAAGCTTACCCTTACCCTTACCCTTACCCTTACCCTTACCCTTACCCTTACCCTTACCCTTACCCTTACCCTTACCCTTACCCTTACCCTTACCCTTACCCTTACCCTTACCCTTACCCTTACCCTTACCCTTGCTTTTACCCTAAGGCTTACCCTTACCTTTACCCTTACCCTTACCCTTACCCTTACCCTTACCCTTAACCTTACCCTTACCCTTGCTTTTACCCTTAAGCTTACCCTTACCCTTACCCTTTCCCTTACCCTTACCCTTACCCTTGCTTTTACCTTTGAGCTCACCCTTACCCTTACCCTTACCCTTACCCTTACCCTTGCTTTTACCCTTAGGCTTACCCTTACCCTTACCCTTACCGTTACCCTTGCTTTTACCCTTAAGCTTACCCTTACCCTTACCCTTACCCTTACCCTTACCCTTACTCTTACCCTTACCCTTACCCTTACCCTTACCCTTACCCTTACCCTTACCTTTACCCTTACCCTTACCCTTACCCTTACCCTTACCCTTACCCTTACCCTTATCCTTACCCTTACCCTTACCCTTGCTTTTACCCTTAAGCTTACCCTTACCCTCACCCTTACCCTTACCCTTACCCTTACCCTTACCCTTACCCTCACCCTTGCTTTTACCCTTAAGCTTACCCTTACCCTTAGCCTTACCCTTACCCTTACCCTTACCCTTACCCTTGCTTTTACCCTTAAGCTTACCCTTACCCTTACCCTTACCCTTACCCTTACCCTTGCTTTTACCCTTAGGCTTACCCTTACCCTTACCCTTACCCTCACCCTTGCTTTTACCCTTAAGCTTACCCTTACCCTTACCCTTACCCTTACTCTTACCCTTACCCTTACCCTAACCCTTACCCTTACCCTTGCTTTTACCCTTAGGCTTACCCTTACCTTTACCCTTACCCTTACCCTTTCCCTTACCCTTACCCTTACCCTTACCCATACCCTTACCCTTACCCTTACCCTTGCTTTTACCCTTAAGCTTACCCTTACCCTTACCCTTTCCCTTACCCTTACCCTTACCCTTACCCTTTCCCTTACCCTTGCTTTTACCCTTAAGCTTACCCTTACCCTTACCCTTACCCTTACCCTTACCCTTACCCTTACCCTTACCCTTACCCTTACCCTTACCCTTACCCTTACCCTTACCCTTACCCTTACCCTTACCCTTGCTTTTACCCTTAAGCTTACCCTTACCCTTACCCTTACCCTTTCCCTTAAGCTTACCCTTACCCTTACCCTTACCCTTACCCTTACCCTTACCCTTACCCTTACCCTTACCCTTACCCTTACCCTTACCCTTACCCTTACCCTTACCCTTACCCTTACCCTTGCTTTTACCCTTAAGCTTACCCTTACCCTTACCCTTACCCTTACCCTTACCCTTGCTTTTACCCTTACCCTTATCCTTACCCTTAAGCTTACCCTTACCCTTACCCTTACCCTTACCCTTACCCTTGCTTTTACCCTTAAGCTTACCCTTACCCTTACCCTTACCCTTACCCTTACCCTTACCCTTACCCTTACCCTCACCCTTGCTTTTACCCTTAAGCTTACCCTTACCCTTACCCTTACCCTTACCCTTACCCTTACCCTTACCCTTACCCTTACCCTTACCCTTACCCTTACCCTTACCCTTACCCTTACCCTTACCCTTACCCTTACCCTTACCCTTACCCTTACCCTTACCCTTACCCTTACCCTTACCCTTACCCTTACCCTTACCCTTACCCTTACCCTTACCCTTACCCTTGCTTTTACCCTTAAGCTTACCCTTACCCTTACCCTTACCCTTACCCTTACCCTTACCCTTACCCTTACCCTTACCCTTACCCTTACCCTTACCCTTACCCTTACCCTTGCTTTTACCCTTAGGCTTACCCTAACCTTTACCCTTACCCTTACCCTTACCCTTACCCTTACCCTTACCCTTACCCTTACCCTTGCTTTTACCCTTAAGCTTACCCTTACCCTTACCCTTACCCTTACCCTTACCCTTGCTTTTACCCTTAAGCTTACCCTTACCCTTACCCTTACCCTTACCCTTGCTTTTACCCTTAGGCTTACCCTTACCCTTACCCTTACCCTTACCCTTAAGCTTGTCCTTACCCTTACCCTTACCCTTACCCTTACCCTTACCCTTACCCTTACCCTTACCCTTACCCTTACCCTTGCTTTTACCCTTAAGCTTACCCTTACCCTAACCCTTACACTTACCCTTACCCTTACCCTTACCCTTACCCTTACCCTTACCCTAACCCTTACCCTTACCCTTGCTTTTACCCTTAGGCTTACCCTTACCTTTACCCTTACACTTACCCTTACCCTTAAGCTTACCCTTACCCTTACCCTTACCCTTACCCTTACCCTTACCCTTACCCTTACCCTTACCCTTACCCTTACCCTTACCCTTGCTTTTACCCTTAAGCTTACCCTTACCCTTACCCTTACACTTACCCTTACCCTTACCCTTACCCTTACCCTTACCCTTACCCTTACCCTTACCCTAACCCTTTCCCTTACCCTTGCTTTTACCCTTAGGCTTACCCTTACCTTTACCCTTACCCTTACCCTTACCCTTACCCTTACCCTTACCCTTACCCTTACCCTTAACCTTACCCTTGCTTTTACCCTTAAGCTTACCCTTACCCTTACCCTTACCCTTACCCTTACCCTTACCCTTACCCTTACCCTTGCTTTTACCCTTAAGCTTACCCTTACCCTTACCCTTACCCTCACCCTTACCCTTACCCTTACCCTTGCTTTTACCCTTAAGCTTACCCTTACCCTTACCCTTACCCTTACCCTTACCCTTACCCTTACCCTTACCCTTACCCTTGCTTTTACCCTTAAGCTTACCCTCACCCTTACCCTTACCCTTACCCTTACCCTTACCCTTACCCTTACCCTTACCCTTACCCTTACCCTTACCCTTACCCTTACCCTTACCCTTACCCTTACCCTTGCTTTTACCCTTAGGCTTACCCTTACCTTTACCCTTACCCTTACCCTTACCCTTACCCTTACCCTTACCCTTACCCTTACCCTTACCCTTACCCTTACCCTTACCCTTGCTTTAACCCTTAAGCTTACCCTTACCCTCACCCTTACCCTTACCCTTACCCTTGCTTTTACCCTTAAGCTTACCCTTACCCTTACCCTTACCCTTACCCTTACCCTTGTTTTACCCTTAGGCTTACCCTTACTCTTACCCTTACCCTTACCCTTGCTTTTACCCTTAAGCTTACCCTTACCCTTACCCTTACCCTTACCCTTACCCTTACCCTTACCCTTACCCTTACCCTTACCTTTACCCTTACCCTTGCTTTTACCCTTAGGCTTACCCTTACCTTTACCCTTACCCTTACCCTTACCCTTACCCTTACCCTTACCCTTACCCTTACCCTTACCCTTACCCTTACCCTTACCCTTACCCTTACCCTTACCCTTACCCTTACCCTTACCCTTGCTTTTACCCTTAAGCTTACCCTTACCCTTACCCTTACCCTTACCCTTACCCTTACCCTTACCCTTACCCTTACCCTTACCCTTGCTTTTACCCTTAAGCTTACCCTTACCCTTACCCTTACCCTCACCCTTACCCTTACCCTTACCCTTGCTTATACCCTTAAGCTTACCCTTACCCTTACCCTTACCCTTACCCTTACCCTTACCCTTACCCTTACCCTTACCCTTACCCTTACCCTTGCTTTTACCCTTAGGCTTACCCTTACCCTTACCCTTACCCTTACCCTTACCCTTACCCTTGCTTTTACCCTCAAGCTTACCCTTACCCTTACCCTTACCCTTACCCTTGCTTTTACCCTTAAGCTTACCCTTACCCTTACCCTTACCCTTACCCTTACCCTTACCCTTACCCTTACCCTTACCCTTACCCTTACCCTTGCTTTTACCCTTAAGCTTACCCTTACCCTTACCCTTACCCTTACCCTTACCCTAACCCTTACCCTTACCCTTGCTTTTACCCTTAAGCTTACCCTTACCCTTACCCTTACCCTTACCCTTACCCTTACCCTTACCCTTACCCTTACCCTTACCCTTACCCTTACCCTTGCTTTAACCCTAAGGCTTACGCTTACCTTTACCCTTACCCTTACCCTTACCCTTGCTTTTACCCTTAAGCTTACACTTACCCTGACCCTTACCCTTACCCTTACCCTTACCCTTGCTTTTACCCTTAAGCTTACCCTTACCCTTACCCTTACCCTTACCCTTACCCTTACCCTTACCCTTGCTTTTACCCTTACCCTTACCCTTGCTTTTACCCTTAGGCTTACCCTTACCCTTACCCTTACCCTTACCCTTACCCTTGCTTTTACCCTTAAGCTTACCCTTACCCTTACCCTTACCCTTACCCTTACCCTTACCCTTACCCTTACCCTTACCCTTACCCTTACCCTTGCTTTTACCCTTAAGCTTACCCTTACCCTTACCCTTACCCTTACCCTTACCCTTACCCTTACCCTTACCCTTAGCCTTACCCTTACCCTTACCCTTACCCTTACCCTTACCCTTACCCTTACCCTTACCCTTGCTTTTACCCTTAAGCTTACCCTTACCCTTACCCTTACCCTTACCCTTACCCTTACCCTTACCCTTACCCTTACCCTTACCCTTGCTTTTACCCTTAAGCTTACCCTTACCCTTACCCTTACCCTTACCCTTACCCTTACCCTTACCCTTACCCTTACCCATACCCTTGCTTTTACCCTTAGGCTTACCCTTACCTTTACCCTTACCCTTACCCTTACCCTTACCCTTACCCTTACCCTTACCCTTGCTTTTACCCTAAAGCTTACCCTTACCCTTACCCTTACCCTTACCCTTACCCTTACCCTTGCTTTTACCCTTAAGCTTACCCTTACCCTTACATTTACCCTTACCCTTGCTTTTACCCTTAGGCTTACCCTTACCCTTACCCTTACCCTTACCCTTACCCTTACCCTTACCCTTACCCTTACCCTTACCCTTACCCTTACCCTTACACTTACCCTTACCCTTACCCTCACCCTTGCTTTTACCCTTAAGCTTACCCTTACCCTTACCCTTACCCTTACCCTTACCCTTACCCATACCCTTACCCTTACCCTTACCCTTACCCTTACCCTTACCCTTACCCTTACCCTTACCCTTACCCTTTCCCTTGCTTATACCCTTAGGCTTACCCTTACCTTTACCCTTACCCTTACCCTTACCCTTACCCTTACCCTTACCCTTACCCTTGCTTTTACCCTTAAGCTTACCCTTAACCTTACACTTACCCTTACCCTTGCTTTTACCCTTAAGCTTACCCTTACCCTTACCCTTACCCTTACCCTTACCCTTACCCTTACCCTTACCCTTACCCTTACCCTTGCTTTTACCCTTAAGCTTACCCTTACCCTTACCCTTACCCTTACCCTTACCCTTACCCTTACCCTTGCTTTTACCCTTAAGCTTACCCTTACCCTTACCCTTACCCTTACCCTAACCCTTACCCTTACCCTTACCCTTACCCTTACCCTTACCCTTACCCTTACCCTTACCCTTACCCTTACCCTTACCCTTGCTTTTACCCTTAGGCTTACCCTTACCTTTACCCTTACCCTTACCCTTACCCATACCCTTACCCTTACCCTTGCTTTTACCCTTAAGCTTACCCTTACCCTTACCCTTACCCTTACCCTTACCCTTACCCTTGCTTTTACCCTTAAGCTTACCCTTACCCTTTCCCTTACCCTTACCCTTACCCTTGCTTTTACCCTTAGGCTTACCCTTACCCTTACCCTTACCCTTACCCTTGCTTTTACCCTTCAGCTTACCCTTACACTTACCCTTACCCTTACCCTTTCCCTTACCCTTACCCTTACCCTTACCCTTACCCTTACCCTCACCCTTGCTTTTACCCTTAGGCTTACCCTTACCTTTACCCTTACCCTTACCCTTACCCTTACCCTTACCCTTACCCTTACCCTTACCCTTACCCTTACCCTTACCCTTACCCTTACCCTTACCCTTAACCTTACCCTTGCTTTTACCCTTAAGCTTACCCTTACCCTTACCCTTACCCTTACCCTTACCCTTACCCTTACCCTTACCCTTGCTTTTACCCTTAAGCTTACCCTTACCCTTACCCTTACCCTTACCCTTACCCTCACCCTTACCCTTACCCTTACCCTTACCCTTGCTTATACCCTCAAGCTTACCCTTACCCTTACCCTTACCCTTACCCTTACCCTTACCCTTACCCTTACCCTTACCCTTACCCTTACCCTTACCCTTACCCTTACCCTTACCCTTACCCTTACCCTTACCCTTGCTTTTACCCTTAGGCTTACCCTTACCTTTACCCTTACCCTTACCCTTACCCTTACCCTTACCCTTACCCTTACCCTTACCCTTACCCTTACCCTTACCCTTACCCTTACCCTTACCCTTGCTTTTACCCTTAAGCTTACCCTTACCCTTACCCTTACCCTTACCCTTACCCTTACCCTAACCCTTACCCTTGCTTTTACCCTTTAGCTTACCCTTACCCTTACCCTTACCCTTACCCTTACCCTTACCCTTACCCTTACCCTTACCCTTACCCTTACCCTTACCCTTACCCTTACCCTTACCCTTACCCTTACCCTTACCCTTACCCTTACCCTTACCCTTACCCTTACCCTTACCCTTACCCTTACCCTTACCCTTACCCTTGCTTTTACCCTTAGGCTTACCCTTACCTTTACCCTTACCCTTACCCTTACCCTTACCCTTACCCTTACCCTTACCCTTACCCTTACCCTTGCTTTTACCCTTAAGCTTACCCTTACCCTTACCCTTACCCTTACCCTTACCTTTACCCTTGCTTTTACCCTTAAGCTTACCCTTACCCTTACCCTTACCCTTACCCTTAACCTTGCTTTTACCCTTAAGCTTACCCTTACCCTTACCCTTACCCTTACCCTTACCTTTACCCTTGCTTTTACCCTTAAGCTTACCCTTACCCTTACCCTTACCCTTACCCTTACCCTTGCTTTTAGCCTTAGGCTTACCCTTACCCTTACCCTTACCCTTACCCTTGCTTTTACCCTTAAGCTTACCCTTACCCTTACCCTTACTCTTACCCTTACCCTTACCCTTACCCTTACCCTTACCCTTACCCTTACCCTTACCCTTACCCTTGCTTTTACCCTTAGGCTTACCCTTACCTTTACCCTTACCCTAACCCTTACCCTTACCCTTACCCTTACCCTTACCCTTGCTTTTACCCTTAAGCTTACCCTTACCCTTACCCTTACGCTTACCCTTACCCTTAACTTACCCTTGCTTTTACCCTTAAGCTTACCCTTACCCTTACCCTTACCCTTACCCTTACCCTTACCCTTACCCTTACCCTTACCCTTACCCTTACCCTTACCCTTACCCTTACCCTTACCCTTGCTTTTACCCTTAAGCTTACCCTTACCCTTACCCTTACCCTTACCCTTACCCTAACCCTTACCCTTGCTTTTACCCTTAAGCTTACCCTTACCCTTACCCTTACCCTTACCCTTACCCTTACCTTTACCCTTACCCTTACCCTTACCCTTACCCTTACCCTTACCCTTACCCTTACCCTTACCCTTGCTTTTACCCTTAAGCTTACCTTTACCCTTACCCTTACCCTTACCCTTACCCTTACTTTTACCCTTACCCTTACCCTTGCTTTTACCCTTAAGCTTACCCTTACCCTTACCCTTACCCTTACCCTTACCCTTACCCTTACCCTTACCCTTGCTTTTACCCTTAGGCTTACCCTTACCTTTACCCTTACCCTTACCCTTACCCTTACCCTTACCCTTACCCTTACCCTTGCTTTTACCCTTAAGCTTACCCTTACCCTTACCCTTACCCTTACCCTTACCCTTACCCTTGCTTTTACCCTTAAGCTTACCCTTACCCTTACCCTTACCCTTACCCTTACCCTTGCTTTTACCCTTAGGCTTACCCTTACCCTTACCCTTACCCTTACCCTTGCTTTTACCCTTAAGCTTACCCTTACCCTTACCCTTACTCTTACCCTTACCCTTACCCTTACCCTTACCCTTACCCTTACCCTTACCCTTACCCTTACCCTTACCCTTACCCTTGCTTTTACCCTTAGGCTTACCCTTACCTTTACCCTTACCCCAACCCTTACCCTTACCCTTACCCTTACCCTTACCCTTACCCTTACCCTTACCCTTGCTTTTACCCTTAAGCTTACCCTTACCCTTACCCTTACCCTTACCCTTACCCTTACCCTTACCCTTGCTTTTACCCTTAAGCTTACCCTTACCCTTACCCTTACCCTTACCCTTACCCTTACCCTTACCCTTACCCTTACCCTTACCCTTACCCTTACCCTTACCCTTACCCTTACCCTTACCCTTGCTTTTACCCTTAAGCTTACCCTTACCCTTACCCTTACCCTTACCCTTACCCTTACCTTACCCTTACCCTTACCCTTATCCTTGCTTTTACCCTTAGGCTTACCCTTACCTATACCCTTACCCTTACCCTTACCCTTACCCTTACCCTTGCTTTTACCCTTAAGCTTACCCTTACCCTTACCCTTACCCTTACCCTTAAGCTTACCCTTACCCTTACCCTTACCCTTACTCTTACCCTTACCCTTAACCTAACCCTTACCCTTACCCTTACCCTTGCTTTTACCCTTAAGCTTACCCTTACCCTTACCCTTACCTTGCTTTTACCCTTAAGCTTACCCTTACCCTTACCCTTACCCTTGCTTTTACCCTTAAGCTTACCCTTACCCTTACCCTTACCCTTAAGCTTACCCTTACCCTTACCCTTACCCTCACCCTTACCCTTACCCTTGCTTTTACCCTTAAGCTTACCCTTACCCTTACCCTTACCCTTACCCTTAAGCTTACCCTTACCCTTACCCTTACCCTTACCCTTACCCTTACCCTTGCTTTTACCCTTAAGCTTACCCTTACCCTTACCCTTACCCTTACCCTTAAGCTTACCCTTACCCTTACCCTTACCCTTACCCTTACCCTTACCCTTACCCTTACCCTTACCCTTACCCTTACCCTTACCCTTACCCTTACCCTTACCCTTACCCTTGCTTTTACCCTTAAGCTTACCCTTACCCTTACCCTTACCCTCACCCTTGCTTTCACCCTTAAGCTTACGCTTACCCTTACCCTTACCCTCAAGCTTACCCTTACCCTTACCCTTACCCTTACCCTTACCCTTACCCTTACCCTTACCCTTACCCTTGCTTTTACCCTTAAGCTTACCCTTACCCTTACCCTTAACCTTACCCTTACCCTTACCCTTACCCTTACCCTTACCCTTGCTTTTACCCTTAGGCTTACCCTTACCTTTACCCTTACCCTTACCCTTACCCTTACCCTTACCCTTACCCTTACCCTTACCTTTACCCTTACCCTTGCTTTTACCCTTAAGCTTACCCTTACCCTTACCCTTACCCTTACCCTTACCCTTACCCTTACTCTTGCTTTCACCCTTAAGCTTACCCTTACCCTTACCCTTACCCTCGCTTTTACCCTTAGGCTTACCCTTACCCTTTCCCTTACCCTTACCCTTGCTTTTACCCTTAAGCTTACCCTTACCCTTACCCTTACCCTTACCCTTACCCTCGCTTTTACCCTTAGGCTTACCCTTACCCTTTCCCTTACCCTTACCCTTGCTTTTACCCTTAAGCTTACCCTTACCCTTACCCTTACCCTTACCCTTACCCTTACCCTTACCCTTACCCTTACCCTTACCCTTACCCTTACCCTTACCCTTACCCTTACCCTTACCCTTACCCTTGCTTTTACCCTTAAGCTTACCCTTACCCTTACCCTTACCCTTACCCTTACCCTTACCCTTACCCTTACCCTTACCCTTACCCTTGCTTTTACCCTTAAGCTTACCCTTACCCTTACCCTTACCCTTACCCTTACCCTTACCCTTACCCTTACCCTTACCCTTACCCTCACCCTTACCCTTACCCTTACCCTTGCTTTTACCCTTAAGCTTACCCTTACCCTTACCCTTACCCTTACCCTTACCCTTGCTTTTACCCTTAGGCTTACCCTTACCCTTACCCTTACCCTTGCTTTTACCCTTAAGCTTACCCTTACCCTTACCCTTACCCTTACTCTTACCCTTACCCTTACCCTTGCTTTTACCCTTAGGCTTACCCTTACCTTTACCCTTACCCTTACCCTTACCCTTACCCTTACCCTTACCCTCACCCTTACCCTTACCCTTACCCTTGCTTTTACCCTTAAGCTAACCCTTACCCTTACCCTTACCCTTACCCTTACCCTCAACCTTACCCCTACCCTTGCTTTTACCCTTAAGCTCACCCTTACCCTTACCCTTACCCTTACCCTTACACTTACCCTTACCCTGACCCTTACCCTTGCTTTTACCCTTAAGCTTACCCTTACCCTTACCCTTACCCTTACCCTTAAGCTTACCCTTACCCTTACCCTCACCCTTACCCTTACCCTTACCCTTACCCTTGCTTTTACCCTTAAGCTTACCCTTACCCTTACCCTTACCCTTACCCTTACCCTTGCTTTTACCCTTAAGCTTACCCTTACCCTTACCCTTACCCTTACCCTTGCTTTTACCCTTACCCTTACCCTTACCCTTACCCTTACCCTTACCCTTACCCTTGCTTTTACTCTTAAGCTTACCCTTACCCTTACCCTTACCTTTACCCTTACCTTACCCTTAACCTTACCCTTACCCTTACCCTTACCCTTACCCTTACCCTTGCTTTTACCCTTAGGCTTACCCTTACCTTTACCCTTACCATTACCCTTACCCTTACCCTTACCCTTACCCTTACCCTTACCCTTGCTTTTACCCTTAAGCTTACCCTTACCCTTACCCTTACCCTTAACCTTACCCTTACCCTTACCCTTACCCTTACCCTTACCCTTACCCTTACCCTTACCCTTACCCTTACCCTTACCCTTACCCTTACCCTTGCTTTTACCCTTAAGCTTACCCTTACCCTTACCCTTACCCTTACCCTTACCCTTACCCTTACCCTTACCCTTACTCTTACCCTTACCCTTACCCTTGCTTTTACCCTTAAGCTTACCCTTACCCTTACCCTTACTCTTACCATTACCCTTACCCTTACCCTTACCCTTGCTTTTACCCTTAAGCTTACCCTTACCCTTACCTTTACCCTTACCCTTACCCTTACCCTTACCCTTACCCTTACCCTTACCCTTACCCTTACCCTTACCCTTACCCTTACCCTTACCCTTACCCTTACCCTTACCCTTACCCTTACCCTTACCCTTACCCTTACCCTTACCCTTACCCTTACCCTTGCTTTTACCCTTAGGCCTACCCTCACCTTTAGCCTTACCCTTACCCTTACGCTTACCCTTACCCTTACCCTTACCCTTGCTTTTACCCTTAAGCTTACCCTTACCCTTACCCTTACCCTTACCCTTACCCTTACCCTTACCCTTACCCTTGCTTTTACCCTTAAGCTTACCCTTACCCTTACCCTTACCCTTACACTTACCCTTGCTTTTACCCTTAGGCTTACCCTTACCCTTACCCTTACCCTTACCCTTAAGCTTACCCTCACCCTTACCCTTACCCTTACCCTTACCCTTACCCTTACCCTTACCCTTACCCTTACCCTTACCCTTGCTTTTACCCTTAAGCTTACCCTTACCCTTACCCTTACCCTTACTCTTACCCTTACCCTTACCCTTGCTTTGACCCTTAGGCTTACCCTTACCTTTACCCTTACCCTTACCCTTACCCTTACCCTTACCCTTACCCTTACCCTTACCCTTACCCTTACCCTTACCCTTACCCTTACCCTTACCCTTGCTTTTACCCTTAAGCTTACCCTTACCCTTACCCTTACCCTTACCCTTACCCTTACCCTTACCCTTGCTTTACCCTTAAGCTTACCCTTACCCTTACCCTTACCCTTACCCTTGCTTTTACCCTTAGGCTTACCCTTACCCTTACCCTTACCCTTACCCTTGCTTTTACCCTTAAGCTTACCCTTACCCTTACCCTTACCCTTACCCTTACCCTTACCCTTACCCTTACCCTTACCCTTACCCTTACCCTTACCCTTGCTTTTACCCTTAGGCTTAACCTTACCTTTACCCTTACCCTTACCCTTACCCTTACCCTTACCCTTACCCTTACCCTTACCCTTACCCTTACCCTTGCTTTTACCCTTAAGCTTACCCTTACCCTTACCCTTACCCTTACCCTTACCCTTACCCTTACCTCTACCCTTGCTTTTACCCTTAAGCTCACCCTTACCCTTACCCTTACCCTTACCCTTACCCTCACCCTTACCCTTACCCTTACCCTTGCTTATACCCTTAAGGTTACCCTTACCCTTACCCTTACCCTTACCCTTACCCTTACCCTTACCCTTACCCTTACCCTTACCCTTACCCTTACTCTTACCCTTACCCTTACCCTTACCCTTGCTTTTACCCTTAGGCTTACCCTTACTTTTACCCTTACCCTTACCCTTACCCTTACCCTTACCCTTACCCTTACCCTTACCCTTACCCTTGCTTTTACCCTTAAACTTACCCTTACCCTTACCTTTACCCTTACCCTTACCCTTACCCTAACCCTTACCCTTGCTTTTACCCTTAAGCTTACCCTTACCCTTACACTTACCCTTACCCTTACCCTTACCCTTACCCTTACCCTTGCTTTTACCCTTAAGCTTACCCTTACCCTTACCCTTACCCTTACCCTCACCCTTACCCTTACCCTTACCCTTACCCTTATCCTTACCCTTGCTTTTACCCTTAAGCTTACCCTTACCCTTACCCTTACCCTTACCCTTACCCTTACCCTTACCCTTACCCTTACCCTTACCCTTGCTTTTACTCTTAGGCTTACCCTTACCTTTACCCTTACCCTTACCCTTACCCTTACCCTTACCCTTACCCTTACCCTTACCCTTACCCTTACCCTTACCCTTACCCTTACCCTCACCCTCACCCTTGCTTTTACCCTTAAGCTTACCCTTACCCTTACCCTTACCCTTACCCTTACCCTTACCCTTACCCTTGCTTTTACCCTTAAGCTTACCCTTACCCTTACCCTTACCCTTGCTTTTACCCTTAGGCTTACCCTTACCCTTACCCTTACCCTTACCCTTGCTTTTACCCTTAAGCTTACCCTTACCCTTACCCTTACCCTTACTCTTACCCTTACCCTTACCCTTACCCTTACCCTTGCTTTTACCCTTAGGCTTACCCTTACCTTTACCCTTACCCTTACCCTTACCCTTACCCTTACCCTTACCCTTACCCTTACCCTTACCCTTACCCTTACCCTTGCTTTTACCCTTAAGCTAACCCTTACCCTTACCCTTACCCTTACCCTTACCCTTAACCTTACCCTTACCCTTGCTTTTACCCTTAAGCTCACCCTTACCCTTACCCTTACCCTTACCCTTACACTTACCCTTACCCTGACCCTTACCCTTGCTTTTACCCTTAAGCTTACCCTTACCCTTACCCTTACCCTAACCCTTAAGCTTACGCTTACCCTTACCCTTACCCTTACCCTTACCCTTACCCTTACCCTTGCTTTTACCCTTAAGCTTACCCTTACCCTTACCCTTACCCTTACCCTTACCCTTACCCTTGCTTTTACCCTTAAGCTTACCCTTACCTTTACCCTTACCCTTACCCTTACCCTTAAGCTTACCCTTACCCTTACCCTTACCCTTACCCTTACCCTTACCCTTGCTTTTACCCTTAAGCTTACCCTTACCCTTACCCTTACCCTTACCCTAACCCTTACCCTTAACCTTACCCTTACCCTTACCCTTACCCTTACCCTTACCCTTGCTTTTACCCTTAGGCTTACCCTTACCTTTACCCTTACCATTACCCTTACCCTTACCCTTACCCTTACCCTTACCCTTACCCTTGCTTTTACCCTTAAGCTTACCCTTACCCTTACCCTTACCCTTACCATTACCCTTACCCTTACCCTTACCCTTACCCTTACCCTTACCCTTACCCTTACCCTTACCCTTACCCTTACCCTTACCCTTGCTTTTACCCTTAAGCTTACCCTTACCCTTACCCTTACCCTTACCCTTACCCTTACCCTTACCCTTACCCTTACCCTTACCCTTACCCTTACCCTTACCCTTACCCTTACCCTTACCCTTGCTTTTACCCTTAAGCTTACCCTTACCCTTACCCTTACTCTTACCCTTACCCTTACCCTTACCCTTACCCTTGCTTTTACCCTTAAGCTTACCCTTACCCTTACCTTTACCCTTACACTTACCCTTAAACTTACCCTTACCCTTACCCTTACCCTTACCCTTACCCTTACCCTTACCCTTACCCTTACCCTTGCTTCTACCCTTAGGCTTACCCTTACCTTTAGCCTTACCCTTACCCTTACCCTTACCCTTACCCTTACCCTTACCCTTGCTTTTACCCTTAAGCTTACCCTTACCCTTACCCTTACCCTTACCCTTACCCTTACCCTTACCCTTACCCTTACCCTTACCCTTACCCTTACCCTTGCTTTTACCCTTAAGCTTACCCTTACCCTTACCCTTACCCTTACACTTACCCTTGCTTTTACCCTTAGGCTTACCCTTACCCTTACCCTTAAGCATACCCTTACCCTTACCCTTACCCTTACCCTTACCCTTACCCTTACCCTTACCCTTACCCTTACCCTTACCCTTACCCTTACCCTTACCCTTGCTTTTACCCTTAAGCTTACCCTTACCCTTACCCTTACCCTTACCCTTACCCTTACCCTTACCCTTACCCTTACCCTTACCCTTACCCTTACCCTTACCCTTACCCTTACCCTTACCCTTACCCTTACCCTTACCCTTACCCTTGCTTTGACCCTTAGGCTTACCCTTACCTTTACCCTTACCCTTAACCTTACCCTTACCCTTACCCTTACCCTTACCCTTACCCTTACCCTTGCTTTTACCCTTAAGCTTACCCTTACCCTTACCCTTACCCTTACCCTTACCCTTACCCTTGCTTTTACCCTTAAGCTTACCCTTACCCTTACCCTTACCCTTACCCTTACCCTTACCCTTGCTTTTACCCTTAGGCTTACCCTTACCCTTACCCTTACCCTTACCCTTGCTTTTACCCTTAAGATTACCCTTACCCTTACCCTTACCCTTACCCTTACCCTTACCCTTACCCTTACCCTTACCCTTACCCTTACCCTTACCCTTACCCTTACCCTTACCATTACCCTTACCCTTGCTTTTACCCCTAGGCTTAACCTTACCTTTACCCTTACCCTTACCCTTACCCTTACCCTTACCCTTACCCTTACCCTTACCCTTACCCTTACCCTTACCCTTACCCTTACCCTTACCCTTACCCTTACCCTTACCCTTACCCTTACCCTTACCCTTACCCTTGCTTTTACCCTTAAGCTAACCCTTACCCTTACCCTTACCCTTACCCTTACCCTTAACCTTACCCTTACCCTTGCTTTTACCCTTAAGCTCACCCTTACCCTTACCCTTACCCTTACCCTTACACTTACCCTTACCCTGACCCTTACCCTTGCTTTTACCCTTAAGCTTACCCTTACCCTTACCCTTACCCTTAAGCTTACCCTTACCCTTACCCTTACCCTTACCCTTACCCTTACCCTTACCCTTACCCTTACCCTTGCTTTTACCCTTAAGCTTACCCTTACCCTTACCCTTACCCTTACCCTTACCCTTGCTTTTACCCTTAAGCTTACCCTTACCCTTACCCTTACCCTTACCCTTAAGCTTACCCTTACCCTTACCCTTACCCTTACCCTTACCCTTACCCTTGCTTTTACCCTTAAGCTTACCCTTACCCTTACCCTTACCCTTACCCTAACCCTTACCCTTAACCTTACCCTTACCCTTACCCTTACCCTTACCCTTACCCTTGCTTTTACCCTTAGGCTTACCCTTACCCTTACCCTTGCTTTTACCCTTAAGCTTACCCTTACCCTTACCCTTACCCTTACCCTTGCTTTTACCCTTAAGCTTACCCTTACCCTTACCCTTACCCTTACCCTTACCCTTACCCTTACCCTTACCCTTACCCTTACCCTTACCCTTGCTTTTACCCTTAAGCTTACCCTTACCCTTACCCTTACCCTTACCCTTACCCTTACCCTTACCCTTACCCTTACCCTTACCCTTACCCTTACCCTTGCTTTTACCCTTAAGCTTACCCTTACCCTTACCCTTACTCTTACCCTTACCCTTACCCTTACCCTTACTCTTGCTTTTACCCTTAAGCTTACCCTTACCCTTACCTTTACCCTTACCCTTACCCTTACCCTTACTCTTACCCTTACCCTTACCCTTACCCTTACCCTTACCCTTACCCTTACCCTTACCCTTGCTTTTACCCTTAGGCTTACCCTTACCTTTAGCCTAACCCTTACCCTTACCCTTACCCTTACCCTTACCCTTGCTTTTACCCTTGAGCTTACCCTTACCCTTACCCTTACCCTTACCCTTACCCTTGCTTTTACCCTTAAGCTTACCCGTACCCTTACCCTTACCCTTACACTTACCCTTGCTTTTACCCTTAGGCTTACCCTTACCCTTACCCTTACCCTTAAGCTTACCCTTACCCTTACCCTTACCCTTACCCTTACCCTTAACCTTACCCTTACCCTTACCCTTGCTTTTACCCTTAAGCTTACCCTTACCCTTACCCTTACCCTTACCCTTACCCTTACCCTTACCCTTACCCTTACCCTTACCCTTACCCTTGCTTTGACCCTTAGGCTTACCCTTACCTTTACCCTTACCCTTACCCTTACCCTTACCCTTACCCTTACCCTTACCCTTACCCTTACCCTTGCTTTTACCCTTAAGCTTACCCTTACCCTTACCCTTACCCTTACCCTTACCCTTACCCTTACCCTTACCCTTGCTTTTACCCTTAAGCTTACCCTTACCCTTACCCTTACCCTTACCCTTGCTTTTACCCTTAGGCTTACCCTTACCCTTACCCTTACCCTTACCCTTGCTTTTACCCTTAAGCTTACCCTTACCCTTACCCTTACCCTTACCCTTACCCTTACCCTTACCCTTACCCTTACCCTTACCCTTACCCTTACCCTTACCCTTACCCTTACCCTTACCCTTGCTTTTACCCTTAGGCTTAACCCTACCTTTACCCTTACCCTTACCCTTACCCTTACCCTTACCCTTACCCTTACCCTTACCCTTACCCTTACCCTTACCCTTACCCTTGCTTTTACCCTTAAGCTTACCCTTACCCTTACCCTTACCCTTACCCTTACCCTTACCCTTACCCTTACCCTTACCCTTGCTTTTACCCTTAAGCTTACCCTTAGCCTTACCCTTACCCTTACCCTCACCCTTACCCTTACCCTTGCTTATACCCTCAAGCTTACCCTTACCCTTACCCTTACCCTTACCCTTACCCTTACCCTTACCCTTACCCTTACCCTTACCCTTACCCTTACCCTTACCCTTACCCTTACCCTTACCCTTACCCTTACCCTTACCCTTGCTTTTACCCTTAAGCTTACCCTTACCTTTACCCTTACCCTTACCCTTACCCTTACCCTTACCCTTACCCTTACCCTTACCCTTACCCTTACCCTTGCTTTTACCCTTAAGCTTACCCTTACCCTTACCCTTACCCTTACCCTTACCCTAACCCTTACCCTTGCTTTTACCCTTAAGCTTACCCTTACCCTTACCCTTACCCTTACCCTTACCCTTACCTCTACCCTTGCTTTTACCCTTAAGCTCACCCTTACCCTTACCCTTACCCTTACCCTTACCCTCACCCTTACCCTTACCCTTACCCTTGCTTATACCCTTAAGGTTACCCTTACCCTTACCCTTACCCTTACCCTTACCCTTACCCTTACCCTTACCCTTACCCTTACCCTTACCCTTACCCTTACTCTTACCCTTACCCTTACCCTTACCCTTGCTTTTACCCTTAGGCTTACCCTTACTTTTACCCTTACCCTTACCCTTACCCTTACCCTTACCCTTACCCTTACCCTTACCCTTACCCTTGCTTTTACCCTTAAACTTACCCTTACCCTTACCTTTACCCTTACCCTTACCCTTACCCTAACCCTTACCCTTGCTTTTACCCTTAAGCTTACCCTTACCCTTACCCTTACCCTTACCCTTACCCTTACCCTTACCCTTACCCTTGCTTTTACCCTTAAGCTTACCCTTACCCTTACCCTTACCCTTACCCTCACCCTTACCCTTACCCTTACCCTTACCCTTATCCTTACCCTTGCTTTTACCCTTAAGCTTACCCTTACCCTTACCCTTACCCTTACCCTTACCCTTACCCTTACCCTTACCCTTACCCTTGCTTTTACTCTTAGGCTTACCCTTACCTTTACCCTTACCCTTACCCTTACCCTTACCCTTACCCTTACCCTTACCCTTACCCTTACCCTTACCCTTACCCTTACCCTTACCCTTACCCTCACCCTCACCCTTGCTTTTACCCTTAAGCTTACCCTTACCCTTACCCTTACCCTTACCCTTACCCTTACCCTTACCCTTGCTTTTACCCTTAAGCTTACCCTTACCCTTACCCTTACCCTTGCTTTTACCCTTAGGCTTACCCTTACCCTTACCCTTACCCTTACCCTTGCTTTTACCCTTAAGCTTACCCTTACCCTTACCCTTACCCTTACTCTTACCCTTACCCTTACCCTTACCCTTACCCTTGCTTTTACCCTTAGGCTTACCCTTACCTTTACCCTTACCCTTACCCTTACCCTTACCCTTACCCTTACCCTTACCCTTACCCTTACCCTTACCCTTACCCTTGCTTTTACCCTTAAGCTAACCCTTACCCTTACCCTTACCCTTACCCTTACCCTTAACCTTACCCTTACCCTTGCTTTTACCCTTAAGCTCACCCTTACCCTTACCCTTACCCTTACCCTTACACTTACCCTTACCCTGACCCTTACCCTTGCTTTTACCCTTAAGCTTACCCTTACCCTTACCCTTACCCTTACCCTTAAGCTTACGCTTACCCTTACCCTTACCCTTACCCTTACCCTTACCCTTACCCTTGCTTTTACCCTTAAGCTTACCCTTACCCTTACCCTTACCCTTACCCTTACCCTTACCCTTGCTTTTACCCTTAAGCTTACCCTTACCTTTACCCTTACCCTTACCCTTACCCTTAAGCTTACCCTTACCCTTACCCTTACCCTTACCCTTACCCTTACCCTTGCTTTTACCCTTAAGCTTACCCTTACCCTTACCCTTACCCTTACCCTAACCCTTACCCTTAACCTTACCCTTACCCTTACCCTTACCCTTACCCTTACCCTTGCTTTTACCCTTAGGCTTACCCTTACCTTTACCCTTACCATTACCCTTACCCTTACCCTTACCCTTACCCTTACCCTTACCCTTGCTTTTACCCTTAAGCTTACCCTTACCCTTACCCTTACCCTTACCATTACCCTTACCCTTACCCTTACCCTTACCCTTACCCTTACCCTTACCCTTACCCTTACCCTTACCCTTACCCTTGCTTTTACCCTTAAGCTTACCCTTACCCTTACCCTTACCCTTACCCTTACCCTTACCCTTACCCTTACCCTTACCCTTACCCTTACCCTTACCCTTACCCTTACCCTTACCCTTACCCTTGCTTTTACCCTTAAGCTTACCCTTACCCTTACCCTTACTCTTACCCTTACCCTTACCCTTACCCTTACCCTTGCTTTTACCCTTAAGCTTACCCTTACCCTTACCTTTACCCTTACACTTACCCTTAAACTTACCCTTACCCTTACCCTTACCCTTACCCTTACCCTTACCCTTACCCTTACCCTTACCCTTGCTTTTACCCTTAGGCTTACCCTTACCTTTAGCCTTACCCTTACCCTTACCCTTACCCTTACCCTTACCCTTACCCTTGCTTTTACCCTTAAGCTTACCCTTACCCTTACCCTTACCCTTACCCTTACCCTTACCCTTACCCTTACCCTTACCCTTACCCTTACCCTTGCTTTTACCCTTAAGCTTACCCTTACCCTTACCCTTACCCTTACACTTACCCTTGCTTTTACCCTTAGGCTTACCCTTACCCTTACCCTTAAGCATACCCTTACCCTTACCCTTACCCTTACCCTTACCCTTACCCTTACCCTTACCCTTACCCTTACCCTTACCCTTGCTTTTACCCTTAAGCTTACCCTTACCCTTACCCTTACCCTTACCCTTACCCTTACCCTTACCCTTACCCTTACCCTTACCCTTACCCTTACCCTTACCCTTACCCTTACCCTTACCCTTACCCTTGCTTTGACCCTTAGGCTTACCCTTACCTTTACCCTTACCCTTAACCTTACCCTTACCCTTACCCTTACCCTTACCCTTACCCTTACCCTTGCTTTTACCCTTAAGCTTACCCTTACCCTTACCCTTACCCTTACCCTTACCCTTACCCTTGCTTTTACCCTTAAGCTTACCCTTACCCTTACCCTTACCCTTACCCTTACCCTTGCTTTTACCCTTAGGCTTACCCTTACCCTTACCCTTACCCTTACCCTTGCTTTTACCCTTAAGATTACCCTTACCCTTACCCTTACCCTTACCCTTACCCTTACCCTTACCCTTACCCTTACCCTTACCCTTACCCTTACCCTTACCCTTACCCTTACCCTTACCCTTGCTTTCACCCCTAGGCTTAACCTTACCTTTACCCTTACCCTTACCCTTACCCTTACCCTTACCCTTACCCTTACCCTTACCCTTACCCTTACCCTTACCCTTACCCTTACCCTTACCCTTACCCTTACCCTTACCCTTACCCTTACCCTTACCCTTGCTTTTACCCTTAAGCTAACCCTTACCCTTACCCTTACCCTTACCCTTACCCTTAGCCTTACCCTTACCCTTGCTTTTACCCTTAAGCTCACCCTTACCCTTACCCTTACCCTTACCCTTACACTTACCCTTACCCTGACCCTTACCCTTGCTTTTACCCTTAAGCTTACCCTTACCCTTACCCTTACCCTTAAGCTTACCCTTACCCTTACCCTTACCCTTACCCTTACCCTTACCCTTACCCTTGCTTTTACCCTTAAGCTTACCCTTACCCTTACCCTTACCCTTACCCTTACCCTTGCTTTTACCCTTAAGCTTACCCTTACCCTTACCCTTACCCTTACCCTTAAGCTTACCCTTACCCTTACCCTTACCCTTACCCTTACCCTTACCCTTGCTTTTACCCTTAAGCTTACCCTTACCCTTACCCTTACCCTTACCCTAACCCTTACCCTTAACCTTACCCTTACCCTTACCCTTACCCTTACCCTTACCCTTGCTTTTACCCTTAGGCTTACCCTTACCCTTACCCTTGCTTTTACCCTTAAGCTTACCCTTACCCTTACCCTTACCCTTACCCTTGCTTTTACCCTTAAGCTTACCCTTACCCTTACCCTTACCCTTACCCTTACCCTTACCCTTACCCTTACCCTTACCCTTACCCTTACCCTTGCTTTTACCCTTAAGCTTACCCTTACCCTTACCCTTACCCTTACCCTTACCCTTACCCTTACCCTTACCCTTACCCTTACCCTTACCCTTACCCTTGCTTTTACCCTTAAGCTTACCCTTACCCTTACCCTTACTCTTACCCTTACCCTTACCCTTACCCTTACTCTTGCTTTTACCCTTAAGCTTACCCTTACCCTTACCTTTACCCTTACCCTTACCCTTACCCTTACTCTTACCCTTACCCTTACCCTTACCCTTACCCTTACCCTTACCCTTACCCTTACCCTTGCTTTTACCCTTAGGCTTACCCTTACCTTTAGCCTAACCCTTACCCTTACCCTTACCCTTACCCTTACCCTTGCTTTTACCCTTGAGCTTACCCTTACCCTTACCCTTACCCTTACCCTTACCCTTGCTTTTACCCTTAAGCTTACCCGTACCCTTACCCTTACCCTTACACTTACCCTTGCTTTTACCCTTAGGCTTACCCTTACCCTTACCCTTACCCTTAAGCTTACCCTTACCCTTACCCTTACCCTTACCCTTACCCTTAACCTTACCCTTACCCTTACCCTTGCTTTTACCCTTAAGCTTACCCTTACCCTTACCCTTACCCTTACCCTTACCCTTACCCTTACCCTTACCCTTACCCTTACCCTTACCCTTGCTTTGACCCTTAGGCTTACCCTTACCTTTACCCTTACCCTTACCCTTACCCTTACCCTTACCCTTACCCTTACCCTTACCCTTACCCTTGCTTTTACCCTTAAGCTTACCCTTACCCTTACCCTTACCCTTACCCTTACCCTTACCCTTACCCTTACCCTTGCTTTTACCCTTAAGCTTACCCTTACCCTTACCCTTACCCTTACCCTTACCCTTACCCTTGCTTTTACCCTTAGGCTTACCCTTACCCTTACCCTTACCCTTACCCTTGCTTTTACCCTTAAGCTTACCCTTACCCTTACCCTTACCCTCACCCTTACCCTTACCCTTACCCTTACCCTTACCCTTACCCTTACCCTTACCCTTACCCTTACCCTTACCCTTACCCTTGCTTTTACCCTTAGGCTTAACCCTACCTTTACCCTTACCCTTACCCTTACCCTTACCCTTACCCTTACCCTTACCCTTACCCTTACCCTTACCCTTACCCTTACCCTTGCTTTTACCCTTAAGCTTACCCTTACCCTTACCCTTACCCTTACCCTTACCCTTACCCTTACCCTTACCCTTACCCTTGCTTTTACCCTTAAGCTTACCCTTAGCCTTACCCTTACCCTTACCCTCACCCTTACCCTTACCCTTGCTTATACCCTCAAGCTTACCCTTACCCTTACCCTTACCCTTACCCTTACCCTTACCCTTACCCTTACCCTTACCCTTACCCTTACCCTTACCCTTACCCTTACCCTTACCCTTACCCTTACCCTTGCTTTTACCCTTAAGCTTACCCTTACCTTTACCCTTACCCTTACCCTTACCCTTACCCTTACCCTTACCCTTACCCTTACCCTTACCCTTACCCTTGCTTTTACCCTTAAGCTTACCCTTACCCTTACCCTTACCCTTACCCTTACCCTAACCCTTACCCTTGCTTTTACCCTTAAGCTTACCCTTACCCTTACCCTTACCCTTACCCTTACCCTTACCCTTACCCTTACCCTTACCCTTACCCTTACCCTTGCTTTTACCCTTAAGCTTACCCTTACCCTTACCCTTACCCTTACCCTTACCCTTACCCTTACCCTTACCCTTACCCTTACCCTTATCCTTACCCTTGCTTTTACCCTTAAGCTTACCCTTACCCTTACCCTTACCCTTACCCTTACCCTTACCCTTACCCTTACCCTTACCCTTACCCTTACCCTTACCCTTACCCTTACCCTTACCCTTACCCTTACCCTTACCCTTACCCTTGCTTTTACTCTTAGGCTTACCCTTACCTTTACCCTTACCCTTACCCTTACCCTCACCCTCACCCTTACCCTTACCCTTGCTTTTACCCTTAAGCTTACCCTTACCCTTACCCTTACCCTTACCCTTACCCTTGCTTTCACCCTTAAGCTTACCCTTACCCTTACCCTTAACCTTACCCTTACCCTTGCTTTTACCCTTAGGCTTACCCTTACCCTTACCCTTACCCTTACCCTTGCTTTTACCCTTAAGCTTACCCTTACCCTTACCCTTACTCTTACCCTTACCCTTACCCTTACCCTTACCCTTACCCTTACCATTACCCTTACCCTTACCCTAACCCTTACCCTTGCTTTTACCCTTAGGCTTACCCTTACCTTTACCCTTACCCTAACCCTCACCCTTACCCTTACCCTTACCCTTACCCTTGCTTTTACCCTTAAGCTTACCCTTACCCTTACCCTTACCCTTACCTTTACCCTTACCCTTACCCTTACCCTTACCCTTACCCTTACCCTTACCCTTACCCTTACCCTTGCTTTTACCCTTAAGCTTACCCTTACCCTTACCCTTACCCTTACCCTTACCCTTACCCTTACCCTTGCTTTTACCCTTAAGCTTACCCTTACCCTTACCCTTACCCTTACCCTTACCCTTACCCTTACCCTTACCCTTACCCTTACCCTTGCTTTTACCCTTAGGCTTACCCTTACCTTTACCCTTACCCTTACCCTTACCCTTACCCTTACCCTTGCTTTTACCCTTAAGCTTACCCTTACCCTTACCCTTACCCTTAAGCTTACCCTTACCCTTACCCTTACCCTTACCCTTACCCTTACCCTTACCCTTACCCTTACCCTTACCCTTACCCTTACCCTTACCCTTACCCTTACCCTTACCCTTGCTTTTACCCTTAAGCTTACCCTTACCCTTACCCTTACCCTTACCCTTACCCTTGCTTTTACCCTTAAGCTTACCCTCACCCTTACCCTTACCCTTAAGCTTACCCTTACCCTTACCCTTACCCTTACCCTTACCCTTACCCTTACCCTTACCCTTACCCTTACTCTTACCCTTACCCTTACCCTTACCCTTACCCTTGCTTTTACCCTTAAGCTTACCCTTACCCTTACCCTTACCCTTACCCTTAAGCTTACCCTTACCCTTACCCTTACCCTTACCCTTACCCTTACCCTTAACCTTACCCTTGCTTTTACCCTTAAGCTTACCCTTACCCTTACCCTTACCCTTACCCTTAAGCTTACCCTTACCCTTACCCTTACCCTTACCCTTACCCTTGCTTTTACCCTTAAGCTTACCCTTACCCTTACCCTTACCCTTACCCTTAAGCTTACCCTTACCCTTACCCTTACCCTTTCCCTTACCCTTACCCTTACCCTTGCTTTTACCCTTAGCTTACCCTTACCCTTACCCTTACCCTTACCCTTGCTTTTACCCTTAAGCTTACCCTTACCCTTACCCTTACCCTTACCCTTAAGCTTACCCTTACCCTTACCCTTACCCTTACCCTTACCCTTACCCTTACCCTTACCCTTACCCTTACCCTTACCCTTACCCTTGCTTTTTCCCTTAAGCTTACCCTTACCCTTACCCTTACCCTTACCCTTACCCTTACCCTTACCCTTACCCTTACCCTTGCTTTTACCCTTAGGCTTACCCTTACCTTTACCCTTACCCTTACCCTTACCCTTACCCTTACCCTTACCCTTACCCTTGCTTTTACCCTTAAGCTTACCCTTACCCTTACCCTTACCCTCACCCTTACCCTTACCCTTACCCTTGCTTTTACCCTTAAGCTTACCCTTACCCTTACCCTTACCCTTACCCTTACCCTTGCTTTTACCCTTAGGCTTACCCTTACCCTTACCCTTACCCTTACCCTTGCTTTTACCCTTAAGCTTACCCTTACCCTTACCCTTACCCTTACCCTTACCCTTACCCTTACCCTTACCCTTACCCTTACCCTTACCCTTACCCTTACCCTTACCCTTACCCTTACCCTTACCCTTACCCTTACCCTTACCCTTACCCTTACCCTTACCCTTACCCTTACCCTTACCCTTACCCTTACCTTACCCTTACCCTTACCCTTACCCTTACCCTTACCCTTGCTTTTACCCTTAGGCTTACCCTTACCTTTACCCTTACCCTTACCCTTACCCTTACCCTTACCCTTGCTTTTACCCTTAAGCTTACCCTTACCCTTACCCTTACCGTTACCCTTACCCTTACCCTTACCCTTACCCTTACCCTTACCCTTACCCTTGCCCTTGCTTTTACCCTTAAGCTTACCCTTACCCTTACCCTTACCCTTACCCTTACCCTTACCCTTACCCTTACCCTTACCCTTACCCTTACCCTTACCCTTACCCTTACCCTTACCCTCACCCTTGCTTTTACCCTTAAGCTTACCCTTACCCTTACCCTTACCCTTACCCTTACCCTTACCCTTGCTTTTACCCTTAAGCTTACCCTTAGCCTTACCCTTACCCTTACCCTTGCTTTTACCCTTAGGCTTACCCTAACCCTTACCCTTACCCTTACCCTTGCTTTTACCCTTAAGCTTACCCTTACCCTTACCCTTACCCTTACTCTTACCCTTACCCTTACCCTTACCCTTACCCTTGCTTTTACCCTTAGGCTTACCCTTACCTCTACCCTTACCCTCACCCTTACCCTTACACTTACCCTTACCCTTACCCTTACCCTTACCCTTACCCTTACCCTTGCTTTTACCCTTAAGCTTACCCTTACCCTTACCCTTACCCTTACCCTTACCCTTACCCTTACCCTTACCCTTACCCTTACCCTTACCCTTACCCTTGCTTTTACCCTTAAGCTCACCCTTACCCTTACCCTTACCCTTACCCTTACCCTTACTCTTACCCTTACCCTTGCTTTTACCCTTAAGCTTACCCTTACCCTTACCCTTACCCTTACCCTTAAGCTTACCCTTACCCTTACCCTTACCCTTACCCTTACCCTTACCCTTACCCTTGCTTTTACCCTTAAGCTTACCCTTACCCTTACCCTTACCCTTACCCTTGCTTTTACCCTTACGCTTACCCTTACCCTTACCCTTACCCTTACCCTTACCCTTAAGCTTACCCTTACCCTTACCCTTACCCTCACCCTTACCCTTACCCTTACCCTTACCCTTACCCTTACCCTTACCCTTACCCTTACCCTTACCCTTACCCTTACCCTTACCCTTACCCTTACCCTTGCTTTTACCCTTAAGCTTACCCTTACCCTTACCCTTACCCTTACCCTTACCCTTACCCTTACCCTTACCCTTGCTTTTACCCTTAGGCTTACCCTTACCTTTACCCTTACCATTACCCTTACCCTTACCCTTACCCTTACCCTTACCCTTACCCTTGCTTTTACCCTTAAGCTTACCCTTACCCTTACCCTTACCCTTACCCTTACCCTTACCCTTACCCTTACCCTTACCCTTACCCTTACCCTTACCCTTACCCTTACCCTTACCCTTACCCTTACCCTTACCCTTGCTTTTACCCTTAAGCTTACCCTTACCCTTACCCTTACCCTTACCCTTACCCTTACCCTTGCTTTTACCCTTAAGCTTACCCTTACCCTTACTCTTACCCCTACCCTTACCCTTACCCTTACCCTTACCCTTACCCTAACCCTTACCCTTACCCTTACCCTTGCTTTTACCCTTAGGCTTACCCTCACCTTTACCCTTACCCTTACCCTTACCCTTACCCTTACCCTTACCCTTGCTTTTACCCTTAAGCTTACCCTTACCCTTACCCTTACCCTTACCCTTAGCCTTACCCTTACCCTTGCTTTTACCCTTAAGCTTACCCTTACCCTTACCCTTACCCTTACCCTTGCTTTTACCCTTAGGCTTACCCTTACCCTTACCCTTACCCTTACCCTTAAGCTAACCCTTACCCTCACCCTTACCCTTACCCTTACCCTTACCCTTACCCTTACCCTTACCCTTACCCTTACCCTTACCCTTACCCTTACCCTTGCTTTTACCCTTAAGCTTACCCTTACCCTTACCCTTACCCTTACCCTTACCCTTACCCTTACCCTTACCCTTACCCTTACCCTTACCCTTGCTTTTACCCTTAAGCTTACCCTTACCTTTACCCTTACCCTTACCCTTACCCTTACCCTTACCCTTACCCTTACCCTTACCCTTGCTTTTACCCTTAAGCTTACCCTTACCCTTACCCTTACCCTTACCCTTACCCTTACCCTAACCCTTACCCTTGCTTTTACCCTTAAGCTTACCCTTACCTTTACCCTTACCCTTACCCTTACCCTTACCCTTACCCTTACCCTTACCCTTACCCTTACCCTTACCCTTACCCTTACCCTTACCCTTACCCTTGCTTTTACCCTTAAGCTTACCCTTACCTTTACCCTTACCCTTACCCTTACCCTTACCCTTACCCTTACCCTTACCCTTACCCTTACACTTACCCTTGCTTTTACCCTTAGGCTTACCCTTACCCTTACCCTTACCCTTACCCTTAAGCTTACCCTTACCCTTACCCTTACCCTTACCCTTACCCTTACCCTTACCCTTACCCTTACCCTTGCTTTTACCCTTAAGCTTACCCTTACCCTTACCCTTACCCTTACCCTTACCCTTACCCTTACCCTTACCCTTACCCTTACCCTTACCCTTACCCTTGCTTTGACCCTTAGGCTTACCCTTACCTTTACCCTTACCCTTACCCTTACCCTTACCCTTACCCTTACCCTTACCCTTACCCTTACCCTTACCCTTGCTTTTACCCTTAAGCTTACCCTTACCCTTACCCTTACCCTTACCCTTACCCTTACCCTTACCCTTGCTTTTACCCTTAAGCTTACCCTTACCCTTACCCTTACCCTTACCCTTACCCTTGCTTTTACCCTTAGGCTTACCCTTACCCTTACCCTTATCCTTACCCTTGCTTTTACCCTTAAGCTTACCCTTACCCTTACCCTTACCCTTACCCTTACCCTTACCCTTACCCTTACCCTTACCCTTACCCTTACCCTTACCCTTACCCTTACCCATACCCTTGCTTTTACCCTTAGGCTTAACCTTACCTTTACCCTTACCCTTACCCTTACCCTTACCCTTACCCTTACCCTTACCCTTACCCTTACCCTTACCCTTACCCTTACCCTTACCCTTACCCTTACCCTTGCTTTTACCCTTAAGCTTACCCTTACCCTTACCCTTACCCTTACCCTTACCCTTACCCTTGCTTTTACCCTTAAGCTTACCCTTACCCTTACCCTTACCCTTACCCTCACCCTTACCCTTACCCTTGCTTATACCCTTAAGCTTACCCTTACCCTTACCCTTACCCTTACCCTTACCCTTACCCTTACCCTTACCCTTACCCTTACCCTTACCCTTACCCTTACCCTTGCTTTTACCCTTAAGCTTACCCTTACCTTCACCCTTACCCTTACCCTTACCCTTACCCTTACCCTTACCCTTACCCTTACCCTTACCCTTACCCTTACCCTTGCTTTTACCCTTAAGCTTACCCTTACTCTTACCCTTACCCTTACCCTTACCCTTACCCTTACCCTTACCCTTACCCTTACCCTCACCCTTACCCTTGCTTTTACCCTTAAGCTTACCCTTACCCTTACCCTTACCCTTACCCTTACCCTTACCCTTACCCTTGCTTTTACCCTTAAGCTTACCCTTACCCTTACCCTTACCCTTACCCTTACCCTTACCCTTACCCTTACCCTTACCCTTACCCTTACCCTTACCCTTACCCTTACCCTTGCTTTTACCCTTAGGCTTACCCTTACCTTTACCCTTACCCTTACCCTCACCCTTACCCTTACCCTTGCTTTTACCCTTAAGCTTACCCTTACCCTTACCCTTACCCTTAAGCTTACCCTTACCCTTACCCTTACCCTTACCCTTACCCTTACCCTTACCCTTACCCTTACCCTTACCCTTACCCTTACCCTTACCCTTACCCTTACCCTTACCCTTACCCTTACCCTTACCCTTACCCTTACCCTTACCCTTACCCTTGCTTTTACCCTTAAGCTTACCCTTACCCTTACCCTTACCCTTACCCTTACCCTTGCTTTTACCCTTAAGCTTACCCTCACCCTTACCCTTACCCTTAAGCTTACCCTTACCCTTACCCTTACCCTTACCCTTACCCTTACCCTTACCCTTACCCTTACCCTTACCCTTACCCTTACCCTTACCCTTACCCTTACCCTTACCCTTGCTTTTACCCTTAAGCTTACCCTTACCCTTACCCTTACCCTTACCCTTAAGCTTACCCTTACCCTTACCCTTACCCTTACCCTTACCCTTACCCTTAACCTTACCCTTGCTTTTACCCTTAAGCTTACCCTTACCCTTACCCTTACCCTTACCCTTAAGCTTACCCTTACCCTTACCCTTACCCTTACCCTTACCCTTGCTTTTACCCTTAAGCTTACCCTTACCCTTACCCTTACCCTTACCCTTAAGCTTACCCTTACCCTTACCCTTACCCTTTCCCTTACCCTTACCCTTACCCTTGCTTTTACCCTTAAGCTTACCCTTACCCTTACCCTTACCCTTACCCTTGCTTTTACCCTTAAGCTTACCCTTACCCTTACCCTTACCCTTACCCTTAAGCTTACCCTTACCCTTACCCTTACCCTTACCCTTACCCTTACCCTTACCCTTACCCTTACCCTTACCCTTACCCTTGCTTTTACCCTTAAGCTTACCCTTACCCTTACCCTTACCCTTACCCTTACCCTTACCCTTACCCTTACCCTTGCTTTTACCCTTAGGCTTACCCTTACCTTTACCCTTACCCTTACCCTTACCCTTACCCTCACCCTTACCCTTACCCTTGCTTTTACCCTTAAGCTTACCCTTACCCTTACCCTTACCCTTACCCTTGCTTTTACCCTTAAGCTTACCCTTACCCTTACCCTTACCCTTACCCTTACCCTTACCCTTGCTTTTACCTTTAGGATTACCCTTACCCTTACCCTTACCCTTACCCTTGCTTTTACCCTTAAGCTTACCCTTACCCTTACCCTTACCCTTACCCTTACCCTTACCCTTACCCTTACCCTTACCCTTACCCTTACCCTTACCCTTACCCTTACCCTTACCCTTACCCTTACCCTTACCCTTACCCTTACCCTTACCCTTACCCTTACCCTTACCCTTACCCTTACCCTTACCCTTGCTTTTACCCTTAGGCTTACCCTTACCTTTACCCTTACCCTTACCCTTACCCTTACCCTTACCCTTGCTTTTACCCTTAAGCTTACCCTTACACTTACCCTTACCCTTACCCTTACCCTTACCCTTACCCTTACCCTTACCTTTACCCTTACCCTTACCCTTACCCTTGCCCTTGCTTTTACCCTTAAGCTTACCCTTACCCTTACCCTTACCCTTACCCTTACCCTTACCCTTACCCTTACCCTTACCCTTACCCTTACCCTTACCCTTACCCTTACCCTTACCCTTACCCTTACCCTTACCCTTACCCTTACCCTTACCCTCACCCTTGCTTTTACCCTTAAGCTTACCCTTACCCTTACCCTTACCCTTACCCTCACCCTTGCTTTTACCCTTAAGCTTACCCTTACCCTTACCCTTACGCTTACCCTTACCCTTGCTTTTACCCTTAGGCTTACCCTTACCCTTACCCTTACCCTTACCCTTGCTTTTACCCTTAAGCTTACCCTTACCCTTACCCTTACCCTTACTCTTACCCTTACCCTTACCCTTACCCTTACCCTTGCTTTTACCCTTAGGCTTACCCTTACCTTTACCCTTACCCTCACCCTTACCCTTACCCTTACCCTTACCCTTACCCTTACCCTTACCCTTACCCTTACCCTTGCTTTTAACCTTAAGCTTACCCTTACCCTTACCCTTACCCTTACCCTTACCCTTACCCTTACCCTTACCCTTACCCTTACCCTTGCTTTTACCCTTAAGCTCACCCTTACCCTTACCCTTACCCTTACCCTTACCCTTACTCTTACCCTTACCCTTGCTTTTACCCTTAAGCTTACCCTTACCCTTACCCTTACCCTCACCCTTAAGCTTACCCTTACCCTTACCCTTACCCTTACCCTTACCCTTACCCTTACCCTTGCTTTTACCCTTAAGCTTACCCTTACCCTTACCCTTACCCTTACCCTTACCCTTGCTTTTACCCTTACGCTTACCCTTACCCTTACCCTTACCCTTACCCTTAAGCTTACCCTTACCCTTACCCTTACCCTTACCCTTACCCTTACCCTTACCCTTACCCTTACCCTTACCCTTACCCTTACCCTTACCCTTACCCTTTCCCTTACCCTTACCCTTGCTTTTACCCTTAAGCTTACCCTTACCCTTACCCTTACCCTTACCCTTACCCTTACCCTTACCCTTACCCTTACCCTTACCCTTACCCTTGCTTTTACCCTTAGGCTTACCCTTACCTTTACCCTTACCATTACCCTTACCCTTACCCTTACCCTTACCCTTACCCTTACCCTTACCCTTACCCTTACCCTTGCTTTTACCCTTAAGCTTACCCTTACCCTTACCCTTACCCTTACCCTTACCCTTACCCTTACCCTTACCCTTACCCTTACCCTTACCCTTACCCTTACCCTTACCCTTACCCTTACCCTTACCCTTACCCTTACCCTTACCCTTATCCTTGCTTTTACCCTTAAGCTTACCCTTACCCTTACCCTTACCCTTACACTTACCCTTACCCTTACCCTTGCTTTTACCCTTAAGCTTACCCTTACCCTTACTCTTACCCCTACCCTTACCCTTACCCTTACCCTTACCCTTACCCTAACCCTTACACTTACCCTTACCCTTGCTTTTACCCTTAGGCTTACCCTCACCTTTACCCTTACCCTTACCCTTACCCTTACCCTTACCCTTACCCTTGCTTTTACCCTTAAGCTTACCCTTACCCTTACCCTTACCCTTACCCTTAGCCTTACCCTTACCCTTGCTTTTACCCTTAAGCTTACCCTTACCCTTACCCTTACCCTTACCCTTGCTTTTACCCTTAGGCTTACCCTTACCCTTACCCTTACCCTTACCCTTAAGCTAACCCTCACCCTTACCCTTACCCTTACCCTTACCCTTACCCTTACCCTTACCCTTACCCTTACCCTTACCCTTACCCTTACCCTTACCCTTACCCTTACCCTTACCCTTGCTTTTACCCTTAAGCTTACCCTTACCCTTACCCTTACCCTTACCCTTACCCTTACCCTTACCCTTACCCTTACCCTTACCCTCACCCTTACCCTTGCTTTTACCCTTAAGCTTACCCTTACCTTTACCCTTACCCTTACCCTTACCCTTACCCTTACCCTTACCCTTACCCTTACCCTTACCCTTACCCTTGCTTTTACCCTTAAGCTTACCCTTACCCTTACCCTTACCCTTACCCTTACCCTTACCCTTACCCTAACCCTTACCCTTGCTTTTACCCTTAAGCTTACCCTTACCTTTACCCTTACCCTTACCCTTACCCTTACCCTTACCCTTACCCTTACCCTTACCCTTACCCTTACCCTTACCCTTACCCTTACCCTTACCCTTGCTTTTACCCTTAAGCTTACCCTTACCTTTACCCTTACCCTTACCCTTACCCTTACCCTTACCCTTACCCTTACCCTTACACTTACCCTTGCTTTTACCCTTAGGCTTACCCTTACCCTTACCCTTACCCTTACCCTTAAGCTTACCTTTACCCTTACCCTTACCCTTACCCTTACCCTTACCCTTACCCTTACCCTTACCCTTGCTTTTACCCTTAAGCTTACCCTTACCCTTACCCTTACCCTTACCCTTACCCTTACCCTTACCCTTACCCTTACCCTTGCTTTGACCCTTAGGCTTACCCTTACCTTTACCCTTACCCATACCCTTACCCTTACCCTTACCCTTACCCTTACCCTTACCCTTACCCTTACCCTTACCCTTACCCTTACCCTTGCTTTTACCCTTAAGCTTACCCTTACCCTTACCCTTACCCTTACCCTTACCCTTACCCTTACCCTTACCCTTGCTTTTACCCTTAAGCTTACCCTTACCCTTACCCTTACCCCTACCCTTACCCTTGCTTTTACCCTTAGGCTTACCCTTACCCTTACCCTTACCCTTAACCTTGCTTTTACCCTTAAGCTTACCCTTACCCTTACCCTTACCCTTACCCTTACCCTTACCCTTACCCTTACCCTTACCCTTACCCTTACCCTTACCCTTACCCTTACCCTTACCCTTACCCTTGCTTTTACCCTTAGGCTTAACCTTACCTTTACCCTTAACCTTACCCTTACCCTTACCCTTACCCTTACCCTTACCCTTACCCTTACCCTTACCCTTACCCTAACCCTTACCCTTACCCTTGCTTTTACCCTTAAGCTTACCCTTACCCTTACCCTTACCCTTACCCTTACCCTTGCTTTTACCCTTAAGCTTACCCTTACCCTTACCCTTACCCTTACCCTCACCCTTACCCTTACCCTTGCTTATACCCTTAAGCTTACCCTTACCCTTACCCTTACCCTTACCCTTACCCTTACCCTTACCCTTACCCTTACCCTTACCCTTACCCTTACCCTTACCCTTACCCTTACCCTTACCCTTGCTTTTACCCTTAAGCTTACCCTTACCTTTACCCTTACCCTTACCCTTACCCTTACCCTTACCCTTACCCTTGCTTTTACCCTTAAGCTTACCCTTACCCTTACCCTTACCCTTACCCTTACCCTAACCCTTACCCTTGCTTTTACCCTTAAGCTTACCCTTACCCTTACCCTTACCCTTACCCTTACCCTTACCCTTACCCTTACCCTTACCCTTACCCTTACCCTTGCTTTTACCCTTAAGCTTACCCTTACCCTTACCCTTACCCTTACCCTTACCCTTACCCTTACCCTTACCCTTACCCTTACCCTTACCCTTACCCTTATCCTTACCCTTGCTTTTACCCTTAAGCTTACCCTTACCCTTACCCTTACCCTTACCCTTACCCTTACCCTTACCCTTACCCTTACCCTTACCCTTACCCTTGCCCTTACCCTTACCCTTGCTTTTACTCTTAGGCTTACCCTTACCTTTACCCTTACCCTTACCCTTACCCTTACCCTCACCCTCACCCTTACCCTTACCCTTGCTTTTACCCTTAAGCTTACCCTTACCCTTACCCTTACCCTTACCCTTACCCTTGCTTTCACCCTTAAGCTTACCCTTACCCTTACCCTTAACCTTACCCTTACCCTTGCTTTTACCCTTAGGCTTACCCTTACCCTTACCCTTACCCTTACCCTTACCCTTACCCTTGCTTTCACCCTTAAGCTTACCCTTACCCTTACCCTTAACCTTACCCTTACCCTTACTCTTATCCTTACCCTTACCCTTACCCTTACCCTTACCCTTACCCTTACCCTTACCCTTACCCTTACCCTTGCTTTTACCCTTAGGCTTACCCTTACCTTTACCCTTACCCTAACCCTCACCCTTACCCTTACCCTTACCCTTACCCTTGCTTTTACCCTTAAGCTTACCCTTACCCTTACCCTTACCCTTACCCTTACCCTTACCCTTACCCTTACCCTTACCCTTACCCTTACCCTTACCTTTGCTTTTACCCTTACCTTTGCTTTTACCCTTAAGCTTACCCTTACCCTTACCCTTACCCTTACCCTTACCCTTACCCTTACCCTTACCCTTACCCTTGCTTTTACCCTTAAGCTTACCCTTACCCTTACCCTTACCCTTACCTTTACCCTTACCCTTACCCTTACCCTTACCCTTACCCTTACCCTTGCTTTTACCCTTAGGCTTACCCTTACCTTTACCCTTACCCTTACCCTTACCCTTACCCTTACCCTTACCCTTGCTTTTACCCTTAAGCTTACCCTTACCCTTACCCTTACCCTTAAGCTTACCCTTACCCTTACCCTTACCCTTACCCTTACCCTTACCCTTACCCTCACCCTTACCCTTACCCTTACCCTTACCCTTACCCTTACCCTTGCTTTTACCCTTAAGCTTACCCTTACCCTTACCCTTACCCTTACCCTTACCCTTACCCTTACCCTTGCTTTTACCCTTAAGCTTACCCTCACCCTTACCCTTACCCTTAAGCTTACCCTTACCCTTACCCTTACCCTTACCCTTACCCTTACCCTTACCCTTACCCTTACCCTTACTCTTACCCTTACCCTCACCCTTGCTTTTACCCTTAAGCTTACCCTTACCCTTACCCTTACCCTTACCCTTAAGCTTACCCTTACCCTTACCCTTACCCTTACCCTTACCCTTAACCTTACCCTTGCTTTTACCCTTAAGCTTACCCTTACCCTTACCCTTACCCTTACCCTTAAGCTTACCCTTACCCTTACCCTTACCCTTACACTTACCCTTGCTTTTACCCTTAAGCTTACCCTTACCCTTACCCTTACCCTTACCCTTAAGCTTAACCTTACCCTTACCCTTACCCTTTCCCTTACCCTTACCCTTACCCTTGCTTTCACCCTTAAGCTTACCCTTACTCTTACCCTTACCCTTGCTTTTACCCTCAAGCTTACCCTTACCCTTACCCTTACCCTTACCCTTAAGCTTACCCTTACCCTTACCCTTACCCTTACCCTTACCCTTACCCTTACCCTTACCCTTACCCTTACCCTTACCCTTACCCTTACCCTTACCCTTGCTTTTACCCTTAAGCTTACCCTTACCCTTACCCTTACCCTTACCCTTACCCTTACCCTTACCCTTACCCTTACCCTTACCCTTGCTTTTACCCTTAGGCTTACCCTTACCTTTACCCTTACCCTTACCCTTACCCTTACCCTTACCCTTACCCTTACCCTTGCTTTTACCCTTAAGCTTACCCTTACCCTTACCCTTACCCTTTCCCTTACCCTTACCCTTACCCTTGCTTTTACCCTTAAGCTTACCCTTACCCTTACCCTCACCCTTACCCTTACCCTTACCCTTGCTTTTACCCTTAGGCTTACCCTTACCCTTACCCTTACCCTTGCTTTTACCCTTAAGCTTACCCTTACCCTTACCCTTACCCTTACCCTTACCCTTACCCTTACCCTTACCCTTACCCTTACCCTTACCCTTACCCTTACCCTTACCCTTACCCTTACCCTTACCCTTACCCTTGCTTTTACCCTTAGGCTTACCCTTACCTTTACCCTTACCCTTACCCTTACCCTTACCCTTACCCTTGCTTTTACCCTTAAGCTTACCCTTACCCTTACCCTTACCCTTACCCTTACCCTTACCCTTACCCTTACCCTTACCCTTGCTTTTACCCTTAAGCTTACCCTTACCCTTACCCTTACCCTTACCCTTACCCTTACCCTTACCCTTACCCTTACCCTTACCCTTACCCTTACCCTTACCCTCACCCTTGCTTTTACCCTTAAGCTTACCCCTACCCTTACCCTTACCCTTACCCTTACCCTTACCCTTACCCTTGCTTTTACCCTTAAGCTTACCCTTACCCTTACCCTTACCCTTACCCTTACCCTTACCCTTGCTTTTACCCTTAGGCTTACCCTTACCCTTACCCTTACCCTTACCCTTGCTTTTACCCTTAAGCTTACCCTTACCCTTACCCTTACCCTTACTCTTACCCTTACCCTTACCCTTACCCTTACCCTTGCTTTTATCCTTAGGCTTACCCTTACCTTTACCCTTACCCTTACCCTTACCCTTACCCTTACCCTTACCCTTACCCTTACCCTTACCCTTACCCTTGCTTTTACCCTTAAGCTTACCCTTACCCTTACCCTTACCCTTACCCTTACCCTTACCCTTACCCTTACCCTTACCCTTACCCTTACCCTTACCCTTAACCTTGCTTTTACCCTTAAGCTCACCCTTACCTTTACCCTTACCCTTACCCTTACCCTTACTCTTACCCTTACCCTTGCTTTTACCCTTAAGCTTACCCTTACCCTTACCCTTACCCTTACCCTTAAGCTTACCCTTACCCTTACCCTTACCCTTACCCTTACCCTTACCCTTACCCTTACCCTTGCTTTTACCCTTAAGCTTACCCTTACCCTTACCCTTACCCTTACCCTTACCCTTACCCTTGCTTTTATCCTTACGCTTACCCTTACCCTTACCCTTACCCTTACCCTTAAGCTTACCCTTACCCTTACCCTTACCCTTACCCTTACCCTTACCCTTACCCTTACCCTTACCCTTACCCTTACCCTTACCCTTGCTTTTACCCTTAAGCTTACCCTTACCCTTACCCTTACCCTTACCCTTACCCTTACCCTTACCCTTACCCTTACCCTTACCCTTACCCTTACCCTAACCCTTACCCTTGCTTTTACCCTTAGGCTTACCCTTACCTTTACCCTTACCATTACCCTTACCCTTACCCTTACCCTTACCCTTACCCTTACCCTTACCCTTGCTTTTACCCTTAAGCTTACCCTTACCCTTAAACTTACCCTTACCCTTACCCTTACCCTTACCCTTACCCTTACCCTTACCCTTACCCTTACCCTTACCCTTACCCTTACCCTTACCCTTACCCTTACCCTTACCCTTACCCTTGCTTTTACCCTTAAGCTTACCCTTACCCTTACCCTTACCCTTACCCTTAACCTTACCCTTGCCTTTACCCTTAAGCTTACCCTTACCCTTACTCTTACCCCTACCCTTACCCTTACCCTTACCCTTACCCTAACCCTTACTCTTACCCTTACCCTTGCTTTTACCCTTAAGCTTACCCTTACCCTTACCCTTACCCTTACCCTTAGCCTTACCCTTACCCTTGCTTTTACCCTTAAGCTTACCCTTACCCTTACCCTTACCCTTGCTTTTACCCTTAGGCTTACCCTTACCCTTACCCTTACCCTTACCCTTAAGCTAACCCTTACCCTTACCCTTACCCTTACCCTTACCCTTACCCTTACCCTTACCCTTACCCTTACCCTTACCCTTACCCTTACCCTTACCCTTGCTTTTACCCTTAAGCTTACCCTTACCCTTTCCCTTACCCTTACCCTTACCCTTACCCTTACCCTTACCCTTACCCTTACCCTTACCCTTGCTTTTACCCTTAAGCTTACCCTTACCTTTACCCTTACCCTTACCCTTACCCTTACCCTTACCCTTACCCTTACCCTTACCCTTGCTTTTACCCTTAAGCTTACCCTTACCCTTACCCTTACCCTTACCCTTACCCTAACCCTTACCCTTGCTTTTACCCTTAAGCTTACCCTTACCCTTACCCTTACCCTTACCCTTACCCTTACCCTTACCCTTACCCTTACCCTTACCCTTACCCTTACCCTTACCCTTACCCTTACCCTTACCCTTGCTTTTACCCTTAAGCTTACCCTTACCCTTACCCTTACCCTTACCCTTACCCTTACCCTTACCCTTACCCTTACCCTTATCCTTACCCTTGCTTTTACCCTTAAGCTTACCCTTACCCTTACCCTTACCCTTACCCTTACCCTTACCCTTACCCTTACCCTTACCCTTACCCTTACCCTTACCCTTACCCTTGCTTTTACTCTAAGGCTTACCCTTACCTTTACCCTTACCCTTACCCTTACCCTCACCCTCACCCTTACCCTTACCCTTGCTTTTACCCTTAAGCTTACCCTTACCCTTACCCTTACCCTTACCCTTACCCTTGCTTTTACCCTTAAGCTTACCCTTACCCTTACCCTTAACCTTACCCTTACCCTTGCTTTTACCCTTAGGCTTACCCTTACCCTTACCCTTACCCTTACCCTTGCTTTTACCCTTAAGCTTACCCTTACCCTTACCCTTACTCTTACCCTTACCCTTACCCTTACCCTTACCCTTACCCTTACCCTTACTCTTACCCTTACCCTTGCTTTTACCCTTAGGCTTACCCTTAACTTTACCCTTACCCTAACCCTTACCCTTACCCTTACCCTTACCCTTACCCTTGCTTTTACCCTTAAGCTTACCCTTACCCTTACCCTTACCCTTACCCTTGCCCTTACCCTTACCCTTACCCTTACCCTTACCCTTACCCTTACCCTTACCCTTGCTTTTACCCTTAAGCTTACCCTTACCCTTACCCTTACCCTTACCCTTACCCTTACCCTCACCCTTACCCTTGCTTTTACCCTTAAGCTTACCCTTACCCTTACCCTTACCCTTACCCTTACCCTTACCCTTACCCTTACCCTTACCCTTACCCTTACCCTTGCTTTTACCCTAAGGCTTACCCTTACCTTTACCCTTACCCTTACCCTTACCCTTACCCTTACCCTTGCTTTTACCCTTAAGCTTACCCTTACCCTAACCCTTACCCTTAAGCTTACCCTTACCCTTACCCTTACCCTTACCCTTACCCTTACCCTTACCCTTACCCTTACCCTTACCCTTACCCTTACCCTTACCCTTACCCTTACCCTTACCCTTACCCTTACCCTTACCCTTACCCTTACCCTTACCCTTACCCTTACCCTTACCCTTACCCTTACCCTTACCCTTGCTTTTACCCTTAAGCTTACCCTTACCCTTACCCTTACCCTTACCCTTACCCTTGCTTTTACCCTTAAGCTTACCCTTACCCTTACCCTTACCCTTAAGCTTACCCTTACCCTTACCCTTACCCTTACCCTTACCCTTACCCTTACCCTTAACCTTACCCTTACCCTTACCCTTACCCTTACCCTTACCCTTACCCTTACCCTTACCCTTGCTTTTACCCTTAAGCTTACCCTTACCCTTACCCTTACCCTTACCCTTAAGCTCACCCTTACCCTTACCCTTACCCTTACCCTTACCCTTACCCTTAACCTTACCCTTGCTTTTACCCTTAAGCTTACCCTTACCCTTACCCTTACCCTTACCCTTAAGCTTACCCTTACCCTTACCCTTACCCTTACCCTTGCTTTTACCCTTAAGCTTACCCTTACCCTTACCCTTACCCTTACCCTTAAGATTACCCTTACCCTTACCCTTACCCTTACCCTTACCCTTGCTTTAACCCTTAAGCTTACCCTTACCCTTACCCTTACCCTTACCCTTGCTTTTACCCTTAAGCTTACCCTTACCCTTACCCTTACCCCTACCCTTAAGCTTACCCTTACCCTTACCCTTACCCTTACCCTTACCCTTACCCTTACCCTTACCCTTACCCTTACCCTTACCCTTACCCTTACCCTTGCTTTTACCCTTAAGCTTACCCTTACCCTTACCCTTACCCTTACCCTTACCCTTACCCTAACCCTTACCCTTGCTTTTACCCTTAGGCTTACCCTTACCTTTACCCTTACCCTTACCCTTACCCTTACCCTTACCCTTACCCTTACCCTTGCTTTTACCCTTAAGCTTACCCTTACCCTTACCCTTACCCTTACCCTTACCATTACCCTTGCTTTTACCCTTAAGCTTACCCTTACCCTTACCCTTACCATTACCCTTACCCTTGCTTTTACCCTTAGGCTTACCCTTACCCTTACCCTTACCCTTACCCTTGCTTTTACCCTTAAGCTTACACTTACCCTTACCCTTACCCTTACCCTTACCCTTACCCTTACCCTTACCCTTACCCTTACCCTTACCCTTACCCTTACCCTTACCCTTACCCTTACCCTAACCCTTACCCTTACCCTTACCCTTACCCTTACCCTTACCCTTACCCTTACCCTTACCCTTACCCTTGCTTTTACCCTTAGGCTTACCCTTACCTTTACCCTTACCCTTACCCTTACCCTTACCCTTACCCTTGCTTTTACCCTTAAGCTTACACTTACCCTTACCCTTACCCTTACCCTTACCCTTACCCTTACCCTTACCCTTACCCTTACCCTTACCCTTACCCTTACCCTTACCCTTGCTTTTACCCTTAAGCTTACCCTTACCTTTACCCTTACCCTTACCCTTACCCTTACCCTTACCCTTACCCTTACCCTTACCCTCACCCTTGCTTTTACCCTTAAGCTTACCCTTACCCTTACCCTTACCCTTACCCTTACCCTTACCCTTGCTTTTACCCTTAAGCTTACCCTTACCCTTACCCTTACCCTTACCCTTACCCTTGCTTTTACCCTTAGGCTTACCCTTACCCTTACCCTTACCCTTACCCTTGCTTTTACCCTTAAGCTTACCCTTACCCTTACCCTTACCCTTACTCTTACCCTTACCCTTACCCTTACCCTTACCCTTGCTTTTACCCTTAGGCTTACCCTTACCTTTACCCTTACCCTTACCCTTACCCTTACCCTTACCCTTACCCTTACCCTTACCCTTACCCTTACCCTTACCCTTGCTTTTACCCTTAAGCTTACCCTTACCCTTACCCTTACCCTTACCCTTACCCTTACCCTTACCCTTACCCTTACCCTTGCTTTTACCCTTAAGCTCACCCTTACCCTTACCCTTACCCTTACCCTTACCCTTACCCTTTCTCTTACCCTTACCCTTGCTTTTACCCTTAAGCTCACCCTTACCCTTACCCTTACCCTTACCCTTAAGCTTACCCTTACCCTTACCCTTACCCTTACCCTTACCCTTACCCTTACCCTTGCTTTTACCCTTAAGCTTACCCTTACCCTTACCCTTACCCTTACCCTTACCCTTACCCTTACCCTTGCTTTTACCCTTACGCTTACCCTTACCCTTACCCTTACCCTTACCCTTAAGCTTACCCTTACCCTTACCCTTACCCCTACCCTTACCCTTACCCTTACCCTTGCTTTTACCCTTAAGCTTACCCTTACCCTTACCCTTACCCTTACCCTTACACTTACCCTTACCCTTACCCTTACCCTTACCCTTACCCTTACCCTTGCTTTTACCCTTAGGCTTACCCTTACCTTTACCCTTACCGTTACCCTTACCCTTACCCTTACCCTTACCCTTACCCTTACCCTTGCTTTTACCCTTAAGCTTACCCTTACCCTTACCCTTACCCTTACCCTTACCCTTACCCTTACCCTTACCCTTACCCTTACCCTTACCCTTACCCTTACCCTTACCCTTACCCTTACCCTTGCTTTTACCCTTAAGCTTACCCTTACCCTTACCCTTACCCTTACCCTTACCCTTACCCTTACCCTTACCCTTGCTTTTACCCTTAAGCTTACCCTTACCCTTACTCTTACCCCTACCCTTACCCTTACCCTTACCCTTACCCTTACCCTTACCCTTACCCTTACCCTTACCCTTGCTTTTACCCTTAGGCTTACCCTCACCTTTACCCTTACCCTTACCCTTACCCTTACCCTTACCCTTACCCTTGCTTTTACCCTTAAGCTTACCCTTACCCTTACCCTTACCCTTACCCTTAGCCTTACCCTTACCCTTGCTTTTACCCTTAAGCTTACCCTTACCCTTACCCTTACCCTTACCCTTGCTTATACCCTTAGGCTTACCCTTACCCTTACCCTTACCCTTACCCTTAAGCTTACCCTTACCCTTACCCTTACCGTTACCCTTACCCTTACCCTTACCCTTACCCTTACCCTTACCCTTACCCTTACCCTTACCCTTACCCTTACCCTTACCCTTACCCTTGCCTTTACCCTTAAGCTTACCCTTACCCTTACCCTTACCCTTACCCTTACCCTTACCCTTACCCTTACCCTTACCCTTACCCTTACCCTTAGCCTTACCCTTACCCTCACCCTTACTTAGGGTAAGGGTAAGGGTAAGCTTAAGGGTAAAAGCAAGGTAAGGGTAAGGGTAAGGGTAAGGGTAAGGGTAAGGGTAAGGGTAAGCTTAAGGGTAAGGGTAAGGGTAAGGGTAAGGGTAAGCTTAAGGGTAAAAGCAAGGGTAAGGGTAAGGGTAAGGGTAAGGGTAAGGGTAAGCTTAAGGGTAAGGGTAAGGGTAAGGGTAAGGGTAAGCTTAAGGGTAAAAGCAAGGGTAAGGTTAAGGGTAAGGGTAAGGGTAAGGGTAAGGGTAAGGGTAAGCTTAAGGGTAAGGGTAAGGGTAAGGGTAAGGGTAAGCTTAAGGGTAAAAGCAAGGGTAAGGGTAAGGGTAAGGGTAAGGGTAAGGGTAAGGGTAAGGGTAAGGGTAAGGGTAAGGGTAAGGGTAAGGGTAAGGGTAAGGGTAAGCTTAAGGGTAAGGGTAAGGGTAAGGGTAAGCTTAAGGGTAAAAGCAAGGGTAAGGGTAAGGGTAAGGGTAAGGGTAAGCTTAAGGGTAAAAGCAAGGGTAAGGGTAAGGGTAAGGGTAAGGGTTAGGGTAAGGGTAAGGGTAAGGGTAAGGGTAAGGGTAAGCTTAAGGGTAAGGGTAAGGGTAAGGGTAAGCTTAGGGGTAAAAGCAAGGGTAAGGGTAAGGGTAAGGGTAAGGGTAAGGGTAAAGGTAAGGGTAAGCCTAAGGGTAAAAGCAAGGGTAAGGGTAAGGGTAAGGGTAAGGGTAAGGGTAAGGGTAAGTGTAAGGGTAAGCTTAAGGGTAAAAGCAAGGGTAAGGGTAAGGGTAAGGGTAAGGGTAAGGGTAAGGGTAAGGGTAAGGGTAAGGGTAAGCTTAAGGGTAAAAGCAAGGGTAAGGGTAAGGGTAAGGGTAAGGGTAAGGGCAAGGGTAAGGGTAAGGGTAAGGGTAAGGGTAAGGGTAAGGGTAAGGGTAAGGGTAAGGGTAAGCTTAAGGGTAAAAGCAAGGGTAAGGGTAAGGGTAAGGGTAAGGGTAAGGGTTAGGGTAAGGGTAAAGGTAAGGGTAAGCCTAAGGGTAAAAGCAAGGGTAAGGGTAAGGGTAAGGGTAAGGGTAAGTGTAAGGGTAAGGGTAAGGGTAAGGGTAAGGGTAAGAGTAAGGGTAAGGGTAAGGGTAAGCTTAAGGGTAAAAGCAAGGGTAAGGGTAAGGGTAAGGGTAAGGGTAAGCCTAAGGGTAAAAGCAAGGGTAAGGGTAAGGTTAAGGGTAAGGGTAAGGGTAAGCTTAAGGGTAAAAGCAAGGGTAAGGGTAAGGGTAAGGGTAAGGGTAAGGGTAAGGGTAAGGGTAAGCTTAAGGGTAAAAGCAAGGGTAAGGGTAAGGGTGAGGGTAAGGGTAAGGGTAAGGGTAAGGGTAAGGGTAAAGGTAAGGGTAAGCCTAAGAGTAAAAGCAAGGGTAAGGGTAAGGGTAAGGGTAAGGGTAAGGGTAAGGGTAAGGTTAAGGGTAAGCTTAAGGGTAAAAGCAAAGTTAGGATAAGGGTAAGGGTAAGGGTAAGGGTAAGGGTAAGGGTAAGGGTAAGGGTAAGGGTAAGGGTAAGCTTAAGGGTAAAAGCAAGGGTAAGGGTAAGGGTAAGGTTAAGGGTAAGGGTAAGGGTAAGGGTAAGGGTAAGGGTAAGGGTAAGCTTAAGGGTAAAAGCAAGGGTAAGGGTTAGGGTAAGGGTAAGGGTAAGGGTAAGGGTAAGGGTAAGGGTAAGGGTAAGCTTAAGGGTAAAAGCAAGGGTAAGGGTAAGGGTAAGGGTAAGGGTAAGGGTAAGGGTAAGGGTAAGGGTAAGGGTAAGGGTAAAGGTAAGGGTAAGCCTAAGGGTAAAAGCAAGGGTAAGGGTAAGGGTAAGGGTAAGGGTAAGGGTAAGGGTAAGGGTAAGGGTAAGGGTAAGGGTAAGGGTAAGGGTAAGGGTAAGCTTAAGGGTATAAGCAAGGGTAAGGGTAAGGGTAAGGGTGAGGGTAAGGGTAAGGGTAAGGGTAAGGGTAAGCTTAAGGGTAAAAGCAAGGGTAAGGGTAAGGGTAAGGGTAAGGGTAAGGGTAAGGGTAAGGGTAAGCTTAAGGGTAAAAGCAAGGTTAAGGGTAAGGGTAAGGGTAAGGGTAAGGGTAAGGGTAAGGGTAAGGGTAAGGGTAAGGGTAAGGGTAAGGGTAAAGGTAAGGTTAAGCCTAAGGGTAAAAGCAAGGGTAAGGGTAAGGGTAAGGGTAAGGGTAAGGGTAAGGGTAAGGGTAAGGGTAAGGGTAAGGGTAAGGGTAAGGGTAAGGGTAAGGGTGAGGGTAAGGGTAAGGGTAAGCTTAAGGGTAAAAGCAAGGGTAAGGGTAAGGGTAAGGGTAAGGGTAAGCCTAAGGGTAAAAGCAAGGGTAAGGGTAAGGGTAAGGGTAAGGGTAAGGGTAAGCTTAAGGGTAAAAGCAAGGGTAAGGGTGAGGGTAAGGGTAAGGGTAAGGGTAAGGGTAAGGGTAAGCTTAAGGGTAAAAGCAAGGGTGAGGGTAAGGGTAAGGGTAAGGGTAAGGGTAAGGGTAAGGGTAAGGGTAAGGGTAAGGGTAAGGGTAAGGGTAAAGGTAAGGGTAAGCCTAAGGGTCAAAGCAAGGGTAAGGGTAAGGGTAAGGGTAAGGGTAAGGGTAAGGGTAAGGTTAAGGGTAAGGGTTAGCTTAAGGGTAAAAGCAAGGGTAAGGGTAAGGGTAAGGGTAAGGGTAAGGGTAAGTGTAAGGGTAAGCTTAAGGGTAAGGGTAAGGGTAAGGGTAAGGGTAAGCCTAAGGGTAAAAGCAAGGGTGAGTGTAAGGGTAAGGGTAAGGGTAAGGGTAAGCTTACCCTTACCCTTAACCTTACCCTTACCCTTACCCTTACCCTTGCTTTTACCCTTAAGCTTACCCTTACCCTTACCCTTACCCTTACCCTTACCCTTATCCTTACCCTTGCTTTTACCCTTAAGCTCACCCTTACCCTTACCCTTACCCTTACCCTTACCCTTACCCTTACCCTTACCCTTACCCTTGCTTTTACTCTTAGGCTTACCCTTACCTTTACCCTTACCCTTACCCTTACCCTTACCCTCACCCTTACCCTTACCCTTGCTTTTACCCTTAAGCTCACCCTTACCCTTACCCTTACCCTTACCCTTACCCTTGCTTTTACCCTTAAGCTTACCCTTACCCTTACCCTTAACCTTACCCTTACCCTTGCTTTTACCCTTAGGCTTACCCTTACCCTTACCCTTACCCTTACCCTTGCTTTTACCCTTAAGCTTACCCTTACCCTTACCCTTACTCTCACCCTTACCCTTACCCTTACCCTTACCCTTACCCTTACCCTTACCCTTACCCTTACCCTTACCCTTGCTTTTACCCTTAGGCTTACCCTTACCTTTACCCTTACCCTAACCCTTACCCTTACCCTTACCCTTACCTTACCCTTGCTTTTACCCTTAAGCTTACCCTTACCCTTACCCTTACCCTTACCCTTACCCTTACCCTTACCCTTACCCTTACCCTTACCCTTACCCTTACCCTTACCCTTGCTTTTACCTTAAGCTTACCCTTACCCTTACCCTTACCCTTACCCTTACCCTTACCCTTACCCTTACCCTTACCCTTACCCTTGCTTTTACCCTTAAGCTTACCCTTACCCTTACCCTTACCCTTACCCTTACCCTTACCCTTACCCTTACCCTTACCCTTACCCTTACCCTTACCCTTGCTTTTACCCTTAGGCTTACCCTTACCTTTACCCTTACCCTTACCCCTACTCTTACCCTTACCCTTGCTTTTACCCTTAAGCTTACCCTTACCCTTACCCTTACCCTTAAGCTTACCCTTACCCTTACCCTTACCCTTACCCTTACCCTTACCCTTAGCCTTACCCTTACCCTTACCCTTACCCTTACCCTTGCTTTTACCCTTAAGCTTACCCTTACCCTTACCCTTACCCTTACCCTTACCCTTGCTTTTACCCTTAAGCTTACCCTTACCCTTACCCTTACCCTTAAGCTTACCCTTACCCTTACCCTTATCCTTACCCTTACCCTTACCCTTACCCTTACCCTTACCCTTACCCTTACCCTTACCCTTACCCTTACCCTTGCTTTTACCCTTAGGCTTACCCTTACCCTTACCCTTACCCTTACCCTTACCCTTACCCTTGCTTTTACCCTTAAGCTTTCCCTTACCCTTACCCTTACCCTTACTCTTACCCTTACCCTTACCCTTACCCTTACCCTTGCTTTTACCCTTAGGCTTACCCTTACCTTTACCCTTACCTTTACCCTTACCCTTACCCTTACCCTTACCCTTACCCTTACCCTTACCCTTACCCTCACACTTACCCTTACGCTTGCTTTTACCCTTAAGCTTACCCTTACCCTTACCCTTACCCTTACCCTTACCCTTAGCCTTACCCTTACCCTTACCCTTGCTTTTACCCTTAAGCTCACCCTTACCCTTACCCTTACCCTTACCCTTACCCTTACCCTTACCCTTACTCTTACACTTACCCTTGCTTTTACCCTTAAGCTTACCCTTACCTTTACCCTTACCCTTACCCTTAAGCTTACCCTTACCCTTACCCTTACCCTTACCCTTACCCTTGCTTTTACCCTTAAGCTTACCCCTACCCTTACCCTTACCCTTACCCTTACCCTTGCTTTTACCCTTGAGCTTACCCTTACCCTTACCCTTACCCTTACCCTTAAGCTTACCCTTACCCTTACCCTTACACTTACCCTTACCCTTACCCTTGCTTTTACCCTTAAGCTTACCCTTACCCTTACCCTTACCCTTACCCTTACCCTTACCCTTACCCTTACCCTTACCCTTACCCTTACCCTTACCCTTGCTTTTACCCTTAGGCTTACCCTTACCTTTACCCTTACCTTTACCCTTACCCTTACCCTTACCCTTACCCTTGCTTTTACCCTTAAGCTTACCCTTACCCTTACCCTTACCCTTACCCTTACCCTTACCCTTACCCTTACCCCTACCCTTACCCTTACCCTTACCCTTACCCTTACCCTTACCCTTACCCTTACCCTTACCCTTACCCTTACCCTTACCCTTACCCTTACCCTTACCCTTTCCCTTGCTTTTACCCTTAAGCTTACCCTTACCCTTACCCTTACCCTTACCCTTGCTTTTACCCTTAAGCTTACCCTTACCCTTACTCTTACCCCTACCCTTACCCTTACCCTTACCCTTACCCTTACCCTTACCCTTACCCTTGCTTTTACCCTTAGGCTTACCCTCACCTTTACCCTTACCCTTACCCTTACCCTTACCCTTACCCTTACCCTTACCCTTGCTTTTACCCTTAAGCTTACCCTTACCCTTACCCTTACCCTTACCCTTAGCTTTACCCTTACCCTTGCTTTTACCCTTAAGCTTACCCTTACCCTTACCCTTACCCTTACCCTTACCCTTGCTTTTACCCTTAGGCTTACCCTTACCCTTACCCTTACCCTTACCCTTAAGCTTACCCTCACCCTTACCCTAACCCTTACCCTTACCCTTACCCTTACCCTTACCCTTACCCTTACCCTTACCCTTACCCTTACCCTTACCCTTACCCTTACCCTTACCCTTACCCTTACCCTTACCCTTGCTTTTACCCTTAAGCTTACCCTTACCCTTACCCTTACCCTTACCCTTACCCTTACCCTTACCCTTACCCTTACCCTTACTTAGGGTAAGGGTAAGGGTAAGCTTAAGGGTAAAAGCAAGGGTAAGGGTAAGGGTGAGAGTAAGGGTAAGGGTAAGGGTAAGGGTAAGGGTAAGCTTAAGGGTAAGGGTAAGGGTAAGGGTAAGGGTAAGCTTAAGGGTAAAAGCAAGGGTAAGGTTAAGGGTAAGGGTAAGGGTAAGGGTAAGGGTAAGGGTAAGCTTAAGGGTAGGGGTAAGGGTAAGGGTAAGGGTAAGCTTAAGGGTAAAAGCAAGGGTAAGGGTAAGGGTAAGGGTAAGGGTAAGGGTAAGGATAAGGGTAAGGGTAAGGGTAAGGGTAAGGGTAAGGGTAAGCTTAAGGGTAAGGGTAAGGGTAAGGGTAAGCTTAAGGGTAAAAGCAAGGGTAAGGGTAAGGGTAAGGGTAAGGGTAAGGGTAAGCTTAAGGGTAAAAGCAAGGGTAAGGGTAAGGGTAAGGGTAAGGGTAAGGGTAAGGGTAAGGGTAAGGGTAAGGGTAAGGGTAAGGGTAAGGGTAAGGGTAAGCTTAAGGGTAAGGGTAAGGGTAAGGGTAAGCTTAAGGGTAAAAGCAAGGGTAAGGGTAAGGGTAAGGGTAAGGGTAAGGGTAAAGGTAAGGGTAAGCCTAAGGGTAAAAGCAAGGGTAAGGGTAAGGGTAAGGGTAAGGGTAAGGGTAAGGGTAAGGGTAAGGGTAAGGGTAAGGGTAAGCTTAAGGGTAAAAGCAAGGGTAAGGGTAAGGGTAAGGGTAAGGGTAAGGGTAAGGGTAAGGGTAAGGGTAAGGGTAAGGGAAAGGGTAAGGGTAAGCTTAAGGGTAAAAGCAAGGGTAAGGGTAAGGGTAAGGGTAAGGGTAAGGGTAAGGGTAAGGGTAAGGGTAAGGGTAAGGGTAAGCTTAAGGGTAAAAGCAAGGGTAAGGGTAAGGGTAAGGGTAAGGGTAAGGGTTAGGGTAAGGGTAAAGGTAAGGGTAAGCCTAAGGGTAAAAGCAAGGGTAATGGTAAGGGTAAGGGTAAGGGTAAGGGTAAGGGTAAGGGTAAGGGTAAGGGTAAGAGTAAGGGTAAGGGTAAGGGTAAGCTTAAGGGTAAAAGCAAGGGTAAGGGTAAGGGTAAGGGTAAGGGTAAGCCTAAGGGTAAAAGCAAGGGTAAGGGTAAGGTTAAGGGTAAGGGTAAGGGTAAGCTTAAGGGTAAAAGCAAGGGTAAGGGTAAGGGTAAGGGTAAGGGTAAGGGTAAGCTTAAGGGTAAAAGCAAGGGAAAGGGTAAGGGTGAGGGTAAGGGTAAGGGTAAGGGTAAGGGTAAGGGTAAAGGTAAGGGTAAGCCTAAGAGTAAAAGCAAGGGTAAGGGTAAGGGTAAGGGTAAGGGTAAGGGTAAGGGTAAGGGTAAGGGTAAGGGTAAGGGTAAGGGTAAGGGTAAGCTTAAGGGTAAAAGCAAGGGTAAGGATAAGGGTAAACGTAAGGGTGAGGGTAAAGGAAAGGGTAAGGGTAAGGGTAAGGGTAAGCTTAACCTTACCCTTACCCTTACCCTTACCCTTACACTTACCCTTGCTTTTACCCTTAGGCTTACCCTTACCCTTACCCTTACCCTTACCCTCAAGCTTACCCTTACCCTTACCCTTACCCTTACCCTTACCCTTACCCTTACCCTTACCCTTACCCTTACCCTTACCCTTACCCTTACCCTTACCCTTGCTTTTACCCTTAAGCTTACCCTTACCCTTACCCTTACCCTTACCCTTACCCTTACCCTTACCCTTACCCTTACCCTTACCCTTACCCTTACCCTTACCCTTACCCTTGCTTTGACCCTTAGGCTTACCCTTACCTTTACCCTTACCCTTACCCTTACCCTTACCCTTACCCTTACCCTTACCCTTGCTTTTACCCTTAAGCTTACCCTTACCCTTACCCTTACCCTCACCCTTACCCTTGCTTTTACCCTTAAGCTTACCCTTACCCTTACCCTTACCCTTACCCTTACCCTTGCTTTTACCCTTAGGCTTACCCTTACCCTTACCCTTACCCTTACCCTTGCTTTTACCCTTAAGCTTACCCTTACCCTTACCCTTACCCTTACCCTTACCCTTACCCTTACCCTTACCCTTACCCTTACCCTTACCCTTACCCTTACCCTTACCCTTACCCTTGCTTTTACCCTTAGGCTTAACCTTACCTTTACCCTTACCCTTACCCTTACCCTTACCCTTACCCTTACCCTTACCCTTACCCTTACCCTTACCCTTACCCTTGCTTTTACCCTTAAGCTTACCCTTACCCTTACCCTTACCCTTACCCTTACCCTTACCCTTACCCTTACTCCTTGCTTTTACCCTTAAGCTTACCCTTACCCTTACCCTTACCCTTACCCTCACCCTTACCCTTACCCTTACCCTTGCTTATACCCTTAAGCTTACCCTTACCCTTACCCTTACCCTTACCCTTACCCTTACCCTTACCCTTACCCTTACCCTTACCCTTACCCTTACCCTTACCCTTACCCTTACCCTTACCCTTACCCTTGCTTTTACCCTTAGGCTTACCCTTACCTTTACCCTTACCCTTACCCTTACCCTTACCCTTACCCTTACCCTTGCTTTTACCCTTAAGCTTACCCTTACCCTTACCCTTACCCTTACCCTTACCCTAACCCTTACCCTTGCTTTTACCCTTAAGCTTACCCTTACCCTTACCCTTACCCTTACCCTTACCCTTACCCTTACCCTTACCCTTGCTTTTACCCTTAAGCTTACCCTTACCCTTACCCTTACCCTTACCCTTACCCTTACCCTTACCCTTACCCTTACCCTTACCCTAACCCTTATCCTTACCCTTGCTTTTACCCTTAAGCTTACCCTTACCCTTACCCTTACCCTTACCCTTACCCTTACCCTTACCCTTACCCTTACCCTTGCTTTTACTCTTAGGCTTACCCTTACCTTTACCCTTACCCTTACCCTTACCCTTACCCTTACCCTCACCCTTACCCTTACCCTTGCTTTTACCCTTAAGCTTACCCTTACCCTTACCCTTACCCTTACCCTTACCCTTGCTTTTTCCCTTAAGCTTACCCTTACCCTTACCCTTAACCTTACCCTTACCCTTGCTTTTACCCTTAGGCTTACCCTTACCCTTACCCTTACCCTTACCCTTGCTTTTACCCTTAAGCTTACCCTTACCCTCACCCTTACTCTTACCCTTACCCTTACCCTTACCCTTACCCTTACCCTTACCCTTACCCTTACCCTTACCCTTACCCTTACCCTTGCTTTTACCCTTAAGCTTACCCTTACCCTTACCCTTACCCTTACCCTTACCCTTACCCTTACCCTTACCCTTACCCTTGCTTTTACCCTTAAGCTTACCCTTACCCTTACCCTTACCCTTACCCTTACCCTTACCCTTACCCTTACCCTTGCTTTTACCCTTAAGCTTACCCTTACCCTTACCCTTACCCTTACCCTTAAGCTTACCCTTACCCTTACCCTTACCCTTACCCTTACCCTTACCCTTACCCTTACCCTTACCCTTACCCTTACCCTTACCCTTACCCTTACCCTTACCCTTACCCTTACCCTTGCTTTTACCCTTAAGCTTACCCTTACCCTTACCCTTACCCTTACCCTTACCCTTGCTTTTACCCTTACCCTTATCCTTACCCTTAAGCTTACCCTTACCCTTACCCTTACCCTTACCCTTACCCTTACCCTTACCCTTACCCTTACCCTTGCTTTCACCCTTAAGCTAACCCTTACCCTTACCCTTACCCTTACCCTTACCCTCACCCTTACCCTTGCTTTTACCCTTAGGCTTACCCTTACCTTTACCCTTACCCTTACCCTTACCCTTACCCTTACCCTTACCCTTACCCTTACCCTTACCCTTGCTTTTACCCTTAAGCTTACCCTTACCCTTACCCTTACCCTTACCCTTACCCTTACCCTTACCCTTACCCTTACCCTTACCCTTACCCTTACCCTTACCCTTACCCTTACCCTTACCCTCACCCTTGCTTTTACCCTTAAGCTTACCCTTACCCTTACCCTTACCCTTACCCTTACCCTTACCCTTACCCTTACCCTTACCCTTACCCTTACCCTTACCCTTACCCTTACCCTTACCCTTGCTTTTACCCTTAAGCTTACCCTTACCCTTACCCTTACCCTTACCCTTACCCTTACCCTTACCCTTACCCTTACCCTTACCCTTACCCTTACCCTTGCTTTTACCCTCAGGCTTACCCTTACCTTTACCCTTACCCTTACCCTTACCCTTACCCTTACCCTTGCTTTTACCCTTAAGCTTACCCTTACCCTTACCCTTACCCTTACCCTTACCCTTACCCTTACCCTTACCCTTGCTTTTACCCTTAAGCTTACCCTTACCCTTACCCTTACCCTTACCCTTACCCTTGCTTTTACCCTTAGGCTTACCCTTACCCTTACCCTTACCCTTACCCTTAAGCTTACCCATACCCTTACCCTTACCCTTACCCTTACCTTACCCTTACCCTTACCCTTACCCTTACCCTTACCCTTGCTTTTAACCTTAAGCTTACCCTTACCCTTACCCTTACACTTACCCTTACCCTTACCCTTACCCTTACCCTTACCCTTACCCTTACCCTAACCCTTACCCTTACCCTTGCTTTTACCCTTAGGCTTACCCTTACCTTAACCCTTACCCTTACCCTTACCCTCAAGCTTACCCTTACCCTTACCCTTACCCTTACCCTTACCCTTACCCTTACCCTTACCCTTACCCTTACCCTTACCCTTACCCTTACCCTTACCCTTACCCTTACCCTTACCCTTACCCTTGCTTTTACCCTTAAGCTTACCCTTACCCTTACCCTTACACTTACCCTTACCCTTACCCTTACCCTTACCCTTACCCTTACCCTTACCCTTACCCTTACCCTAACCCTTACCCTTACCCTTGCTTTTACCCTTAGGCTTACCCTTACCTTTACCCTTACCCTTACCCTTACCCTTACCCTTACCCTTACCCTTACCCTTACCCTTACCCTTACCCTTACCCTTGCTTTTACCCTTAAGCTTACCCTTACCCTTACCCTTACCCTTACCCTTACCCTTACCCTTACCCTTACCCTTACCCTTACCCTTACCCTTGCTTTTACCCTTAAGCTTACCCTTACCCTTACCCTTACCCTTACCCTTACCCTTACCCTCACCCTTACCCTTACCCTTACCCTTGCTTTTACCCTTAAGCTTACCCTTACCCTTACCCTTACCCTTACCCTTACCCTTACCCTTACCCTTACCCTTACCCTTGCTTTTACCCTTAAGCTTACCCTTACCCTTACCCTTACCCTTACCCTTACCCTTACCCTTACCCTTACCCTTACCCTTACCCTTACCCTTACCCTTACCCTTACCCTTACCCTTACCCTTACCCTTGCTTTTACCCTTAGGCTTACCCTTACCTTTATCCTTACCCTTACCCTTACCCTTACCCTTACCCTTGCTTTAACCCTTAAGCTTACCCTTACCCTCACCCTTACCCTTACCCTTACCCTTGCTTTTACCCTTAAGCTTACTCTTACCCTTACCCTTACCCTTACCCTTACCCTTGTTTTACCCTTAGGCTTACCCTTACCCTTACCCTTACCCTTACACTTGCTTTTACCCTAAAGCTTACCCTTACCCTTACCCTTACCCTTACCCTTACCCTTACCCTTACCCTTACCTTTACCCTTACCCTTGCTTTTACCCTTAGGCTTACCCTAACCTTTACCCTTACCCTTACCCTTACCCTTACCCTTACCCTTACCCTTACCCTTACCCTTGCTTTTACCCTTAAGCTTACCCTTACCCTTACCCTTACCCTCACCCTTACCCTTACCCTTACCCTTGCTTATACCCTTAAGCTTACCCTTACCCTTACCCTTACCCTTACCCTTACCCTTACCCTTACCCTTACCCTTACCCTTACCCTTACCCTTACCCTTACCCTTACCCTTACCCTTGCTTTTACCCTTAGGCTTACCCTTACCTTTACCCTTACCCTTACCCTTACCCTTACCCTTGCTTTTACCCTCAATCTTACCCTTACCCTTACCCTTACCCTTACCCTAACCCTTACCCTTGCTTTTACCCTTAAGCTTACCCTTACCCTTACCCTTACCCTTACCCTTACCCTTACCCTTACCCTTACCCTTACCCTTACCCTTACCCTTACCCTTACCCTTGCTTTTACCCTTAAGCTTACCCTTACCCTTACCCTTACCCTTACCCTTACCCTTACCCTTACCCTTACCCTTACCCTTGCTTTTACCCTTAAGCTTACCCTTACCCTTACCCTTACCCTTACCCTTACCCTTACCCTTACCCTTACCCTTACCCTTGCTTTTACCCTAAGGCTTACCCTTACCTTTACCCTTACCCTTACCCTTACCCTTGCTTTTACCCTTAAGCTTACACTTACCCTTACCCTTACCCTTACCCTTACCCTTACCCTTGCTTTTACCCTCAAGCTTACCCTTACCCTTACCCTTACCCTTACCCTTACCCTTACCCTTACCCTTACCCTTACCCTTACCCTTACCCTTGCTTTTACCCTTACCCTTACCCTTGCTTTTACCCTTACCCTTACCCTTGCTTTTACCCTTAGGCTTACCCTTACCCTTACCCTTACCCTTACCCTTACCCTTACCCTTACCCTTACCCTTACCCTTACCCTTACCCTTGCTTTTACCCTTAAGCTTACCCTTACCCTTACCCTTACCCTTACCCTTACCGTTACCCTTACCCTTACCCTTACCCTTACCCTTACCCTTACCCTTGCTTTTACCCTTAAGCTTACCCTTACACTTACCCTTACCCTTACCCTTACCCTTACCCTTACCCTTACCCTTACCCTTACCCTTACCCTTACCCTTACCCTTACCCTTACCCTTACCCTTACCCTTACCCTTACCCTTACCCTTACCCTTACCCTTGCTTTTACCCTTAAGCTTACCCTTACCCTTACCCTTACCCTTACCCTTACCCTTACCCTTACCCTTACCCTTACCCTTACCCTTACCCTTACCCTTACCCTTACCCTTACCCTTACCCTTACCCTTACCCTTGCTTTTACCCTTAAGCTTACCCTTACCCTTACCCTTACCCTTACCCTTACCCTTACCCTTACCCTTACCCTTACCCTTACCCTTACCTTTACCCTTACCCTTACCCTTACCCTTACCCTTACCCTTACCCTTACCCATACCCTTGCTTTTACCCTTAGGCTTACCCTTACCTTTACCCTTACCCTTACCCTTACCCTTACCCTTACCCTTACCCTTACCCTTACCCTTGCTTTTACCCTTAAGCTTACCCTTACCCTTACCCTTACCCTTACCCTTACCCTTGCTTTTACCCTTAAGCTTACCCTTACCCTTACCCTTACCCTTACCCTTACCCTTGCTTTTACCCTTAGGCTTACCCTTACCCTTACCCTTACCCTTACCCTTACCCTTACCCTTACCCTTACCCTTACCCTTACCCTTACCCTTACCCTTACCCTTACCCTTACCCTTACCCTCACCCTTGCTTTTACCCTTAAGCTTACCCTTACCCTTACCCTTACCCTTACCCTTACCCTCACCCTTACCCTTACCCTTACCCTTACCCTTACCCTTGCTTTTACCCTTAGGTTTACCCTTACCTTTACCCTTACCCTTACCCTTACCCTTACCCTTACCCTTACCCTTACCCTCACCCTTGCTTTTACCCTTAAGCTTACCCTTACCCTTACTCTTACCCTTACCCTTACCCTTACCCTTACCCTTACCCTTACCCTTACCCTTACCCTTACCCTTACCCTTACCCTTACCCTTACCCTTACCCTTGCTTTTACCCTTAGGCTTACCCTCACCTTTACCCTTACCCTAACCCTTACCCTTACCCTTACCCTTACCCTTACCCTTGCTTTTACCCTTAAGCTTACCCTTACCCTTACCCTTACCCTTACCCTTACCCTTACCCTTACCCTTGCTTTTACCCTTAAGCTTACCCTTACCCTTACCCTTACCCTTACCCTTACCCTTACCCTTACCCTTACCCTTACCCTTACCCTTACCCTTGCTTTTACCCTTAAGCTTACCCTTACCCTTACCCGTACCCTTACCCTTACCCTGACCCTTACCCTTGCTTTTACCCTTAAGCTTATCCTTACCCTTACCCTTACCCTTACCCTTACCCTTACCCTTACCCTTACCTTTACCCTTACCCTTACCCTTACCCTTACCCTTACCCTTACCCTTACCCTTACCCTTACCCTTACCCTTACCCTTACCCTTACCCTTACCCTTACCCTTACCCTTGCTTTCACCCTTAAGCTTACCCTTACCCTTACCCTTACCCTTACCCTTACCCTTACCCTTACCCTTACCCTTACCCTTACCCTTACCCTTACCCTTACCCTTACCCTTACCCTTACCCTTACCCTTGCTTTTACCCTTAAGCTTACCCTTACCCTTACCCTTACCCTTACCCTTACCCTTGCTTTTACCCTTAGGCTTACCCTTACCTTTACCCTTACCCTTACCCTTACCCTTACCCTTACCCTTACCCTTACCCTTACCCTTACCCTTGCTTTTACCCTTAAGCTTACCCTTACCCTTACCCTTACCCTTACCCTTACCCTTGCTTTTACCCTTAAGCTTACCCTTACCCTTACCCTTACCCTTACCCTTACCCTTACCCTTACCCTTACCCTTGCTTTTACCCTTAGGCTTACCCTTACCCTTACCCTTACCCTTGCTTTTACCCTTAAGCTTACCCTTACCCTTACCCTTACTCTTACCCTTACCCTTACCCTTACCCTTACCCTTACCCTTACCCTTACCCTTACCCTTACCCTTACCCTTACCCTTACCCTTGCTTTTACCCTTAGGCTTACCCTTACCTTTACCCTTACCCTAACCCTTACCCTTACCCTTACCCTTACCCTTACCCTTACCCTTGCTTTTACCCTTAAGCTTACCCTTACCCTTACCCTTACCCTTACCCTTACCCTTACCCTTACCCTTGCTTTTACCCTTAAGCTTACCCTTACCCTTACCCTTACCCTTACCCTTACCCTTACCCTTACCCTTACCCTTACCCTTACCCTTACCCTTACCCTTACCCTTACCCTTACCCTTACCCTTACCCTTGCTTTTACCCTTAAGCTTACCCTTACCCTTACCCTTACCCTTACCCTTACCCTTACCCTTACCCTTACCCTTACCCTTACCCTTATCCTTGCTTTTACCCTTAGGCTTACCCTTACCTTTACCCTTACCCTTACCCTTACCCTTACCCTTACCCTTGCTTTTACCCTTAAGCTTACCCTTACCCTTACCCTTACCCTTAAGCTTACCCTTACCCTTACCCTTACCCTTACCCTTACCCTTACCCTTACCCTTACCCTTACCCTTACCCTTGCTTTTACCCTTAAGCTTACCCTTACCCTTACCCTTACCCTTACCCTTACCCTTGCTTTTACCCTTAAGCTTACCCTTACCCTTACCCTTACACTTACCCTTAAGCTTTCCCTTACCCTTACCCTTACCCTTACCCTTACCCTTACCCTTACCCTTACCCTTACCCTTACCCTTACCCTTACCCTTGCTTTTACCCTTAAGCTTACCCTTACCCTTACCCTTACCCTTACCCTTAAGCTTACCCTTACCCTTACCCTTACCCTTACCCTTACCCTCACCCTTACCCTTACCCTTGCTTTTACCCTTAAGCTTACCCTTACCCTTACCCTTACCCTTACCCTTAAGCTTACCCTTACCCTTACCCTTACCCTTACCCTTACCCTTACCCTTACCCTTGCTTTTACCCTTAAGCTTACCCTTACCCTTACCCTTACCCTTACCCTTAAGCTTACCCTTACCCTTACCCTTACCCTTGCTTTTACCATTAAGCTTACCCTTACCCTTACCCTTACCCTTACCCTTAAGCTTACCCTTACCCTTACCCTTACCTTTACCCTTACCCTTACCCTTACCCTTACCCTTACCCTTACCCTTGCTTTTACCCTTAAGCTTACCCTTACCCTTACCATTAACCTTACCCTTACCCTTACCCTTACCCTTACCCTTACCCTTGCTTTTACCCTTAGGCTTACCCTTACCTTTACCCTTACCCTTACCCTTACCCTTACCCTTAAGGGTAAGGGTAAGGGTAAGGGTACCCTTAAGGGTAAGGGTAAGGGTAAGGGAAAGCTTAAGGGTAAGGGTAAGGGTAAGGGTAAGGGTAAGCTTAAGGGTAAAAGCAAGGGTAAGGGTAAGGGTAAGGGTAAGGGTAAGGGTAAGCTTAAGGGTAAAAGCAAGGGTAAGGTTAAGGGTAAGGGTAAGGGTAAGGGTAAGGGTAAGGGTAAGGGTAAGGGTAAGGGTAAGCTTAAGGGTAAGGGTAAGGGTAAGGGTAAGGGTAAGCTTAAGGGTAAAAGCAAGGGTAAGGGTAAGGGTAAGGGTAAAGGTAAGGGTAAGCCTAAGGGTAAAAGCAAGGATAAGGGTAAGGGTAAGGGTAAGGGTAAGGGTAAGGGTAAGGGTAAGGGTAAGGGTAAGGGTAAGGGTAAGGGTAAGCTTAAGGGTAAAAGCAAGGGTAAGGGTAAGGGTAAGGGTAAGGGTAAGGGTAAGGGTAAGGGTAAGGGTAAGGGTAAGGGTAAGGGTAAGGGTAAGGGTAAGGGTAAGGGTAAGGGTAAGGGTAAGGGTAAGGGTAAGCTTAAGGGTAAAAGCAAGGGTAAGGGTAAGGGTAAGGGTAAGGGTAAGGGTAAGGGTAAGGGTAAGGGTAAGCTTAAGGGTAAAAGCAAGGGTAAGGGTAAGGGTAAGGGTAAGGGTAAGGGTAAGGGTTAGGGTAAGGGTAAAGGTAAGGGTAAGCCTAAGGGTAAAAGCAAGGGTAAGGGTAAGGGTAAGGGTAAGGGTAAGGGTAAGGGTAAGGGTAAGGGTAAGGGTAAGGGTAAGAGTAAGGGTAAGGGTAAGGGTAAGCTTAAGGGTAAAAGCAAGGGTAAGGGTAAGGGTAAGGGTAAGCCTAAGGGTAAAAGCAAGGGTAAGGGTAAGGGTAAGGGTAAGGGTAAGGGTAAGCTTAAGGGTAAAAGCAAGGGTAAGGGTAAGGGTAAGGGTAAGGGTAAGGGTAAGGGTAAGCTTAAGGGTAAAAGCAAGGGTAAGGGTAAGGGTAAGGGTAAGGGTAAGGGTAAGGGTAAGGGTAAGGGTAAGGGTAAAGGTAAGGGTAAGCCTAAGGGTAAAAGCAAGGGTAAGGGTAAGGGTAAGGGTAAGGGTAAGGGTAAGGGTAAGGGTAAGGGTAAGGGTAAGCTTAAGGGTAAAAGCAAGGGTAAGGGTAAGGGTAAGGGTAAGGGTAAGGGTAAGGGTAAGGGTAAGGGTAAGGGTAAGCTTAAGGGTAAAAGCAAGGGTAAGGGTAAGGGTAAGGGTAAGGGTAAGGGTAAGGGTAAGGGTAAGGGTAAAGGTAAGGGTAAGGGTAAGGGTAAGGGTAAGGGTAAGGGTAAGGGTAAGCTTAAGGGTAAAAGCAAGGGTAAGGGTTAGGGTAAGGGTAAGGGTAAGGGTAAGGGTAAGGGTAAGCTTAAGGGTAAAAGCAAGGGTAAGGGTAAGGGTAAGGGTAAGGGTAAGGGTAAGGGTAAGGGTAAAAGCAAGGGTAAGGGTAAGGGTAAGGGTAAGGGTAAGGGTAAGGGTAAGGGTAAGCTTAAGGGTAAAAGCAAGGGTAAGGGTAAGGGCAAGGGTAAGGGTAAGGGTTAGGGTAAGGGTAAAGGTAAGGGTAAGCCTAAGGGTAAAAGCAAGGGTAAGGGTAAGGGTAAGGGTAAGGGTAAGGGTAAGGGTAAGGGTAAGGGTAAGGGTAAGGGTAAGGGTAAGGGTAAGGGTAAGCTTAAGGGTAAAAGCAAGGGTGAGGGTAAGGGTAAGGGTAAGGGTAAGGGTAAGGGTAAGGGTAAGGGTAAGGGTAAGGGTAAGATTAAGGGTAAGGGTAAGGGTAAGCTTAAGGGTAAAAGCAAGGGTAAGGGTAAGGGTAAGGGTAAGGCTAAGGGTAAGCCTAAGGGTAAAAGCAAGGGTAAGGGTAAGGGTAAGGGTAAGGGTAAGGGTAAGCTTAAGGGTAAAAGCAAGGGTAAGGGTAAGGGTAAGGGTAAGGGTAAGGGTAAGGGTAAGCTTAAGGGTAAAAGCAAGGGTAAGGGTAAGGGTAAGGGTAAGGGTAAGGGTAAGGGTAAGGGTAAGGGTAAGGGTAAGGGTAAGGGTAAGGGTAAAGGTAAGGGTAAGCCTAAGGGTAAAAGCAAGGGTAAGGGTAAGGGTAAGGGTAAGGGTAAGGGTAAGCTTAAGGGTAAAAGCAAGGGTAAGGGTAAGGGTAAGGGTAAGGGTAAGGGTAAGGGTAAGGGTAAGGGTAAGGGTAAGGGTAAGGGTAAGGGTAAGGGTAAGGGTAAGGGTAAGGGTAAGGGTAAGGGTAAGCTTAAGGGTAAAAGCAAGGGTAAGGGTGAGGGTAAGGGTAAGGGTAAGGGTAAGGGTAAGGGTAATGGTAAGGGTAAGGGTAAGGGTAAGGGTAAGGGTAAGGGTAAGCTAAAGGGTAAAAGCAAGGGTAAGGGTTAGGGTAAGGGTAAGGGTAAGGGTAAGGGTAAGGGTAAGGGTAAGGGTAAGCTTAAGGGTAAAAGCAAGGGTAAGGGTAAGGGTAAGGGTAAGGGTAAGGGTAAGGGTAAGGGTAAGGGTAAGGGTAAAGGTAAGGGTAAGCCTAAGGATAAAAGCAAGGGTAAGGGTAAGGGTAAGGGTAAGGGTAAGGGTAAGGGTAAGGGTAAGGGTAAGGGTAAGGGTAAGGGTAAGGGTAAGGGTAAGGGTAAGGGTAAGGGTAAGGGTAAGCTTAAGGGTATAAGCAAGGGTAAGGGTAAGGGTAAGGGTGAGGGTAAGGGTAAGGGTAAGGGTAAGGGTAAGGGTAAGGGTAAGGGTAAGCTTGAGGGTAAAAGCAAGGGTAAGGGTAAGGGTAAGGGTAAGGGTAAGGGTAAGGGTAAGGGTAAGGGTAAGCTTAAGGGTAAAAGCAAGGGTAAGGGTAAGGGTAAGGGTAAGGGTAAGGGTAAGGGTAAGGGTAAGGGTAAGGGTAAGGGTAAGGGTAAGGGTAAGGGTAAAGGTAAGGGTAAGCCTAAGGGTAAAAGCAAGGGTAAGGGTAAGGGTAAGGGTAAGGGTAAGGGTAAGGGTAAGGGTAAGGGTAAGGGTAAGGGTAAGGGTAAGGGTAAGGGTAAGTGTAAGGGTAAGCTTAAGGGTAAAAGCAAGGGTAAGGGTAAGGGTAAGGGTAAGGGTAAGCCTAAGGGTAAAAGCAAGGGTAAGGGTAAGGGTAAGGGTAAGGGTAAGGGTAAGCTTAAGGGTAAAAGCAAGGGTAAGGGTAAGGGTAAGGGTAAGGGTAAGGGTAAGCTTAAGGGTAAAAGCAAGGGTAAGGGTAAGGGTAAGGGTAAGGGTAAGGGTAAGGGTAAGGGTAAGGGTAAAGGTAAGGGTAAGCCTAAGGGTAAAAGCAAGGGTAAGGGTAAGGGTAAGGGTAAGGGTAAGGGTAAGGGTAAGGGTAAGGGTAAGGGTAAGGGTAAGGGTAAGGGTAAGGGTAAGGGTAAGGGTAAGGGTAAGGGTAAGGGTAAGGGTAAGGGTAAGCTTAAGGGTAAAAGCAAGGGTATGGGTAAGGGTAAGGGTAAGGGTAAGGGTAAGGGTAAGGGTAAGCTTAAGGGTAAAAGCAAGGGTAAGGGTAAGGGTAAGGGTAAGGGTAAGGGTAAGGTTAAGGGTAAGGGTAAGGGTAAGGGTAAGCTTAATGGTAAAAGCAAGGGTAAGGGTAAGGGTAAGGGTAAGGGTAAGCTTAAGGGTAAGGGTAAGGGTAAGGGTAAGGGTAAGGGTAAGGGTAAGGGTAAGGGTAAGGGTAAGGGTAAGGGTAAGGGTAAGGGTAAGGGTAAGGGTAAGCTTAAGGGTATAAGCAAGGGTAAGGGTAAGGGTAAGGGTGAGGGTAAGGGTAAGGGTAAGGGTAAGGGTAAGGGTAAGGGTAAGCTTAAGGGTAAAAGCAAGGGTAAGGGTAAGGGTAAGGGTAAGGGTAAGGGTAAGGGTAAGCTTAAGGGTAAAAGCAAGGGTAAGGGTAAGGGTAAGGGTAAGGGTAAGGGTAAGGGTAAGGGTAAGGGTAAGGGTAAGGGTAAAGGTAAGGGTAAGCCTAAGGGTAAAAGCAAGGGTAAGGGTAAGGGTAAGGGTAAGGGTAAGGGTAAGGGTAAGGGTAAGGGTAAGCGTAAGGGTAAGGGTAAGGGTAAGTGTAAGTGTAAGGGTAAGCTTAAGGGTAAAAGCAAGGGTAAGGGTAAGGGTAAGGGTAAGGGTAAGCCTAAGGGTAAAAGCAAGGGTAAGGGTAAGGGTATGGGTAAGGGTAAGGGTAAGCTTAAGGGTAAAAGCAAGGGTAAGGGTAAGGGTAAGGGTAAGGGTAAGGGTAAGCTTAAGGGTAAAAGCAAGGGTAAGGGTAAGGGTAAGGGTAAGGGTAAGGGTAAGGGTAAGGTTAAAGGTAAGGGTATGCCTAAGGGTAAAAGCAAGGGTAAGGGTAAGGGTAAGGGTAAGGGTAAGGGTAAGGGTAAGGGTAAGGGTAAGGGTAAGGGTAAGGGTAAGGGTAAAAGCAAGGGTAAGGGTAAGGGTAAGGGTAAGGGTAAGGGTAAGGGTGAGGGTAAGGGTAAGGGTAAGGGTAAGGGTAAGCTTAAGGGTAAGGGTACGGGTAAGGGTAAGCTTAAGGGTAAAAGCAAGGGTAAGGGTAAGGGTAAGGGTAAGGGTAAGGGTAAGGGTAAGCTTAAGGGTAAGGGTAAGGGTAAGCTTAAGGGTAAAAGCAAGGGTAAGGGTAAGGGTAAGGGTAAGGGTAAGGGTAAGGGTAAGCTTAAGGGTAAGGGTAAGGGTAAGGGTAAGGGTAAGCTTAAGGGTAAAAGCAAGGGTTAGGGTAAGGGTAAGGGTAAGGGTAAGGGTAAGGGTAAGGGTAAGCTTAAGGGTAAAAGCAAGGGTAAGGGTAAGGGTAAGGGTAAGGGTAAGGGTAAGGGTAAGGGTAAGGGTAAGCTTAAGGGTAAAAGCAAGGGTAAGGGTAAGGGTAAGGGTAAGGGTAAGGGTAAGGGTAAGGGTAAGGGTAAGGGTAAGGGTAAAGGTAAGGGTAAGCCTAAGGGTAAAAGCAAGGGTAAGGGTAAGGGTAAGGGTAAGGTTAAGGGTAAGGGTAAGGGTAAGGGTAAGGGAAAGGGTAAGGGTAAGCTTAAGGGTAAAAGCAAGGGTAAGGGTAAGGGTAAGGGTAAGGGTAAGGGTAAGGGTAAGCTTAAGGGTAAGGGTAAGGCCAAGGGTAAGCTTAAGGGTAAAAGCAAGGGTAAGGGTAAGGGTAAGGGTAAGGGTAAGGGTAAGGGTAAGGGTAAGGGTAAGGGTAAGGGTAAGGGTAAGGGTAAGGGTAAGGGTAAGCTTAAGGGTAAGGGTAAGGGTAAGGGTAAGGGTAAGCTTAAGGGTAAAAGCAAGGGTTAGGGTAAGGGTAAGGGTAAGGGTAAGGGTAAGGGTAAGGGTAAGGGTAAGGGTAAGGGTGAGCTTAAGGGTAAAAGCAAGGGTAAGGGTGAGGGTAAGGGTAAGGGTAAGGGTAAGGGTAAGCTTAAGGGTAAAAGCAAGGACAAGGGTAAGGGTAAGGGTAAGGGTAAGGGTAAGGGTAAGGGTAAGGGTAAGGGTAAGTGTAAGGGTAAGCTTAAGGGTAAAAGCAAGGGTAAGGGTAAGGGTAAGGGTAAGCCTAAGGGTAAAAGCAACGGTAAGGGTAAGGGTAAGGGTAAGGGTAAGGGTAAGCTTAAGGGTAAAAGCAAGGGTAAGGGTAAGGGTAAGGGTAAGGGTAAGGGTAAGGGTAAGCTTAAGGGTAAAAGCAAGGGTAAGGGTAAGGGTAAGGGTAAGGGTAAGGGTAAGGGTAAGGTTAAGCTTAAGGGTAAAAGCAAGGGTAGGGGTAAGGGTAAGGGTAAGGGTAAGGGTAAGGGTAAGGGTAAGGGTAAGCTTAAGGGTAAAAGCAAGGGTAAGGGTAAGGGTAAGGGTAAGGGTAAGGGTAAGGGTAAGGGTAAGGGTAAGGGTAAGGGTAAGGGTAAGGGTAAGGGTAAGGGTAAGCTTAAGGGTAAAAGCAAGGGTAAGGGTAAGGGTAAGGGTAAGGGTAAGGGTAAGGGTAAGGGTAAGGGTAAGGGTAAGGATAAGGGTAAAGGTAAGGGTAAGCCTAAGGGTAAAAGCAAGGGTAAGGGTAAGGGTAAGGTTAAGGTTAAGGGTAAGGGTAAGGGTAAGGGTAAGGGTAAGGGTAAGGGTAAGCTTAAGGGTAAAAGCAAGGGTAAGGGTAAGGGTAAGGGTAAGGGTAAGGGTAAGGGTAAGGGTAAGGGTAAGGGTAAGCTTAAGGGTAAGGGTAAGGGTAAGGGTAAGCTTAAGGGTAAAAGCAAGGGTAGGGGTAAGGGTAAGGGTAAGGGTAAGGGTAAGGGTAAGCTTAAGGATAAAAGCAAGGGTAAGGGTAAGGGTAAGGGTAAGGGTAAGGGTAAGGGTAAGGGTAAGGGTAAGGGTAAGGGTAAGGGTAAGCTTAAGGGTAAGGGTAAGGGTAAAGGTAAGGGTAAGGGTAAGCTTAAGGGTAAAAGCAAGGGTAAGGGTAAGGGTAAGGGTAAGGGTAAGGGTAAGGGTAAGGGTAAGGGTAAGGGTAAGCTTAAGGGTAAAAGCAAGGGTAAGGGTGAGGGTAAGGGTAAGGGTAAGGGTAAGGGTAAGCTTAAGGGTAAAAGCAAGGGTAAGGGTAAAGGTAAGGGTAAGGGTAAGGGTAAGGGTAAGGGTAAGGGTAAGGGTAAGGGTAAGCCTAAGGGTAAAAGCAAGGGTAAGGGTGAGGGTAAGGGTAAGGGTAAGGGTAAGCTTAAGGGTAAAAGCAAGGGTAAGGGTAAGGGTAAGGGTAAGGGTAAGGGTAAGGGTAAGCTTAAGGGTAAAAGCAAGGGTAAGGGTAAGGGTAAGGGTAAGGGTAAGGGTAAGGGTAAGGGTAAGGGTAAGGGTAAGGGTAAGGGTAAGGGTAAGGGTAAGGGTAAGGGTAAGCTTAAGGGTAAAAGCAAGGGTAAGGGTAAGGGTAAGGGTAAGGGTAAGGGTAAGGGTAATGGTAAGGGTAAAGGTAAGGGTAAGCCTAAGGGTAAAAGCAAGGGTAAGGGTAAGGGTAAGGGTAAGGGTAAGGGTAAGGGTAAGGGTAAGGGTAAGGGTAAGGGTAAGGGTAAGGGTAAGGGTAAGGGTAAGGGTAAGGGTAAGGGTAAGGGTAAGGGTAAGGGTAAGGGTAAGGGTAAGGGTAAGGGTAAGCTTAAGGGTAAAAGCAAGGGTAAGGGTAAGGGTAAGGGTAAGGGTAAGCCTAAGGGTAAAAGCAAGGGTAAGGGTAAGGGTAAGGGTAAGGGTAAGCTTAAGGGTAAAAGCAAGGGTAAGGGTAAGGGTAAGGGTAAGGGTAAGGGTAAGGGTAAGGGTAAGCTTAAGGGTAAAAGCGAGGGTAAGGGTAAGGGTAAGGGTAAGGGTAAGGGTAAGGGTAAGGGTAAAGGTAAGGGTAAGCCTAAGGGTAAAAGCAAGGGTAAGGGTAAGGGTAAGGGTAAGGGTAAGGGTAAGGGTAAGGGTAAGGGTAAGGGTAAGGGTAAGGGTAAGGGTAAGGGTAAGGGTAAGGGTAAGGGTAAGGGTAAGGGTAAGGGTAAGGGTAAGGGTAAGGGTAAGGGTAAGGGTAAGGGTAAGGGTAAGGGTAAGGGTAAGCTTAAGGGTAAAAGCAAGGGTAAGGGTAAGGGTAAGGGTAAGGGTAAGCCTAAGGGTAAAAGCAAGGGTAAGGGTAAGGGTAAGGGTAAGGGTAAGGGTAAGCTTAAGGGTAAAAGCAAGGGTAAGGGTAAGGGTAAGGGTAAGGGTAAGGGTAAGGGTAAGCTTAAGGGTAAAAGCGAGGGTAAGGGTAAGGGTAAGGGTAAGGGTAAGGGTAAGGGTAAGGGTAAAGGTAAGGGTAAGCCTAAGGGTAAAAGCAAGGGTAAGGGTAAGGGTAAGGGTAAGGGTAAGGGTAAGGGTAAGCTTAAGGGTAAAAGCAAGGGTAAGGGTAAGGGTAAGGGTAAGGGTAAGGGTAAGGGTAAGGGTAAGGGTAAGGGTAAGCTTAAGGGTAAAAGCAAGGGTAAGGGTAAGGGTAAGGGTAAGGGTAAGGGTAAGGGTAAGGGTAAGGGTAAGGGTAAGGGTAAGGGTAAGGGTAAGGGTAAGGGTAAGGGTAAGGGTAAGGGTAAGCTTTAGGGTAAAAGCAAGGGTAAGGGTAAGGGTAAGGGTAAGGATAAGCTTAAGGGTAAAAGCAAGGGTGAGGGTAAGGGTAAGGGTAAGGGTAAGGGTAAGGGTAAGGGTAAGGATAAGGGTAAGGGTAAGGGTAAAGGTAAGGGTAAGCCTAAGGGTAAATGCAAGGGTAAGGGTAAGGGTAAGGGTAAGGGTAAGGGTAAGTGTAAGGGTAAGGGTAAGGGTAAGGGTAAGGGTAAGGGTAAGGGTAAGCTTAAGGGTAAAAGCAAGGGTAAGGGTAAGGGTAAGGGTAAGGGTAAGGGTAAGGGTAAGGGTAAGGGTAAGGTTAAGCTTAAGGGTAAGGAAAAGGGTAAGGGTAAGTGTAAGCTTAAGGGTAAAAGCAAGGGTAAGGGTAAGGGTAAGGGTAAGGGTAAGGGTAAGCTTAAGGGTAAAAGCAAGGGTAAGGGTAAGGGTAAGGGTAAGGGTAAGGGTAAGGGTAAGGGTAAGGGTAAGGGTAAGGGTAAGGGTAAGGGTAAGCTTAAGGGTAAAAGCAAGGGTAAGGGTAAGGGTAAGGGTAAGGGTAAGGGTAAGGGTAAGGGTAAGGGTAAGGGTAAGGGTAAGGGTAAGGGTAAGGGTAAGGGTAAGGGTAAGGGTAAGGGTAAGGGTAAGGGTAAGGGTAAGGGTAAGCTTAAGGGTAAAAGCAAGGGTAAGGGTAAGGGTAAGGGTAAGGGTAAGGGTAAGGGTAAAGGTAAAGGTAAGGGTAAGGGTAAGGGTAAGCTTAAGGGTAAAAGCAAGGGAAAGGGTAAGGGTAAAGGTAAGGGAAAGGGTAAGGGTAAGGGTAAGGGTAAGGGTAAGGGTAAGGGTAAGCTTAAGTGTAAAAGCAAGGGTAAGGGTAAGGGTAAGGGTAAGGGTAAGGGTAAGGGTGAGGGTAAAGGTAAGGGTAAGCCTAAGGGTAAAAGCAAGGGTAAGGGTAAGGGTAAGGGTAAGGGTAAGGGTAAGGGTAAGGGTAAGGGTAAGGGTAAGGGTAAGGGTAAGCTCAAGGGTAAAAGCAAGGGTAAGGGTAAGGGTAAGGGTAAGGGTAAGGGTAAGGGTAAGGGTAAGGGTAAGGGTAAGGGTAAGGGTAAGCTTTAGGGTAAAAGCAAGGGTAAGGGTAAGGGTAAGGGTAAGGATAAGGGTAAGGGTAAGGGTAAGGGTAAGGGTAAGGTTAAGGGTAAGGGTAAGGGTAAGGGTAAGGGTAAGGGTAAGGGTAAGGGTAAGGGTAAGGGTAAGGGTAAGGGTAAGGGTAAGCTTAAGGGTAAAAGCAAGGGTAAGGGTAAGGGTAAGGGTAAGGGTAAGGGTAAGGGTAAGGGTAAGGGTAAGGGTAAGGGTAAGGGTAAGCTTAAGGGCAAAAGCATGGGTAAGGGTAAGGGTAAGGGTAAGGGTAAAGGTAAGGGTAAGGGTAAGGGTAAGGGTAAGGGTAAGGGTAAGCTTAAGGGTAAAAGCAAGGGTAAGGGTAAGGGTAAGGGTAAGGGTAAGGGTAAGGGTAAGGGTAAGGGTAAAGGTAAGGGTAAGCCTAAGGGTAAAAGCAAGGGTAAGGGTAAGGGTAAGGGTAAGGGTAAGGGTAAGGGTAAGGGTAAGGGTAAGGGTAAGGGTAAGGGTAAGGGTAAGGGAAGCTTAAGGGTAAAAGCAAGGGTAAGGGTGAGGGTAAGGGTAAGCTTAAGGGTAAAAGCAAGGGTGAGGGTAAGGGTAAGGGTAAGGGTAAGGGTAAGGGTGAGGGTAAGGATAAGGGTAAGGGTAAGGGTAAAGGTAAGGGTAAGCCTAAGGGTAAATGCAAGGGTAAGGGTAAGGGTAAGGGTAAGGGTAAGGGTAAGGGTAAGGGTAAGGGTAAGTGTAAGGGTAAGGGTGAGGGTAAGGGTAAGGGTAAGGGTAAGCTTAAGGGTAAAAGCAAGGGTAAGGGTAAGGGTAAGGGTAAGGGTAAGGGTAAGGGTAAGGGTAAGGGTAAGGGTAAGGGTAAGGTTAAGCTTAAGGGTAAGGAAAAGGGTAAGGGTAAGGGTAAGCTTAAGGGTAAAAGCAAGGGTAAGGGTAAGGGTAAGGGTAAGGGTAAGGGTAAGCTTAAGGGTAAAAGCAAGGGTAAGGGTAAGGGTAAGGGTAAGGGTAAGGGTAAGGGTGAGGGTAAGGGTAAGCTTAAGGGTTAAAGCAAGGGTAAGGGTAAGGGTAAGGGTAAGGGTAAGGGTAAGGGTAAGGGTAAGGGTAAGGGTAAGGGTAAGGGTAAGGGTAAGGGTAAGGGTAAGGGTAAGGGTAAGGGTAAGGGTAAGGGTAAGGGTAAGGGTAAGGGTAAGGGTAAGGGTAAGGGTAAGGGTAAGGGTAAGGGTAAGGGTAAGCTTAAGGGTAAAAGCAAGGGTAAGGGTAAGGGTAAGGGTAAGGGTAAGGGTAAAGGTAAGGGTAAGGGTAAGGGTAAGGGTAAGCTTAAGGGTAAAAGCAAGGGAAAGGGTAAGGGTAAAGGTAAGGGAAAGGGTAAGGGTAAGGGTAAGGGTAAGGGTAAGGGTAAGCTTAAGGGTAAAAGCAAGGGTAAGGGTAAGGGTAAGGGTAAGGGTAAGGGTAAGGGTAAGGGTAAGGGTGAGGGTAAAGGTAAGGGTAAGCCTAAGGGTAAAAGCAAGGGTAAGGGTAAGGGTAAGGGTAAGGGTAAGGGTAAGGGTAAGGGTAAGGGTAAGGGTAAGGGTAAGGGTAAGCTCAAGGGTAAAAGCAAGGGTAAGGGTAAGGGTAAGGGTAAGGGTAAGGGTAAGGGTAAGGGTAAGGGTAAGGGTAAGGGTAAGGGTAAGGGTAAGCTTAAGGGTAAAAGCAAGGGTAAGGGTAAGGGTAAGGGTAAGGGTAAGGGTAAGGGTAAGGGTAAGGGTAAGGGTAAGGGTAAGGGTAAGGGTAAGGGTAAGGGTAAGGGTAAGCTTAAGGGTAAAAGCAAGGGTAAGGGTAAGGGTAAGGGTAAGGGTAAGGGTAAGGGTAAGGGTAAGGGTAAGGGTAAGGGTAAGGGTAAGGGTAAGGGTAAGTGTAAGCTTAAGGGTAAGGGTAAGGGTAAGGGTAAGCTTAAGGGTAAAAGCAAGGGTAAGGGTAAGGGTAAGGGTAAGGGTAAGGGTAAGGGTAAGCTTAAGGGTAAAAGCAAGGGTAAGGGTAAGGGTAAGGGTAAGGGTAAGGGTAAGGGTAAGGGTAAAGGTAAGGGTAAGCTTAAGGGTAAGGGTAAGGGTAAGGGTAAGGGTAAGCTTAAGGGTAAAAGCAAGGGTTAGGGTAAGGGTAAGGGTAAGGGTAAGGGTAAGGGTAAGGGTAAGCTCAAGGGTAAAAGCAAGGGTAAGGGTAAGGGTAAGGGTAAAGGTAAGGGTAAGGGTAAGGGTAAGCTTAAGGGTAAAAGCAAGGGTAAGGGTAAGGGTAAGGGTAAGGGTAAGGGTAAGGGTAAGGGTAAGGGTAAGGGTAAAGGTAAGGGTAAGCCTAAGGGTAAAAGCAAGGGTAAGGGTAAGGGTAAGGGTAAGGTTAAGGGTAAGGGTAAGGGTAAGGGTAAGGGTAAGGATAAGCTTAAGGGTAAAAGCAAGGGTAAGGGTAAGGGTAAGGGTAAGGGTAAGGGTAAGGGTAAGGGTAAGGGTAAGCTTAAGGGTTAGGGTAAGGCCAAGGGTAAGCTTAAGGGTAAAAGCAAGGGTAAGGGTAAGGGTAAGGGTAAGGGTAAGGGTAAGGGTAAGGGTAAGGGTAAGGGTAAGCTTAAGGGTAAGGGTAAGGGTAAGGGTAAGGGTAAGCTTAAGGGTAAAAGCAAGGGTTAGGGTAAGGGTAAGGGTAAGGGTAAGGGTAAGGGTAAGGGTAAGGGTAAGGGTAAGGGTAAGGGTAAGCTTAAGGGTAAAAGCAAGGGTAAGGGTGAGGGTAAGGGTAAGGGTAAGGGTAAGGGTAAGGGTAAGCTTAAGGGTAAAAGCAAGGACAAGGGTAAGGGTAAGGGTAAGGGTAAGGGTAAGGGTAAGGGTAAGGGTAAGTGTAATGGTAAGCTTAAGGGTAAAAGCAAGGGTAAGGGTAAGGGTAAGGGTAAGGGTAAGCCTAAGGGTAAAAGCAAGGGTAAGGGTAAGGGTAAGGGTAAGGGTAAGGGTAAGCTTAAGGGTAAAAGCAAAGGTAAGGGTAAGGGTAAGGGTAAGGGTAAGGGTAAGCTTAAGGGTAAAAGCAAGGGTAAGGGTAAGGGTAAGGGTAAGGGTAAGGGTAAGGGTAAGGTTAAGCTTAAGGGTAAAAGCAAGGGTAGGGGTAAGGGTAAGGGTAAGGGTAAGGGTAAGGGTAAGGGTAAGGGTAAGCTTAAGGGTAAAAGCAAGGGTAAGGGTAAGGGTAAGGGTAAGGGTAAGGGTAAGGGTAAGGGTAAGGGTAAGGGTAAGGGTAAGGGTAAGGGTAAGGGTAAGGGTAAGGGTAAGGGTAAGCTTAAGGGTAAAAGCAAGGGTAAGGGTAAGGGTAAGGGTAAGGGTAAGGGTAAGGGTAAGGGTAAGGATAAGGGTAAAGGTAAGGGTAAGCCTAAGGGTAAAAGCAAGGGTAAGGGTAAGGGTAAGGTTAAGGTTAAGGGTAAGGGTAAGGGTAAGGGTAAGGGTAAGGGTAAGCTTAAGGGTAAAAGCAAGGGTAAGGGTAAGGGTAAGGGTAAGGGTAAGGGTAAGGGTAAGGGTAAGGGTAAGGGTAAGGGTAAGCTTAAGGGTAAGGGTAAGGGTAAGGGTAAGCTTAAGGGTAAAAGCAAGGGTAGGGGTAAGGGTAAGGGTAAGGGTAAGGGTAAGGGTAAGGGTAAGCTTAAGGATAAAAGCAAGGGTAAGGGTAAGGGTAAGGGTAAGGGTAAGGGTAAGGGTAAGGGTAAGGGTAAGGGTAAGGGTAAGGGTAAGGGTAAGGGTAAGGGTAAGCTTAAGGGTAAGGGTAAGGGTAAGGGTAAGGGTAAGGGTAAGCTTAAGGGTAAAAGCAAGGGTAAGGGTAAGGGTAAGGGTAAGGGTAAGGGTAAGGGTAAGGGTAAGCTTAAGGGTAAAAGCAAGGGTAAGGGTGAGGGTAAGGGTAAGGGTAAGGGTAAGGGTAAGCTTAAGGGTAAAAGCAAGGGTAAGGGTAAAGGTAAGGGTAAGGGTAAGGGTAAGGGTAAGGGTAAGGGTAAGGGTAAGGGTAAGGGTAAGCCTAAGGGTAAAAGCAAGGGTAAGGGTGAGGGTAAGGGTAAGGGTAAGGGTAAGCTTAAGGGTAAAAGCAAGGGTAAGGGTAAGGGTAAGGGTAAGGGTAAGGGTAAGGGTAAGGGTAAGCTTAAGGGTAAAAGCAAGGGTAAGGGTAAGGGTAAGGGTAAGGGTAAGGGTAAGGGTAAGGGTAAGGGTAAGGGTAAGGGTAAGGGAAAGGGTAAGGGTAAGGGTAAGCTTAAGGGTAAAAGCAAGGGTAAGGGTAAGGGTAAGGGTAAGGGTAAGGGTAAGGGTAATGGTAAGGGTAAAGGTAAGGGTAAGCCTAAGGGTAAAAGCAAGGGTAAGGGTAAGGGTAAGGGTAAGGGTAAGGGTAAGGGTAAGGGTAAGGGTAAGGGTAAGGGTAAGGGTAAGGGTAAGGGTAAGGGTAAGGGTAAGGGTAAGGGTAAGGGTAAGGGTAAGGGTGAGGGTAAGGGTAAGGGTAAGGGTAAGCTTAAGGGTAAAAGCAAGGGTAAGGGTAAGGGTAAGGGTAAGGGTAAGCCTAAGGGTAAAAGCAAGGGTAAGGGTAAGGGTAAGGGTAAGGGTAAGCTTAAGGGTAAAAGCAAGGGTAAGGGTAAGGGTAAGGGTAAGGGTAAGGGTAAGGGTAAGGGTAAGGGTAAGGGTAAGGGTAAGGGTAAGCTTAAGGGTAAAAGCGAGGGTAAGGGTAAGGGTAAGGGTAAGGGTAAGGGTAAGGGTAAGGGTAAGGGTAAAGGTAAGGGTAAGCCTAAGGGTAAAAGCAAGGGTAAGGGTAAGGGTAAGGGTAAGGGTAAGGGTAAGGGTAAGGGTAAGGGTAAGGGTAAGGGTAAGGGTAAGGGTAAGGGTAAGGGTAAGGGTAAGGGTAAGGGTAAGGGTAAGGGTAAGGGTAAGGGTAAGGGTAAGGGTAAGGGTAAGGGTAAGGGTAAGGGTAAGGGTAAGGGTAAGGGTAAGCTTAAGGGTAAAAGCAAGGGTAAGGGTAAGGGTAAGGGTAAGGGTAAGCCTAAGGGTAAAAGCAAGGGTAAGGGTAAGGGTAAGGGTAAGGGTAAGGGTAAGCTTAAGGGTAAAAGCAAGGGTAAGGGTAAGGGTAAGGGTAAGGGTAAGGGTAAGGGTAAGCTTAAGGGTAAAAGCGAGGGTAAGGGTAAGGGTAAGGGTAAGGGTAAGGGTAAGGGTAAGGGTAAAGGTAAGGGTAAGCCTAAGGGTAAAAGCAAGGGTAAGGAGAAGGGTAAGGGTAAGGGTAAGGGTAAGGGTAAGGGTAAGGGTAAGGGTAAGGGTAAGGGTAAGGGTAAGGGTAAGGGTAAGGGTAAGGGTAAGGGTAAGGGTAAGCTTAAGGGTAAAAGCAAGGGTAAGGGTAAGGGTAAGGGTAAGGGTAAGGGTAAGGGTAAGGGTAAGGGTAAGGGTAAGGGTAAGCTTAAGGGTAAAAGCAAGGGTAAGGTCAAGGGTAAGGGTAAGGGTAAGGGTAAGGGTAAGGGTAAGGGTAAGGGTAAGGGTAAGGGTAAGGGTAAGGGTAAGCTTTAGGGTAAAAGCAAGGGTAAGGGTAAGGGTAAGGGTAAGGGTAAGGGTAAGGATAAGCTTAAGGGTAAAAGCAAGGGTGAGGGTAAGGGTAAGGGTAAGGGTAAGGGTAAGGGTAAGGATAAGGGTAAGGGTAAGGGTAAAGGTAAGGGTAAGCCTAAGGGTAAATGCAAGGGTAAGGGTAGGGGTAAGGGTAAGGGTAAGGGTAAGTGTAAGGGTAAGGGTAAGGGTAAGGGTAAGGGTAAGCTTAAGGGTAAAAGCAAGGGTAAGGGTAAGGGTAAGGGTAAGGGTAAGGGTAAGGGTAAGGGTAAGGGTAAGGGTAAGGGTAAGGGTAAGGTTAAGCTTAAGGGTAAGGAAAAGGGTAAGGGTAAGGGTAAGCTTAAGGGTAAAAGCAAGGGTAAGGGTAAGGGTAAGGGTAAGGGTAAGGGTAAGCTTAAGGGTAAAAGCAAGGGTAAGGGTAAGGGTAAGGGTAAGGGTAAGGGTAAGGGTAAGGGTAAGCTTAAGGGTAAAAGCAAGGGTAAGGGTAAGGGTAAGGGTAAGGGTAAGGGTAAGGGTAAGGGTAAGGGTAAGGGTAAGGGTAAGGGTAAGGGTAAGGCTAAGGGTAAGGGTAAGGGTAAGGGTAAGGGAAGGGTAAGGGTAAGGGTAAGGGTAAGGGTAAGGGTAACCTTAAGGGTAAAAGCAAGGGTAAGGGTAAGGGTAAGGGTAAGGGTAAGGGTAAAGGTAGGGGTAAGGGTAAGGGTAAGGGTAAGCTTAAGGGTAAAAGCAAGGGAAAGGGTAAGGGTAAAGGTAAGGGAAAGGGTAAGGGTAAGGGTAAGGGTAAGGGTAAGGGTAAGCTTAAGTGTAAAAGCAAGGGTAAGGGTAAGGGTAAGGGTAAGGGTAAGGGTAAGGGTAAGGGTGAGGGTAAAGGTAAGGGTAAGCCTAAGGGTAAAAGCAAGGGTAAGGGTAAGGGTAAGGGTAAGGGTAAGGGTAAGGGTAAGGGTAAGGGTAAGGGTAAGGGTAAGGGTAAGCTCAAGGGTAAAAGCAAGGGTAAGGGTAAGGGTAAGGGTAAGGGTAAGGGTAAGGGTAAGGGTAGGGGTAAGGGTAAGGGTAAGGGTAAGGGTAAGGGTAAGGGTAAGCTTTAGGGTAAAAGCAAGGGTAAGGGTAAGGGTAAGGGTAAGGGTAAGGGTAAGGGTAAGGGTAAGGGTAAGGGTAAGGGTAAGGGTAAGGGTAAGGGTAAGGGTAAGGGTAAGGGTAAGGGTAAGCTTAAGGGTAAAAGCAAGGGTAAGGGTAAGGGTAAGGGTAAGGGTAAGGGTAAGGGTAAGGGTAAGGGTAAGGGTAAGGGTAAGGGTAAGGGTAAGGGTAAGCTTAAGGGCAAAAGCAAGGGTAAGGGTAAGGGTAAGGGTAAGGGTAAAGGTAAGGGTAAGGGTAAAGGTAAGGGTAAGGGTAAGGGTAAGCTTAAGGGTAAAAGCAAGGGTAAGGGTAAGGGTAAGGGTAAGGGTAAGGGTAAGGGTAAGGGTAAGGGTAAGGGTAAAGGTAAGGGTAAGCCTTAGGGTAAAAGCAAGGGTAAGGGTAAGGGTAAGGGTAAGGGTAAGGGTAAGGGTAAGGGTAAGGGTAAGGGAAGCTTAAGGGTAAAAGCAAGGGTAAGGGTGAGGGTAAGGGTAAGAGTAAGGGTAAGGGTAAGGGTAAGGGTAAGCTTAAGGGTAAGGGTAAGGGTAAGGGTAAGCTTAAGGGTAAAAGCAAGGGTAAGGGTAAGGGTAAGGGTAAGGGTAAGGGTAAGGGTAAGCTTAAGGGTAAAAGCAAGGGTAAGGGTAAGGGTAAGGGTAAGGGTAAGGGTAAGGGTAAGGGTAAGGGTAAGGGTAAGGGTAAGGGTAAGGGTAAGGGTAAGCTTAAGGGTAAGGGTAAGGGTAAGGGTAAGGGTAAGCTTAAGGGTAAAAGCAAGGGTTAGGGTAACGGTAAGGGTAAGGGTAAGGGTAAGGGTAAGGGTAAGGGTAAGGGTAAGGGTAAGGGTAAGGGTAAGGGTAAGGGTAAGGGTAAGCTCAAGGGTAAAAGCAAGGGTAAGGGTAAGGGTAAGGGTAAGGGTAAGGGTAAGGGTAAGGGTAGGGGTAAGGGTAAGGGTAAGGGTAAGGGTAAGGGTAAGGGTAAGCTTTAGGGTAAAAGCAAGGGTAAGGGTAAGGGTAAGGGTAAGGGTAAGGGTAAGGGTAAGGGTAAGGGTAAGGGTAAGGGTAAGGGTAAGGGTAAGGGTAAGGGTAAGGGTAAGGGTAAGGGTAAGCTTAAGGGTAAAAGCAAGGGTAAGGGTAAGGGTAAGGGTAAGGGTAAGGGTAAGGGTAAGGGTAAGGGTAAGGGTAAGGGTAAGGGTAAGGGTAAGGGTAAGCTTAAGGGCAAAAGCAAGGGTAAGGGTAAGGGTAAGGGTAAGGGTAAAGGTAAGGGTAAGGGTAAAGGTAAGGGTAAGGGTAAGGGTAAGCTTAAGGGTAAAAGCAAGGGTAAGGGTAAGGGTAAGGGTAAGGGTAAGGGTAAGGGTAAGGGTAAGGGTAAGGGTAAAGGTAAGGGTAAGCCTTAGGGTAAAAGCAAGGGTAAGGGTAAGGGTAAGGGTAAGGGTAAGGGTAAGGGTAAGGGTAAGGGTAAGGGAAGCTTAAGGGTAAAAGCAAGGGTAAGGGTGAGGGTAAGGGTAAGAGTAAGGGTAAGGGTAAGGGTAAGGGTAAGCTTAAGGGTAAGGGTAAGGGTAAGGGTAAGCTTAAGGGTAAAAGCAAGGGTAAGGGTAAGGGTAAGGGTAAGGGTAAGGGTAAGGGTAAGCTTAAGGGTAAAAGCAAGGGTAAGGGTAAGGGTAAGGGTAAGGGTAAGGGTAAGGGTAAGGGTAAGGGTAAGGGTAAGGGTAAGGGTAAGGGTAAGGGTAAGCTTAAGGGTAAGGGTAAGGGTAAGGGTAAGGGTAAGCTTAAGGGTAAAAGCAAGGGTTAGGGTAACGGTAAGGGTAAGGGTAAGGGTAAGGGTAAGGGTAAGGGTAAGGGTAAGCTTAAGGGTAAAAGCAAGGGTAAGGGTAAGGGTAAGGGTAAGGGTAAGGGTAAGCTTAAGGGTAAAAGCAAGGGTAAGGGTAAGGGTAAGGGTAACGGTAAGGGTAAGGGTAAGGGTAAGGGTAAAGGTAAGGGTGAGCCTAAGGGTAAAAGAAAGGGTAAGGGTAAGGGTAAGGGTAAGGTTAAGGGTAAGGGTAAGGGTAAGGGTAAGGGTAAGGGTAAGCTTAAGGGTAAAAGCAAGGGTAAGGGTAAGGGTAAGGGTAAGCTTAAGGGTAAGGGTAAGGCCAAGGGTAAGCTTAAGGGTAAAAGCAAGGGTAAGGGTAAGGGTAAGGGCAAGGGTGAGGGTAAGGGTAAGGGTAAGGGTAAGGGTAAGCTTAAGGGTAAGGGTAAGGGTAAGGGTAAGGGTAAGCTTAAGGGTAAAAGCAAGGGTTAGGGTAAGGGTAAGGGTAAGGGTAAGGGTAAGGGTAAGGGTAAGGGTAAGGGTAAGGGTAAGCTTAAGGGTAAAAGCAAGGGTAAGGGTGAGGGTAAGGGTAAGGGTAAGGGTAAGGGTAAGGGTAAGGGTAAGCTTAAGGTTAAAAGCAAGGACAAGGGTAAGGGTAAGGGTAAGGGTAAGGGTAAGGGTAAGGGTAAGGGTAAGGGTAAGTGTAAGGGTAAGCTTAAGGGTAAAAGCAAGGGTAAGGGTAAGGGTAAGGGTAAGGGTAAGCCTAAGGGTAAAAGCAAGGGTAAGGGTAAGGGTAAGGGTAAGGGTAAGCTTAAGGGTAAAAGCAAGGGTAAGGGTAAGGGTAAGGGTAAGGGTAAGGGTAAGGGTAAGGGTAAGCTTAAGGGTAAAAGCAAGGGTAAGGGTAAGGGTAAGGGTAAGGGTAAGGGTAAGGGTAAGGGTAAGGGTAAGGTTAAGCTTAAGGGTAAAAGCAAGGGTAGGGGTAAGGGTAAGGGTAAGGGTAAGGGTAAGGGTAAGGGTAAGGGTAAGGGTAAGGGTAAGGGTAAGCTTAAGGGTAAAAGCAAGGGTAAGGGTAAGGGTAAAGGTAAGGGTAAGGGTAAGGGTAAGGGTAAGGGTAAGGGTAAGGGTAAGCTTAAGGGTAAGGGTAAGGGTAAGGGTAAGGGTAAGGGTAAGGGTAAGGGTAAGGGTAAGGGTAACCTTAAGGGTAAAAGCAAGGGTAAGGGTAAGGGTAAGGGTAAGGGTAAGGGTAAAGGTAAGGGTAAGGGTAAGGGTAAGGGTAAGCTTAAGGGTAAAAGCAAGGGAAAGGGTAAGGGTAAAGGTAAGGGAAAGGGTAAGGGTAAGGGTAAGGGTAAGGGTAAGGGTAAGCTTAAGTGTAAAAGCAAGGGTAAGGGTAAGGGTAAGGGTAAGGGTAAGGGTAAGGGTAAGGGTGAGGGTAAAGGTAAGGGTAAGCCTAAGGGTAAAAGCAAGGGTAAGGGTAAGGGTAAGGGTAAGGGTAAGGGTAAGGGTAAGGGTAAGGGTAAGGGTAAGGGTAAGGGTAAGCTCAAGGGTAAAAGCAAGGGTAAGGGTAAGGGTAAGGGTAAGGGTAAGGGTAAGGGTAAGGGTAAGGGTAAGGGTAAGGGTAAGGGTAAGGGTAAGGGTAAGGGTAAGGGTAAGCTTTAGGGTAAAAGCAAGGGTAAGGGTAAGGGTAAGGGTAAGGGTAAGGGTAAGGGTAAGGGTAAGGGTAAGGGTAAGGGTAAGGGTAAGGGTAAGGGTAAGGGTAAGGGTAAGCTTAAGGGTAAAAGCAAGGGTAAGGGTAAGGGTAAGGGTAAGGGTAAGGGTAAGGGTAAGGGTAAGGGTAAGGGTAAGGGTAAGGGTAAGGGTAAGGGTAAGGGTAAGGGTAAGCTTAAGGGCAAAAGCAAGGGTAAGGGTAAGGGTAAGGGTAAGGGTAAAGGTAAGGGTAAGGGTAAGGGTAAAGGTAAGGGTAAGGGTAAGGGTAAGCTTAAGGGTAAAAGCAAGGGTAAGGGTAAGGGTAAGGGTAAGGGTAAGGGTAAGGGTAAGGGTAAGGGTAAAGGTAAGGGTAAGCCTAAGGGTAAAAGCAAGGGTAAGGGTAAGGGTAAGGGTAAGGGTAAGGGTAAGGGTAAGGGTAAGGGTAAGGGAAGCTTAAGGGTAAAAGCAAGGGTAAGGGTGAGGGTAAGGGTAAGGATAAGGGTAAGGGTAAGGGTAAGGGTAAGCTTAAGGGTAAGGGTAAGGGTAAGGGTAAGCTTAAGGGTAAAAGCAAGGGTAAGGGTAAGGGTAAGGGTAAGGGTAAGGGTAAGGGTAAGCTTAAGGGTAAAAGCAAGGGTAAGGGTAAGGGTAAGGGTAAGGGTAAGGGTAAGGGTAAGGGTAAGGGTAAGGGTAAGGGTAAGGGTAAGGGTAAGGGTAAGGGTAAGCTTAAGGGTAAGGGTAAGGGTAAGGGTAAGGGTAAGCTTAAGGGTAAAAGCAAGGGTTAGGGTAACGGTAAGGGTAAGGGTAAGGGTAAGGGTAAGGGTAAGGGTAAGGGTAAGCTTAAGGGTAAAAGCAAGGGTAAGGGTAAGGGTAAGGGTAAGGGTAAGGGTAAGCTTAAGGGTAAAAGCAAGGGTAAGGGTAAGGGTAAGGGTAACGGTAAGGGTAAGGGTAAGGGTAAGGGTAAAGGTAAGGGTGAGCCTAAGGGTAAAAGAAAGGGTAAGGGTAAGGGCAAGGGTAAGGTTAAGGGTAAGGGTAAGGGTAAGGGTAAGGGTAAGGGTAAGCTTAAGGGTAAAAGCAAGGGTAAGGGTAAGGGTAAGGGTAAGCTTAAGGGTAAGGGTAAGGCCAAGGGTAAGCTTAAGGGTAAAAGCAAGGGTAAGGGTAAGGGTAAGGGCAAGGGTGAGGGTAAGGGTAAGGGTAAGGGTAAGGGTAAGCTTAAGGGTAAGGGTAAGGGTAAGGGTAAGGGTAAGCTTAAGGGTAAAAGCAAGGGTTAGGGTAAGGGTAAGGGTAAGGGTAAGGGTAAGGGTAAGGGTAAGGGTAAGGGTAAGGGTAAGCTTAAGGGTAAAAGCAAGGGTAAGGGTGAGGGTAAGGGTAAGGGTAAGGGTAAGGGTAAGCTTAAGGTTAAAAGCAAGGACAAGGGTAAGGGTAAGGGTAAGGGTAAGGGTAAGGGTAAGGGTAAGGGTAAGGGTAAGGGTAAGGGTAAGTGTAAGGGTAAGCTTAAGGGTAAAAGCAAGGGTAAGGGTAAGGGTAAGGGTAAGGGTAAGCCTAAGGGTAAAAGCAAGGGTAAGGGTAAGGGTAAGGGTAAGGGTAAGCTTAAGGGTAAAAGCAAGGGTAAGGGTAAGGGTAAGGGTAAGGGTAAGGGTAAGGGTAAGGGTAAGCTTAAGGGTAAAAGCAAGGGTAAGGGTAAGGGTAAGGGTAAGGGTAAGGGTAAGGGTAAGGGTAAGGTTAAGCTTAAGGGTAAAAGCAAGGGTAGGGGTAAGGGTAAGGGTAAGGGTAAGGGTAAGGGTAAGGGTAAGGGTAAGGGTAAGGGTAAGGGTAAGGGTAAGCTTAAGGGTAAAAGCAAGGGTAAGGGTAAGGGTAAAGGTAAGGGTAAGGGTAAGGGTAAGGGTAAGGGTAAGGGTAAGGGTAAGCTTAAGGGTAAAAGCAAGGGTAAGAGTAAGGGTAAGGGTAAGGGTAAGGGTAAGGGTAAGGATAAGGGTAAAGGTAAGGGTAAGCCTAAGGGTAAAAGCAAGGGTAAGGGTAAGGGTAAGGGTAAGGTTAAGGGTAAGGGTAAGGGTAAGGGTAAGGGTAAGGGTAAGCTTAAGGGTAAAAGCAAGGGTAAGGGTAAGGGTAAGGGTAAGGGTAAGGGTAAGGGTAAGGGTAAGGGTAAGCTTAAGGGTAAGGGTAAGGGTAAGGGTAAGCTTAAGGGTAAAAGCAAGGGTAGGGGTAAGGGTAAGGGTAAGGGTAAGGGTAAGGGTAAGCTTAAGGGTAAAAGCAAGGGTAAGGGTAAGGGTAAGGGTAAGGGTAAGGGTAAGGGTAAGGGTAAGGGTAAGGGTAAGCTTAAGGGTAAGGGTAAGGGTAAGGGTAAGGGTAAGCTTAAGGGTAAAAGCAAGGGTAAGGGTAAGGGTAAGGGTAAGGGTAAGGGTAAGGGTAAGGGTAAGGGTAAGGGTAAGGGTAAGGGTAAGGGTAAGCTTAAGGGTAAAAGCAAGGGTAAGGGTGAGGGTAAGGGTAAGGGTAAGGGTAAGGGTAAGCTTAAGGGTAAAAGCAAGGGTAAGGGTAAAGGTAAGGGTAAGGGTAAGGGTAAGGGTAAGGGTAAGGGTAAGGGTAAGGTTAAGGGTAAGCCTAAGGGTAAAAGCAAGGGTAAGGGTGAGGGTAAGGGTAAGGGTAAGGGTAAGCTTAAGGGTAAAAGCAAGGGTAAGGGTAAGGGTAAGGGTAAGGGTAAGGGTAAGGGTAAGCTCAAGGGTAAAAGCAAGGGTAAGGGTAAGGGTAAGGGTAAGGGTAAGGGTAAGGGTAAGGGTAAGGGTAAGGGTAAGGGTAAGGGTAAGGGTAAGGGTAAGGGTAAGGGTAAGGGTAAGGGTAAGGGTAAGGGTAAGGGTAAGGGTAAGGGTAAGGGTAAGGGTAAGGGTAAGGGTAAGGGTAAGGGTAAGGGTAAGGGTAAGGGTGAGGGTAAGGGTAAGGGTAAGCTTAAGGGTAAAAGCAAGGGTAAGGGTAAGGGTAAGGGTAAGGGTAAGGGTAAGGGTAAGGGTAATGGTAAGGGTAAAGGTAAGGGTAAGCCTAAGGGTAAAAGCAAGGGTAAGGGTAAGGGTAAGGGTAAGGGTAAGGGTAAGGGTAAGGGTAAGGGTAAGGGTAAGCTTAAGGGTAAAAGCACGGGTAAGGGTAAGGGTAAGGGTAAGGGTAAGGGTAAGGGTAAGCTTAAGGGTAAGGGTAAGGGTAAGGGTAAGGGTAAGGGTAAGCTTAAGGGTAAAAGCAAGGGTAAGGGTGGGGGTAAGGGTAAGGGTAAGGGTAAGCTTAAGGGTAAAAGCAAGGGTAAGGGTAAGGGTAAGGGTAAGGGTAAGTGTAAGGGTAAGGGTAAGGGTAAGGGTAAGGGTAACGGTAAGGGTAAAGGTAAGGGTAAGCCTAAGGGTAAAAGCAAGGGTAAGGGTAAGGGTAAGGGTAAGGGTAAGAGTAAGGGTAAGGGTAAGGGTAAGGGTAAGCTTAAGGGTAAAAGCAAGGGTAAGGGTAAGGGTAAGGGTAAGGGTAAGCCTAAGGGTAAAAGCAAGGGTAAGGGTAAGGGTAAGGGTAAGGGTAAGGGTAAGCTTAAGGGTAAAAGCAAGGGTAAGGGTAAGGGTAAGGGTAAGGGTAAGGGTAAGGGTAAGCTTAAGGGTAAAAGCAAGGGTGAGGGTAAGGGTAAGGGTAAGGGTAAGGGTAAGGGTAAGGGTAAGGGTAAGGGTAAGGGTAAGGGTAAGGGTAAGGGTAAGCTTAAGGGTAAAAGCAAGGGTAAGGGTAAGGGTAAGGGTAAGGGTAAGGGTAAGGGTAAGGGTAAGGGTAAGGGTAAGGGTAAGCTTAAGGGTAAAAGCAAGGGTAAGGGTAAGGGTAAGGGTAAGGGTAAGGGTAAGGGTAAAGGTAAGGGTAAGCCTAAGGATAAAAGCAAGGGTAAGGGTAAGGGTAAGGGTAAGGGTAAGGGTAAGGGTAAGGGTAAGGGTAAGGGTAAGGGTAAGGGTAAGGGTAAGGGTAAGCTTAAGGGTAAAAGCAAGGGTAAGGGTAAGGGTAAGGGTAAGGGTAAGCCTAAGGGTAAAAGCAAGGGTAAGGGTAAGGGTAAGGGTAAGGGTAAGGGTAAGCTTAAGGGTAAAAGCAAGGCTAAGGGTAAGGGTAAGGGTAAGGGTAAGGGTAAGGGTAAGCTTAAGGGTAAAAGCAAGGGTAAGGATAAGGGTAAGGGTAAGGGTAAGGGTAAGGGTAAGGGTAAGGGTAAAGGTAAGGGTAAGCCTAAGGGTAAAAGCAAGGGTAAGGGTAAGGGTAAGGGTAAGGGTAAGGGTAAGGGTAAGGGTAAGGTTAAGGGTAAGGGTAAGCTTAAGGGTAAAAGCAAGGGTAAGGGTAAGGGTAAGGGTAAGGGTAAGGGTAAGGGTAAGGGTAAGGGTAAGGGTAAGCTTAAGGGTAAGGGTAAGGGTAAGGGTAAGGGTAAGCTTAAGGGTAAAAGCAAGGGTAAGGGTAAGGGTAAAGGTAAGGGTAAGCTTAAGGGAAAAAGCAAGGGTAAGGGTAAGGGTAAGGGTAAGGGTAAGGGTAAGGGTAAGGGTAAGGGTAAGCTTAAGGGTAAGGGTAAGGGTAAGGGTAAGGGTAAGGGTAAAGGTAAGGGTAAGCCTAAGGGTAAAAGCAAGGGTAAGGGTAAGGGTAAGGGTGAGGGTAAGGGTAAGGGTAAGGGTAAGGGTAAGGGTAAGGGTAAGGGTAAGGGTAAGGGTAAGGGTAAGGGTAAGGGTAAGGGTAAGGGTAAGGGTAAGGGTAAGGGTAAGCTTAAGGGTAAAAGCAAGGGTAAGGGTAAGGGTAAGGGTAAGGGTAAGCCTAAGGGTAAAAGCAAGGGTAAGGGTAAGGGTAAGGGTAAGCTTAAGGGTAAAAGCAAGGGTAAGGGTAAGGGTAATAGTAAGGGTAAGGGTAAGGGTAAGGGTAAGCTTAAGGGTAAAAGCAAGGGTAAGGGTAAGGGTAAGGGTAAGGGTAAGGGTAAGGGTAAGGGTAAGGGTAAGGGTAAGGGTAAGGGTAAGGGTAAAGGTAAGGGTGAGCCTAAGGGTAAAAGCAAGGGTAAGGGTAAGGGTAAGGGTAAGGGTAAAGGTAAGGGTAAGGGTAAGCTTAAGGGTAAAAGCAAGGGTAAGGGTAAGGGTAAGGGTAAGGGTAAGGGTAAGGGTAAGGGTAAGGGTAAGGGTAAGGGTAAGCTTAAGGGTAAGGGTAAGGGTAAGGGTAAGGGTAAGCTTAAGGGTAAAAGCAAGGGTAAGGGTAAGGGTAAGGGTAAGGGTAAGCTTAAGGGTAAAAGCAAGGGTAAGGGTAAGGGTAAGGGTAAGGGTAAGGGTAAGGGTAAGGGTAAGCTTAAGGGTAAGGGTAAGGGTAAGGGTAAGGGTAAGCTTAAGGGTAAAAGCAAGGGTAAGGGTAAGGGTAAGGGTAAGGGTAAGGGTAAGCTTAAGGGTAAGGGTAAGGGTAAGGGTAAGGGTAAGCTTAAGGGTAAAAGCAAGGGTAAGGTTAAGGGTAAGGGTAAGGGTAAGGGTAAGGGTAAGGGTAAGGGTAAGCTTAAGGGTAAGGGTAAGGGTATGGGTAAGGGTAAGCTTAAGGGTAAAAGCAAGGGTAAGGGTAAGGGTAAGGGTAAGGGTAAGGGTAAGGGTAAGGGTAAGGGTAAGGGTTAGGGTAAGGGTAAGGGTAAGGGTAAGGGTAAGCTTAAGGGTAAGGGTAAGGGTAAGGGTAAGCTTAAGGGTAAAAGCAAGGGTAAGGGTAAGGGTAAGGGTAAGGGTAAGGGTAAGCTTAAGGGTAAAAGCAAGGGTAAGGGTAAGGGTAAGGGTAAGGGTAAGGGTAAGGGTAAGGGTAAGGGTAAGGGTAAGGGTAAGGGTAAGGGTAAGGGTAAGGGTAGGGGTAAGGGTAAGCTTAAGGGTAAGGGTAAGGGTAAGCTTAAGGGTAAAAGCAAGGGTAAGAGTAAGGGTAAGGGTAAGGGTAAGGGTAAGGGTAAGGGTAAGGGTAAAGGTAAGGGTAAGCCTAAGGGTAAAAGCAAGGGTAAGGGTAAGGGTAAGGGTAAGGGTAAGGGTAAGGGTAAGGGTAAGGGTAAGGGTAAGGGTAAGCTTAAGGGTAAAAGCAAGGGTATGGGTAAGGGTAAGGGTAAGGGTAAGGGTAAGGGTAAGGGTAAGCTTAAGGGTAAAAGCAAGGGTAAGGGTAAGGGTAAGGGTAAGGGTAAGGGTAAGGGTAAGGGTAAGGGTAAGGGTAAGGGTAAGGGTAAGCTTAAGGGTAAAAGCAAGGGTAAGGGTAAGGGTAAGGGTAAGGGTAAGGGTTAGGGTAAGGGTAAAGGTAAGGGTAAGCCTAAGGGTAAAAGCAAGGGTAAGGGTAAGGGTAAGGGTAAGGGTAAGGGTAAGGGTAAGGGTAAGGGTAAGAGTAAGGGTAAGGGTAAGGGTAAGCTTAAGGGTAAAAGCAAGGGTAAGGGTAAGGGTAAGGGTAAGGGTAAGCCTAAGGGTAAAAGCAAGGGTAAGGGTAAGGTTAAGGGTAAGGGTAAGGGTAAGCTTAAGGGTAAAAGCAAGGGTAAGGGTAAGGGTAAGGGTAAGGGTAAGGGTAAGCTTAAGGGTAAAAGCAAGGGTAAGGGTAAGGGTGAGGGTAAGGGTAAGGGTAAGGGTAAGGGTAAAGGTGAGGGTAAGCCTAAGAGTAAAAGCAAGGGTAAGGGTAAGGGTAAGGGTAAGGGTAAGGGTAAGGGTAAGGGTAAGGGTAAGGGTAAGGGTAAGGGTAAGGGTAAGGGTAAGGGTAAGGGTAAGGGTAAGGGTAAGGGAAGGGTAAGGGTAAGGGTAAGGGTAAGGGTAAGGGTAAGGGTAAGGGTAAGCTTAAGGATAAAAGCAAGGGTAAGGGTAAGGGTAAGGGTAAGGGTAAGGGTAAGGGTAAGGGTAAGGGTAAGGGTAAGGGTGAGGGTAAGGGTAAGGGTAAGGGTAAGCTTAAGGGTAAAAGCAAGGGTAAGGGTTAGGGTAAGGGTAAGGGTAAGGGTAAGGGTAAGGGTAAGGGTAAGCTTAAGGGTAAAAGCAAGGGTAAGGGTAAGGGTAAGGGTAAGGGTAAGGGTAAGGGTAAGGGTAAAGGTAAGGGTAAGCCTAAGGGTAAAAGCAAGGGTAAGGGTAAGGGTAAGGGTAAGGGTAAGGGTAAGGGTAAGGGTAAGGATAAGGGTAAGGGTAAGGGTAAGCTTAAGGGTATAAGCAAGGGTAAGGGTAAGGGTAAGGGTGAGGGTAAGGGTAAGGGTAAGGGTAAGGGTAAGGGTAAGCTTAAGGGTAAAAGCAGGGGTAAGGGTAAGGGTAAGGGTAAGGGTAAGGGTAAAGGTGAGGGTAAGCCTAAGGGTAAAAGCAAGGGTAAGGGTAAGGGTAAGGGTAAGGGTAAGGGTAGGGGTAAGAGTAAGGGTAAGGGTAAGCTTAAGGGTAAGGGTAAGGGTAAGGGTAAGCTTAAGGGTAAAAGCAAGGGTAAGGGTAAGGGTAAGGGTAAGGGTAAGGGTAAGGGTAAGGGTAAGGGTAAGGGTAAGGGTAAGGGTAAAGGTAAGGGTAAGCCTAAGGGTAAAAGCAAGGGTAAGGGTAAGGGTAAGGGTAAGGGTAAGGGTAAGGGTAAGGGTAAGGGTAAGGGTAAGGGTAAGCTTAAGGGTAAAAGCAAGGGTAAGGGTAAGGGTAAGGGTAAGGGTAAGGGTAAGGGTAAGGGTAAGGGTAAGGGTAAGGGTAAGGGTAAGGGTAAGCTTAAGGGTAAGGGTAAGGGTAAGGGTAAGGGTAAGCTTAAGGGTAAAAGCAAGGGTAAGGGTAAGGGTAAGGGTAAGGGTAAGCTTAAGGGTAAAAGCAAGGGTAAGGGTAAGGGTAAGGGTAAGGGTAAGGGTAAGGGTAAGGGTAAGGGTAAGGGTAAGGGTAAGCTTAAGGGTAAGGGTAAGGGTAAGGGTAAGGGTAAGCTTAAGGGTAAAAGCAAGGGTAAGGGTAAGGGTAAGGGTAAGGGTAAGGGTAAGCTTAAGGGTAAGGGTAAGGGTAAGGGTAAGGGTAAGCTTAAGGGTAAAAGCAAGGGTAAGGTTAGGGGTAAGGGTAAGGGTAAGGGTAAGGGTAAGGGTAAGCTTAAGGGTAAGGGTAAGGGTAAGGGTAAGGGTAAGCTTAAGGGTAAAAGCAAGGGTAAGGGTAAGGGTAAGGGTAAGAGTAAGGGTAAGCTTAAGGGTAAGGGTAAGGGTAAGGGTAAGCTTAAGGGTAAAAGTAAGGGTAAGGGTAAGGGTAAGGGTAAGGGTAAGCTTAAGGGTAAAAGCAAGGGTAAGGGTAAGGGTAAGGGTAAGGGTAAGGGTAAGGGTAAGGGTAAGGGTAAGGGTGAGGGTAAGGGTAAGCTTAAGGGTAAGGGTAAGGGTAAGGGTAAGCTTAAGGGTAAAAGCAAGGGTAAGGGTAAGGGTAAGGGTAAGGGTAAGGGTAAGGGTAAAGGTAAGGGTAAGCCTAAGGGTAAAAGCAAGGGTAAGGGTAAGGGTAAGGGTAAGGGTAAGGGTAAGGGTAAGGGTAAGCTTAAGGGTAAAAGCAAGGGTAAGGGTAAGGGTAAGGGTAAGGGTAAGGGTAAGGGTAAGGGTAAGGGTAAGGGTAAGGGTAAGGGTAAGGGTAAGGGTAAGGGTAAGGGTAAGCTTAAGGGTAAAAGCAAGGGTAAGGATAAGGGTAAGGGTAAGGGTAAGGGTAAGGGTAAGTGTAAGGGTAAGGGTAAGGGTAAGGGTAAGGGTAAGGGTAAGGGTAAGGGTAAGGGTAAGGGTAAGGGTAAGGGTAAGGGTAAGGGTAAGGGTAAGGGTAAGCTTAAGGGTAAAAGCAAGGGTAAGGGTAAGCTTAAGGGTAAAAGCAAGGGTAAGGGTAAGGGAAAGGGTAAGGGTAAGGGTAAAGGTAAGGGTAAGCCTAAGGGTAAAAGCAAGGGTAAGGGTAAGGGTAAGGGTAAGGGTAAGGGTAAGGGTAAGGGTAAGGGTAAGGGTAAGTGTTAGGGTAAGGGTAAAGGTAAGGGTAAGCCTAAGGGTAAAAGCAAGGGTAAGGGTAAGGGTAAGGGTAAGGGTAAGGGTAAGGGTAAGGGTAAGGGTAAGAGTAAGGGTAAGGGTAAGGGTAAGCTTAAGGGTAAAAGCAAGGGTAAGGGTAAGGGTAAGGGTAAGGGTAAGCCTAAGGGTAAAAGCAAGGGTAAGGGTAAGGTTAAGGGTAAGGGTAAGGGTAAGCTTAAGGGTAAAAGCAAGGGTAAGGGTAAGGGTAAGGGTAAGGGTAAGGGTAAGGGTAAGGGAAAGGGTAAGCTTAAGGGTAAAAGCAAGGGTATGGGTAAGGGTGAGGGTAAGGGTAAGGGTAAGGGTAAGGGTAAAGGTAAGGGTAAGCCTAAGAGTAAAAGCAAGGGTAAGGGTAAGGGTAAGGTTAAGGGTAAGGGTAAGGGTAAGGGTAAGGGTAAGGGTAAGCTTAAGGGTAAAAGCAAGGGTAAGGATAAGGGTAAGGGTAAGGGTAAGGGTAAGGGTAAGGGTAAGGGTAAGGGTAAGGGTAAGCTTAAGGGTAAAAGCAAGGTTAAGGGTAAGGGTAAGGGTAAGGGTAAGGGTAAGGGTAAGGGTAAGGGTAAGGGTAAGGGTAAGGGTAAGGGTAAGGGTAAGGGTTAGCTTAAGGGTAAAAGCAAGGGTAAGGGTTAGGGTAAGGGTAAGGGTAAGGGTAAGGGTAAGGGTAAGCTTGAGGGTAAAAGCAAGGGTAAGGGTAAGGGTAAGGGTAAGGGTAAGGGTAAGGGTAAGGGTAAGGGTAAAGGTAAGGGTAAGCCTAAGGGTAAAAGCAAGGGTAAGGGTAAGGGTAAGGGTAAGGGTAAGGGTAAGGGTAAGCGTAAGGGTAAGGGTAAGGGTAAGGGTAAGCTTAAGGGTATAAGCAAGGGTAAGGGTAAGGGTAAGGGTGAGGGTAAGGGTAAGGGTAAGGGTAAGGGTAAGCTTAAGGGTAAAAGCAGGGGTAAGGGTAAGGGTAAGGGTAAGGGTAAGGGTAAGGGTAAGGGTAAGCTTAAGGGTAAAAGCAAGGGTAAGGGTAAGGGTAAGGGTAAGGGTAAGGGTAAGGGTAAGGGTAAGGGTAAGGGTAAGGGTAAGGGTAAGGGTAAGGGTAAGGGTAAGGGTAAAGGTAAGGTTAAGCCTAAGGGTAAAAGCAAGGGTAAGGGTAAGGGTAAGGGTAAGGGTAAGGGTAAGGGTAAGGGTAAGGGTAAGGGTAAGGGTAAGGGTAAGGGTAAGGGTAAGGGTAAGGGTAAGGGTAAAGGTAAGGGTAAGGGTAAGCTTAAGGGTAAAAGCAAGGGTAAGGGTAAGGGTAAGGGTAAGGGTAAGCCTAAGGGTAAAAGCAAGGGTAAGGGTAAGGGTAAGGGTAAGGGTAAGGGTAAGCTTAAGGGTAAAAGCAAGGGTAAGGTTAAGGGTAAGGGTAAGGGTAAGGGTAAGGGTAAGGGTAAGCTTAAGGGTAAAAGCAAGGGTAAGGGTGAGGGTAAGGGTAAGGGTAAGGGTAAGGGTAAGGGTAAGGGTAAGGGTAAGGGTAAGGGTAAGGGTAAAGGTAAGGGTAAGCCTAAGGGTCAAAGCAAGGGTAAGGGTAAGGGTAAGGGTAAGGGTAAGGGTAAGGGTAAGCTTAAGGGTAAAAGCAAGGGTAAGGGTAAGGGTAAGGGTAAGGGTAAGGGTAAGGGTAAGGGTAAGGGTAAGGGTAAGGGTAAGGGTAAGGGTAAGGGTAAGCTTAAGGGTAAGGGTAAGGGTAAGGGTAAGGGTAAGCCTAAGGGTAAAAGCAAGGGTAAGTGTAAGGGTAAGGGTAAGGGTAAGGGTTAGCTTAAGGGTAAAAGCAAGGGTAAGGGTAAGGGTAAGGGTAAGGGTAAGGGTAAGGGTAAGGGTAAGGGTGAGGGTAAGGGTAAGGGTAAGGGTAAGCTTAAGGGTAAAAGCAAGGGTAAGGGTAAGGGTAAGGGTAAGGGTAAGGGTAAGGGTAAGGGTAAGGGTAAGGGTAAAGGTAAGGGTAAGGGTAAGCTTAAGGGTAAAAGCAAGGGTAAGGGTAAGGGTAAGGGTAAGGGTAAGGGTTAGGGTAAGGGTAAAGGTAAGGGTAAGCCTAAGGGTAAAAGCAAGGGTAAGGGTAAGGGTAAGGGTAAGGGTAAGGGTAAGGGTAAGGGTAAGGGTAAGGGTAAGGGTAAGGGTAAGGGTAAGAGTAAGGGTAAGGGTAAGGGTAAGCTTAAGGGTAAAAGCAAGGGTAAGGGTAAGGGTAAGGGTAAGGGTAAGCCTAAGGGTAAAAGCAAGGGTAAGGGTAAGGTTAAGGGTAAGGGTAAGGGTAAGCTTAAGGGTAAAAGCAAGGGTAAGGGTAAGGGTAAGGGTAAGGGTAAGGGTAAGCTTAAGGGTAAAAGCAAGGGTAAGGGTAAGGGTGAGGGTAAGGGTAAGGGTAAGGGTAAGGGTAAAGGTAAGGGTAAGCCTAAGAGTAAAAGCAAGGGTAAGGGTAAGGGTAAGGGTAAGGGTAAGGGTAAGGGTAAGGGTAAGGGTAAGGGTAAGGGTAAGGGTAAGGGTAAGGGTAAGGGTAAGCTTAAGGGTAAAAGCAAGGGTAAGGATAAGGGTAAGGGTAAGGGTAAGGGTAAGGGTAAGGGTAAGGGTAAGGGTAAGGGTAAGGGTAAGCTTAAGGGTAAAAGCAAGGGTAAGGGTAAGGGTAAGGGTAAGGGTAAGGGTAAGGGTAAGGGTAAGGGTAAGGATAAGGGTAAGCTTAAGGGTAAAAGCAAGGGTAAGGGTTAGGGTAAGGGTAAGGGTAAGGGTAAGGGTAAGGGTAAGCTTAAGGGTAAAAGCAAGGGTAAGGGTAAGGGTAAGGGTAAGGGTAAGGGTAAGGGTAAGGGTAAAGGTAAGGGTAAGCCTAAGGGTAAAAGCAAGGGTAAGGGTAAGGGTAAGGGTAAGGGTAAGGGTAAGGGTAAGGGTAAGGGTAAGGGTAAGGGTAAGGGTAAGGGTAAGGGTAAGGGTAAGGGTAAGGGTAAGGGTAAGGGTAAGCTTAAGGGTATAAGCAAGGGTAAGGGTAAGGGTAAGGGTGAGGGTAAGGGTAAGGGTAAGGGTAAGGGTAAGCTTAAGGGTAAAAGCAAGGGTAAGGGTAAGGGTAAGGGTAAGGGGAAGGGTAAGGGTAAGGGTAAGCTTAAGGGTAAAAGCAAGGGTAAGGGTAAGGGTAAGGGTAAGGGTAAGGGTAAGGGTAAGGGTAAGGGTAAGGGTAAGGGTAAGGGTAAGGGTAAGGGTAAGGGTAAAGGTAAGGTTAAGCCTAAGGGTAAAAGCAAGGGTAAGGGTAAGGGTAAGGGTAAGGGTAAGGGTAAGGGTAAGGGTAAGGGTAAGGGTAAGGGTAAGGGTAAGGGTAAGGGTAAGCTTAAGGGTAAAAGCAAGGGTAAGGGTAAGGGTAAGGGTAAGGGTAAGCCTAAGGGTAAAAGCAAGGGTAAGGGTAAGGGTAAGGGTAAGGGTAAGGGTAAGCTTAAGGGTAAAAGCAAGGGTAAGGTTAAGGGTAAGGGTAAGGGTAAGGGTAAGCCTAAGGGTAAAAGCAAGGGTAAGGGTAAGGGTAAGGGTAAGGGTAAGGGTAAGCTTAAGGGTAAAAGCAAGGGTAAGGTTAAGGGTAAGGGTAAGGGTGAGGGTAAAGGTAAGGGTAAGCCTAAGGGTCAAAGCAAGGGTAAGGGTAAGGGTAAGGGTAAGGGTAAGGGTAAGGGTAAGGGTAAGGGTAAGGGTAAGGGTAAGGGTAAGCTTAAGGGTAAAAGCAAGGGTAAGGGTAAGGGTAAGGGTAAGGGTAAGGGTAAGGGTAAGGGTAAGGGTAAGGGTAAGGGTAAGGGTAAGGGTAAGGGTAAGCTCAAGGGTAAGGGTAAGGGTAAGGGTAAGGGTAAGCCTAAGGGTAAAAGCAAGGGTAAGTGTAAGGGTAAGGGTAAGGGTAAGGGTAAGCTTAAGGGTAAAAGCAAGGGTAAGGGTAAGGGTAAGGGTAAGGGTAAGGGTAAGGGTAAGGGTAAGGGTAAGGGTAAGGGTAAGCTTAAGGGTAAAAGCAAGGGTAAGGGTAAGGGTAAGGGTAAGGGTAAGGCTAAAGGTAAGGGTAAGCCTAAGGGTAAAAGCAAGGGTAAGGGTAAGGGTAAGGGTAAGGGTAAGGGTAAGGGTAAGGGTAAGGGTAAAGGTAAGGGTAAGGGTAAGCTTAAGGGTAAAAGCAAGGGTAAGGGTAAGGGTAAGGGTAAGGGTAAGAGTAAGGGTAAGGGTAAGGGTAAGCTAAAGGGTAAAAGCAAGGGTAAGGGTAAGGGTAAGGGTAAGGGTAAGGGTAAGGGTAAGGGTAAGGGTAAGGTTAAGGGTAAGGGTAAGCTTAAGGGTAAAAGCAAGGGTAAGGGTAAGGGTAAGGGTAAGGGTAAGGGTAAGGGTAAGGGTAAGGGTAAGGGTAAGGGTAAGGGTAAGGGTAAGCTTAAGGGTAAAAGCAAGGGTAAGGGTAAGGGTAAGGGTAAGGGTAAGGGTAATGGTAAGGGTAAAGGTAAGGGTAAGCCTAAGGGTAAAAGCAAGAGTAAGGGTAAGGGTAAGGGTAAGGGTAAGGGTAAGGGTAAGGGTAAGGTTAAGGGTAAGGGTTAGGGTAAGGGTAAGGGTAAGGGTAAGGGTAAGCTTAAGGGTAAAAGCAAGGGTTAGGGTAAGGGTAAGGGTAAGGGTAAGGGTAAGGGTAAGGGTAAGCTTAAGGGTAAGGGTAAGGGTAAGGGTAAGGGTAAGCTTAAGGGTAAAAGCAAGGGTAAGGGTAAGGGTAAGGGTAAGGGTAAGGGTAAGCTTAAGGGTAAAAGCAAGGGTAAGGGTAAGGGTAAGGGTAAGGGTAAGGGTAAGGGTAAGGGTAAGCTTAAGGGTAAGGGTAAGGGTAAGGGTAAGGGTAAGCTTAAGGGTAAAAGCAAGGGTAAGGGTCAGGGTAAGGGTGAGTGTAAGGGTAAGGGTAAGGGTAAGGGTAAGGGTGAGCTTAAGGGTAAAAGCAAGGGTAAGGGTAAGGTTAAGGGTAAGGGTAAGGGTAAGGGTAAGGGTAAGGGTAAGGGTAAGGGTAAGGGTAAGGGTAAGGGTAAAGGTAAGGGTAAGGGTAAGCTTAAGGGTAAAAGCAAGGGTAAGGGAAAGGGTAAGGGTAAGGGTAAGCCTAAGGGTAAAAGCAAGGGTAAGGGTAAGCTTAAGGGTAAAAGCAAGGGTAAGTTTAAGGGTAAGGGTAAGGGTAAGGGTAAGGGTAAGGGTAAGCTTAAGGGTAAAAGCAAGGGTAAGGGTGAGGGTAAGGGTAAGGGTAAGGGTAAGGGTAAGGGTAAGGGTAAGGGTAAGGGTAAAGGTAAGGTTAAGCCTAAGGGTAAAAGCAAGGGTAAGGGTAAGGGTAAGGGTAAGGGTAAGGGTAAGGGTAAGGGTAAGGGTAAGGGTAAGGGTAAGGGTAAGGGTAAGGGTAAAGGTAAGGGTAAGGGTAAGCTTAAGGGTAAAAGCAAGGGTAAGGGAAAGGGTAAGGGTAAGGGTAAGCCTAAGGGTAAAAGCAAGGGTAAGGGTAAGCTTAAGGGTAAAAGCAAGGGTAAGGTTAAGGGTAAGGGTAAGGGTAAGGGTAAGGGTAAGGGTAAGCTTAAGGGTAAAAGCAAGGGTAAGGGTGAGGGTAAGGGTAAGGGTAAGGGTAAGGGTAAGGGTAAGGGTAAGGGTAAGGGTAAGGGTAAAGGTAAGGGTAAGCCTAAGGGTCAAAGCAAGGGTAAGGGTAAGGGTAAGGGTAAGGGTAAGGGTAAGGGTAAGGGTAAGCTTAAGGGTAAAAGCAAGGGTAAGGGTAAGGGTAAGGGTAAGGGTAAGGGTAAGGGTAAGGGTAAGGGTAAGGGTAAGCTTAAGGGTAAGGGTAAGGGTAAGGGTAAGGGTAAGCCTAAGGGTAAAAGCAAGGGTAAGTGTAAGGGTAAGGGTAAGGGTAAGGGTAAGCTTAAGGGTAAAAGCAAGGGTAAGGGTAAGGGTAAGGGTAAGGGTAAGGGTAAGGGTAAGGGTAAGGGTAAGGGTAAGCTTAAGGGTTAAAGCAAGGGTAAGGGTAAGGGTAAGGGTAAGGGTAAGGGTAAGGGTAAGGGTAAGGGTAAGGGTAAGGGTAAGGGTAAAGGTAAGGGTAAGGGTAAGCTTAAGGGTAAAAGCAAGGGTAAGGGTAAGGGTAAGGGTAAGGGTAAGGGTTAGGGTAAGGGTAAAGGTAAGGGTAAGCCTAAGGGTAAAAGCAAGGGTAAGGGTAAGGGTAAGGGTAAGGGTAAGGGTAAGGGTAAGGGTAAGGGTAAGGGTAAGGGTAAGGGTAAGGGTAAGAGTAAGGGTAAGGGTAAGGGACAGCTTAAGGGTAAAAGCAAGGGTAAGGGTAAGGGTAAGGGTAAGGGTAAGCCTAAGGGTAAAAGCAAGGGTAAGGGTAAGGTTAAGGGTAAGGGTAAGGGTAAGCTTAAGGGTAAAAGCAAGGGTAAGGGTAAGGGTAAGGGTAAGGGTAAGGGTAAGCTTAAGGGTAAAAGCAAGGGTAAGGGTAAGGGTGAGGGTAAGGGTAAGGGTAAGGGTAAGGGTAAAGGTAAGGGTAAGCCTAAGAGTAAAAGCAAGGGTAAGGGTAAGGGTAAGGGTAAGGGTAAGGGTAAGGGTAAGGGTAAGGGTAAGGGTAAGGGTAAGGGTAAGGGTAAGGGTAAGGGTAAGGGTAAGCTTAAGGGTAAAAGCAAGGGTAAGGATAAGGGTAAGGGTAAGGGTAAGGGTAAGGGTAAGGGTAAGGGTAAGGGTAAGGGTAAGGGTAAGGGTAAGGGTAAGCTTAAGGGTAAAAGCAAGGGTAAGGGTAAGGGTAAGGGTAAGGGTAAGGGTAAGGGTAAGGGTAAGGGTAAGGGTAAGCTTAAGGGTAAAAGCAAGGGTAAGGGTTAGGGTAAGGGTAAGGGTAAGGGTAAGGGTAAGGGTAAGCTTAAGGGTAAAAGCAAGGGTAAGGGTAAGGGTAAGGGTAAGGGTAAAGGTAAGGGTAAGCCTAAGGGTAAAAGCAAGGGTAAGGGTAAGGGTAAGGGTAAGGGTAAGGGTAAGGGTAAGGGTAAGGGTAAGGGTAAGGGTAAGGGTAAGCTTAAGGGTATAAGCAAGGGTAAGGGTAAGGGTAAGGGTAAGGGTAAGCCTAAGGGTAAAAGCAAGGGTAAGGGTAAGGGTAAGGGTAAGCTTAAGGGTAAAAGCAAGGGTAAGGGTAAGGGTAATAGTAAGGGTAAGGGTAAGGGTAAGGGTAAGCTTAAGGGTAAAAGCAAGGGTAAGGGTAAGGGTAAGGGTAAGGGTAAGGGTAAGGGTAAGGGTAAGGGTAAGGGTAAGGGTAAAGGTAAGGGTGAGCCTAAGGGTAAAAGCAAGGGTAAGGGTAAGGGTAAGGGTAAGGGTAAGGGTAAGGGTAAAGGTAAGGGTAAGGGTAAGCTTAAGGGTAAAAGCAAGGGTAAGGGTAAGGGTAAGGGTAAGGGTAAGGGTAAGGGTAAGGGTAAGGGTAAGGGTAAGGGTAAGGGTAAGGGTAAGCTTAAGGGTAAGGGTAAGGGTAAGGGTAAGGGTAAGCTTAAGGGTAAAAGCAAGGGTAAGGGTAAGGGTAAGGGTAAGGGTAAGCTTAAGGGTAAAAGCAAGGGTAAGGGTAAGGGTAAGGGTAAGGGTAAGGGTAAGGGTAAGGGTAAACTTAAGGGTAAGGGTAAGGGTAAGGGTAAGGGTAAGCTTAAGGGTAAAAGCAAGGGTAAGGGTAAGGGTAAGGGTAAGGGTAAGGGTAAGCTTAAGGGTAAGGGTAAGGGTAAGGGTAAGGGTAAGCTTAAGGGTAAAAGCAAGGGTAAGGTTAAGGGTAAGGGTAAGGGTAAGGGTAAGGGTAAGGGTAAGGGTAAGCTTAAGGGTAAGGGTAAGGGTATGGGTAAGGGTAAGCTTAAGGGTAAAAGCAAGGGTAAGGGTAAGGGTAAGGGTAAGGGTAAGGGTAAGGGTAAGGGTAAGGGTAAGGGTAAGGGTAAGGGTAAGGGTAAGGGTAAGGGTAAGGGTAAGGGTAAGGGTAAGCTTAAGGGTAAGGGTAAGGGTAAGGGTAAGCTTAAGGGTAAAAGCAAGGGTAAGGGTAAGGGTAAGGGTAAGGGTAAGGGTAAGCTTAAGGGTAAAAGCAAGGGTAAGGGTAAGGGTAAGGGTATAGGGTAAGGGTAAGGGTAAGGGTAAGGGTAAGGGTAAGGGTAAGGGTAAGGGTAAGGGTAAGCTTAAGGGTAAGGGTAAGGGTAAGGGTAAGGGTAAGCTTAAGGGTAAAAGCAAGGGTAAGGGTAAGGGTAAGGGTAAGGGTAAGGGTAAGGGTAAGGGTAAAGGTAAGGGTAAGCCTAAGGGTAAAAGCAAGGGTAAGGGTAAGGGTAAGGGTAAGGGTAAGGGTAAGGGTAAGTATAAGGGTAAGGGTATGGGTAAGGGTAAGGGTAAGGGTAAGGGTAAGGGTAAGCTTAAGGGTAAAAGCAAGGGTAAGGGTAAGGGTAAGGGTAAGGGTAAGGGTAAGGGTAAGGGTAAGCTTAAGGGTAAAAGCAAGGGTAAGGGTAAGGGTAAGGGTAAGGGTAAGGGTAAGGGTAAGGGTAAGGGTAAGGGTAAGGGTAAGGGTAAGCTTAAGGGTAAAAGCAAGGGTAAGGGTAAGGGTAAGGGTAAGGGTAAGGGTTAGGGTAAGGGTAAAGGTAAGGGTAAGCCTAAGGGTAAAAGCAAGGGTAAGGGTAAGGGTAAGGGTAAGGGTAAGGGTAAGGGTAAGGGTAAGGGTAAGAGTAAGGGTAAGGGTAAGGGTAAGCTTAAGGGTAAAAGCAAGGGTAAGGGTAAGGGTAAGGGTAAGGGTAAGCCTAAGGGTAAAAGCAAGGGTAAGGGTAAGGTTAAGGGTAAGGGTAAGGGTAAGCTTAAGGGTAAAAGCAAGGGTAAGGGTAAGGGTAAGGGTAAGGGTAAGGGTAAGCTTAAGGGTAAAAGCAAGGGTAAGGGTAAGGGTGAGGGTAAGGGTAAGGGTAAGGGTAAGGGTAAAGGTGAGGGTAAGCCTAAGAGTAAAAGCAAGGGTAAGGGTAAGGGTAAGGGTAAGGGTAAGGGTAAGGGTAAGGGTAAGGGTAAGGGTAAGGGTAAGGGTAAGGGTAAGGGTAAGGGTAAGGGTAAGGGTAAGGGTAAGCTTAAGGGTAAAAGCAAGGGTAAGGATAAGGGTAAGGGTAAGGGTAAGGGTAAGGGTAAGGGTAAGGGTAAGGGTAAGCTTAAGGATAAAAGCAAGGGTAAGGGTAAGGGTAAGGGTAAGGGTAAGGGTAAGGGTAAGGGTAAGGGTAAGGGTAAGGGTAAGGGTAAGGGTAAGGGTAAGGGTAAGGGTGAGGGTAAGGGTAAGGGTAAGGGTAAGCTTAAGGGTAAAAGCAAGGGTAAGGGTTAGGGTAAGGGTAAGGGTAAGGGTAAGGGTAAGGGTAAGGGTAAGCTTAAGGGTAAAAGCAAGGGTAAGGGTAAGGGTAAGGGTAAGGGTAAGGGTAAGGGTAAGGGTAAAGGTAAGGGTAAGCCTAAGGGTAAAAGCAAGGGTAAGGGTAAGGGTAAGGGTAAGGGTAAGGGTAAGGGTAAGGGTAAGGGTAAGGGTAAGGGTAAGGGTAAGGGTAAGCTTAAGGGTATAAGCAAGGGTAAGGGTAAGGGTAAGGGTGAGGGTAAGGGTAAGGGTAAGGGTAAGGGTAAGGGTAAGCTTAAGGGTAAAAGCAGGGGTAAGGGTAAGGGTAAGGGTAAGGGTAAGGGTAAAGGTGAGGGTAAGCCTAAGGGTAAAAGCAAGGGTAAGGGTAAGGGTAAGGGTAAGGGTAAGGGTAGGGGTAAGAGTAAGGGTAAGGGTAAGCTTAAGGGTAAGGGTAAGGGTAAGGGTAAGCTTAAGGGTAAAAGCAAGGGTAAGGGTAAGGGTAAGGGTAAGGGTAAGGGTAAGGGTAAGGGTAAGGGTAAGGGTAAGGGTAAAGGTAAGGGTAAGCCTAAGGGTAAAAGCAAGGGTAAGGGTAAGGGTAAGGGTAAGAGTAAGGGTAAGGGTAAGGGTAAGGGTAAGCTTAAGGGTAAAAGCAAGGGTAAGGGTAAGGGTAAGGGTAAGGGTAAGGGTAAGGGTAAGGGTAAGGGTAAGGGTAAGCTTAAGGGTAAGGGTAAGGGTAAGGGTAAGGGTAAGCTTAAGGGTAAAAGCAAGGGTAAGGGTAAGGGTAAGGGTAAGGGTAAGCTTAAGGGTAAAAGCAAGGGTAAGGGTAAGGGTAAGGGTAAGGGTAAGGGTAAGGGTAAGGGTAAGGGTAAGGGTAAGGGTAAGGGTAAGCTTAAGGGTAAGGGTAAGGGTAAGGGTAAGGGTAAGCTTAAGGGTAAAAGCAAGGGTAAGGGTAAGGGTAAGGGTAAGGGTAAGGGTAAGCTTAAGGGTAAGGGTAAGGGTAAGGGTAAGGGTAAGCTTAAGGGTAAAAGCAAGGGTAAGGTTAGGGGTAAGGGTAAGGGTAAGGGTAAGGGTAAGGGTAAGCTTAAGGGTAAGGGTAAGGGTAAGGGTAAGGGTAAGCTTAAGGGTAAAAGCAAGGGTAAGGGTAAGGGTAAGGGTAAGAGTAAGGGTAAGCTTAAGGGTAAGGGTAAGGGTAAGGGTAAGCTTAAGGGTAAAAGTAAGGGTAAGGGTAAGGGTAAGGGTAAGGGTAAGGGTAAGGGTAAGCTTAAGGGTAAAAGCAAGGGTAAGGGTAAGGGTAAGGGTAAGGGTAAGGGTAAGGGTAAGGGTAAGGGTAAGGTTAAGGGTAAGGGTGAGGGTAAGGGTAAGCTTAAGGGTAAGGGTAAGGGTAAGGGTAAGCTTAAGGGTAAAAGCAAGGGTAAGGGTAAGGGTAAGGGTAAGGGTAAGGGTAAGGGTAAAGGTAAGGGTAAGCCTAAGGGTAAAAGCAAGGGTAAGGGTAAGGGTAAGGGTAAGGGTAAGGGTAAGGGTAAGGGTAAGGGTAAGCTTAAGGGTAAAAGCAAGGGTAAGGGTAAGGGTAAGGGTAAGGGTAAGGGTAAGGGTAAGGGTAAGGGTAAGGGTAAGGGTAAGGGTAAGGGTAAGGGTAAGGGTAAGGGTAAGGGTAAGGGTAAGGGTAAGGGTAAGGGTAAGGGTAAGCTTAAGGGTAAAAGCAAGGGTAAGGATAAGGGTAAGGGTAAGGGTAAGGGTAAGGGTAAGTGTAAGGGTAAGGGTAAGGGTAAGGGTAAGGGTAAGGGTAAGGGTAAGGGTAAGGGTAAGGGTAAGGGTAAGGGTAAGGGTAAGGGTAAGGGTAAGGGTAAGGGTAAGCTTAAGGGTAAAAGCAAGGGTAAGGGTAAGCTTAAGGGTAAAAGCAAGGGTAAGGGTAAGGGTAAGGGTAAGGGTAAGGGTGAAGGTAAGGGTAAGCCTAAGGGTAAAAGCAAGGGTAAGGGTAAGGGTAAGGGTAAGGGTAAGGGTAAGGGTAAGGGTAAGGGTAAGGGTAAGGGTTAGGGTAAGGGTAAAGGTAAGGGTAAGCCTAAGGGTAAAAGCAAGGGTAAGGGTAAGGGTAAGGGTAAGGGTAAGGGTAAGGGTAAGGGTAAGGGTAAGAGTAAGGGTAAGGGTAAGGGTAAGCTTAAGGGTAAAAGCAAGGGTAAGGGTAAGGGTAAGGGTAAGGGTAAGCCTAAGGGTAAAAGCAAGGGTAAGGGTAAGGTTAAGGGTAAGGGTATGGGTAAGCTTAAGGGTAAAAGCAAGGGTAAGGGTAAGGGTAAGGGTAAGGGTAAGGGTAAGCTTAAGGGTAAAAGCAAGGGTATGGGTAAGGGTGAGGGTAAGGGTAAGGGTAAGGGTAAGGGTAAAGGTAAGGGTAAGCCTAAGAGTAAAAGCAAGGGTAAGGGTAAGGGTAAGGTTAAGGGTAAGGGTAAGGGTAAGGGTAAGGGTAAGGGTAAGCTTAAGGGTAAAAGCAAGGGTAAGGATAAGGGTAAGGGTAAGGGTAAGGGTAAGGGTAAGGGTAAGGGTAAGGGTAAGGGTAAGCTTAAGGGTAAAAGCAAGGTTAAGGGTAAGGGTAAGGGTAAGGGTAAGGGTAAGGGTAAGGGTAAGGGTAAGGGTAAGGGTAAGGGTAAGGGTAAGGGTAAGGGTTAGCTTAAGGGTAAAAGCAAGGGTAAGGGTTAGGGTAAGGGTAAGGGTAAGGGTAAGGGTAAGGGTAAGCTTGAGGGTAAAAGCAAGGGTAAGGGTAAGGGTAAGGGTAAGGGTAAGGGTAAGGGTAAGGGTAAGGGTAAGGGTAAGGGTAAGGGTAAAGGTAAGGGTAAGCCTAAGGGTAAAAGCAAGGGTAAGGGTAAGGGTAAGGGTAAGGGTAAGGGTAAGGGTAAGCGTAAGGGTAAGGGTAAGGGTAAGGGTAAGCTTAAGGGTATAAGCAAGGGTAAGGGTAAGGGTAAGGGTGAGGGTAAGGGTAAGGGTAAGGGTAAGGGTAAGCTTAAGGGTAAAAGCAGGGGTAAGGGTAAGGGTAAGGGTAAGGGTAAGGGTAAGGGTAAGGGTAAGCTTAAGGGTAAAAGCAAGGGTAAGGGTAAGGGTAAGGGTAAGGGTAAGGGTAAGGGTAAGGGTAAGGGTAAGGGTAAGGGTAAGGATAAGGGTAAGGGTAAAGGTAAGGTTAAGCCTAAGGGTAAAAGCAAGGGTAAGGGTAAGGGTAAGGGTAAGGGTAAGGGTAAGGGTAAGGGTAAGGGTAAGGGTAAGGGTAAGGGTAAGGGTAAGGGTAAAGGTAAGGGTAAGGGTAAGCTTAAGGGTAAAAGCAAGGGTAAGGGTAAGGGTAAGGGTAAGGGTAAGCCTAAGGGTAAAAGCAAGGGTAAGGGTAAGGGTAAGGGTAAGGGTAAGGGTAAGCTTAAGGGTAAAAGCAAGGGTAAGGTTAAGGGTAAGGGTAAGGGTAAGGGTAAGGGTAAGGGTAAGCTTAAGGGTAAAAGCAAGGGTAAGGGTGAGGGTAAGGGTAAGGGTAAGGGTAAGATTAAGGGTAAGGGTAAGGGTAAGGGTAAAGGTAAGGGTAAGCCTAAGGGTCAAAGCAAGGGTAAGGGTAAGGGTAAGGGTAAGGGTAAGGGTAAGGGTAAGCTTAAGGGTAAAAGCAAGGGTAAGGGTAAGGGTAAGGGTAAGGGTAAGGGTAAGGGTAAGGGTAAGGGTAAGGGTAAGGGTAAGGGTAAGGGTAAGCTTAAGGGTAAGGGTAAGGGTAAGGGTAAGGGTAAGCCTAAGGGTAAAAGCAAGGGTAAGTGTAAGGGTAAGGGTAAGGGTAAGGGTTAGCTTAAGGGTAAAAGCAAGGGTAAGGGTAAGGGTAAGGGTAAGGGTAAGGGTAAGGGTAAGGGTAAGGGTAAGGGTAAGGGTAAGGGTAAGGGTAAGCTTAAGGGTAAAAGCAAGGGTAAGGGTAAGGGTAAGGGTAAGGGTAAGGGTAAGGGTAAGGGTAAGGGTAAGGGTAAAGGTAAGGGTAAGGGTAAGCTTAAGGGTAAAAGCAAGGGTAAGGGTAAGGGTAAGGGTAAGGGTAAGGGTTAGGGTAAGGGTAAAGGTAAGGGTAAGCCTAAGGGTAAAAGCAAGGGTAAGGGTAAGGGTAAGGGTAAGGGTAAGGGTAAGGGTAAGGGTAAGGGTAAGGGTAAGGGTAAGGGTAAGGGTAAGGGTAAGAGTAAGGGTAAGGGTAAGGGTAAGCTTAAGGGTAAAAGCAAGGGTAAGGGTAAGGGTAAGGGTAAGGGTAAGCCTAAGGGTAAAAGCAAGGGTAAGGGTAAGGTTAAGGGTAAGGGTAAGGGTAAGCTTAAGGGTAAAAGCAAGGGTAAGGGTAAGGGTAAGGGTAAGGGTAAGGGTAAGCTTAAGGGTAAAAGCAAGGGTAAGGGTAAGGGTGAGGGTAAGGGTAAGGGTAAGGGTAAGGGTAAAGGTAAGGGTAAGCCTAAGAGTAAAAGCAAGGGTAAGGGTAAGGGTAAGGGTAAGGGTAAGGGTAAGGGTAAGGGTAAGGGTAAGGGTAAGGGTAAGGGTAAGGGTAAGGGTAAGGGTAAGCTTAAGGGTAAAAGCAAGGGTAAGGATAAGGGTAAGGGTAAGGGTAAGGGTAAGGGTAAGGGTAAGGGTAAGGGTAAGGGTAAGGGTAAGCTTAAGGGTAAAAGCAAGGGTAAGGGTAAGGGTAAGGGTAAGGGTAAGGGTAAGGGTAAGGGTAAGGATAAGGGTAAGCTTAAGGGTAAAAGCAAGGGTAAGGGTTAGGGTAAGGGTAAGGGTAAGGGTAAGGGTAAGGGTAAGCTTAAGGGTAAAAGCAAGGGTAAGGGTAAGGGTAAGGGTAAGGGTAAGGGTAAGGGTAAGGGTAAAGGTAAGGGTAAGCCTAAGGGTAAAAGCAAGGGTAAGGGTAAGGGTAAGGGTAAGGGTAAGGGTAAGGGTAAGGGTAAGAGTAAGGGTAAGGGTAAGGGTAAGGGTAAGCTTAAGGGTATAAGCAAGGGTAAGGGTAAGGGTAAGGGTGAGGGTAAGGGTAAGGGTAAGGGTAAGGGTAAGCTTAAGGGTAAAAGCAAGGGTAAGGGTAAGGGTAAGGGTAAGGGGAAGGGTAAGGGTAAGGGTAAGCTTAAGGGTAAAAGCAAGGGTAAGGGTAAGGGTAAGGGTAAGGGTAAGGGTAAGGGTAAGGGTAAGGGTAAGGGTAAGGGTAAGGGTAAGGGTAAGGGTAAGGGTAAGGGTAAAGGTAAGGTTAAGCCTAAGGGTAAAAGCAAGGGTAAGGGTAAGGGTAAGGGTAAGGGTAAGGGTAAGGGTAAGGGTAAGGGTAAGGGTAAGGGTAAGGGTAAGGGTAAGCTTAAGGGTAAAAGCAAGGGTAAGGGTAAGGGTAAGGGTAAGGGTAAGCCTAAGGGTAAAAGCAAGGGTAAGGGTAAGGGTAAGGGTAAGGGTAAGGGTAAGCTTAAGGGTAAAAGCAAGGGTAAGGTTAAGGGTAAGGGTAAGGGTAAGGGTAAGGGTAAGGGTAAGCTTAAGGGTAAAAGCAAGGGTAAGGGTAAGGGTAAGGGTAAGGGTAAGGGTAAGGGTAAGGGTAAGGGTAAGGGTAAGGGTGAGGGTAAAGGTAAGGGTAAGCCTAAGGGTCAAAGCAAGGGTAAGGGTAAGGGTAAGGGTAAGGGTAAGGGTAAGGGTAAGGGTAAGGGTAAGGGTAAGGGTAAGGGTAAGCTTAAGGGTAAAAGCAAGGGTAAGGGTAAGGGTAAGGGTAAGGGTAAGGGTAAGGGTAAGGGTAAGGGTAAGGGTAAGGGTAAGGGTAAGGGTAACGGTAAGGGTAAGGGTAAGGGTAAGGGTAAGGGTAAGCTTAAGGGTATAAGCAAGGGTAAGGGTAAGGGTAAGGGTGAGGGTAAGGGTAAGGGTAAGGGTAAGGGTAAGCTTAAGGGTAAAAGCAAGGGTAAGGGTAAGGGTAAGGGTAAGGGTAAGGGTAAGGGTAAGGGTAAGCTTAAGAGTATAAGCAAGGGTAAGGGTAAGGGTAAGGGAAAGGGTAAGGGTAAGGGTAAGGGTAAGGGTAAGGGTAAGGGTAAGGGTAAGGGTAAGGGTAAGGGTAAGGGTAAGGGTAAAGGTAAGGTTAAGCCTAAGGGTAAAAGCAAGGGTAAGGGTAAGGGTAAGGGTAAGGGTAAGGGTAAGGGTAAGAGTAAGGGTAAGGGTAAGCTTAAGGGTAAAAGCAAGGTTAAGGGTAAGGGTAAGGGTAAGGGTAAGCCTAAGGGTAAAATCAAGGGTAAGGGTAAGGGTAAGGGTAAGGGTGCCCTTACCCTTACCCTTACCCTCACCCTTACCCTTGCTTTTACCCTTGAGCTTACCCTTACCGTTACCCTTACCCTTACCCTTACCCTTACCCTTACCCTTACCCTTGCTTTTACCCTTAGGCTTACCCTTACCTTTACCCTCACCCTTACCCTTACCCTTACCCTTACCCTTACCCTTACCCTTACCCTTACCCTTGCTTTTACCCTTAAGCTTACCCTTACCCTTACCCTTACCCTTACCCTTACCCTTTCCCTTACCTTTACCCTTACCCTTTCCCTTGCTTTTACCCTTAAGCTTACCCTTACCCTTACCCTTACCCTTACCCTTACCCTTACCCTTACCCTTACCCTTACCCTTACCCTTACCCTTACCCTTGCTTTTACCCTAAAGCTTACCCTTACCCTTACCCTTACCCTTACCCTTACCCTTACCCTTACCCTTACCCTTACCCTTACCCTTACCCTTGCTTTTACCCTAAAGCTTACCCTTACCCTTACCCTTACCCTTACCCTTACCCATACCCTTACCCTTACCCTTACCCTTACCCTTACCCTTGCTTTTACCCTTAAGCTTACCCTTACCTTTACCCTTACCCTTACCCTTACCCTTACCCTTACCCTTACCCTTACCCTTGCTTTTAACCTTAAGCTTACCCTTACCCTTACCCTTACCCTTACCCTTACCCTTACCCTTACCCTTACCCTTACCCTTACCCTTACCCTTACCCTTACCCTTACCCTTACCCTTGCTTTTACCCTTAGGCTTACCCTTACCTTTACCCTTACCCTTACCCTTACCCTTATCCTTACCCTTACCCTTGCTTTTACCCTTAAGCTTACCCTTACCCTTACCCTTACCCTTACCCTTACCCTTACCCTTACCCTTGCTTTTACCCTTAAGCTTACCCTTACCCTTACCCTTACCCTTACCCTTGCTTTTACCCTTAGGCTTACCCTTACCCTTACCCTTACCCTTGCTTTTACCCTTAAGCTTACCCTTACCCTTACCCTTACCCTTACCCTTACCCTTACCCTTACCCTTACCCTTACCCTTACCCTTACCCTTACCCTTACCCTTACCCTTACCCTTACCCTTACCCTTACCCTTACCCTTACCCTTGCTTTTACCCTTAGGCTTACCCTTACCTTTACCCTTACCCTTACCCTTACCCTTACCCTTACCCTTACCCTTACCCTTGCTTTTACCCTTAAGCTTACTCTTACCCTTACCCTTACCCTTACCCTTACCCTTACCCTTACCCTTACCCTTACCCTTACCCTTACCCTTACCCTTACCCTTGCTTTTACCCTTAAGCTTACCCTTACCCTTACCCTTACCCTTACCCTTACCCTTACCCTTACCCATACCCTCACCCTTACCCTCACCCTTGCTTTTAACCTTAAGCTTACCCTTACCCTTACCCTTACCCTTACCCTTACCCTTACCCTTGCTTTTACCCTTAAGCTTACCCTTACCCTTACCCTTACCCTTACCCTTACCCTTACCCTTGCTTTTACCCTTAGGCTTACCCTTACCCTTACCCTTACCCTTACCCTTGCTTTTACCCTTAAGCTTACCCTTACCCTTACCCTTACCCTTACCCTTACCCTTACCCTTACCCTTACCCTTACCCTTACCCTTACCCTTACCCTTACCCTTACCCTTACCCTTGCTTTTACCCTTAGGCTTACCCTTACCTTTACCCTTACCCTTACCCTTACCCTTACCCTCACCCTTACCCTTACCCTTACCCTTACCCTTACCCTTGCTTTTACCCTTAAGCTTACCCTTACCCTTACCCTTACCCTTACCCTTACCCTTACCCTTACCCTTACCCTTACCCTTACTTTTACCCTTAAGCTTACCCTTACCCTTACCCTTACCCTTACCCTTACCCTTACCCTTACCCTTACCCTTACCCTTACCCTTACCCTTGCTTTTACCCTTAAGCTTACCCTTACCCTTACCCTTAAGCTTACCCTTACCCTTACCCTTACCCTTACCCTTACCCTTACCCTTACCCTTGCTTTTACCCTTAAGCTTACCCTTACCCTTACCCTAACCCTTACCCTCACCCTTACCCTTACCCTTGCTTTTACCCTTAAGCTTACCCTTACCCTTACCCTTACCCTTACCCTTAAGCTTACCCTTACCCTTACCCTTACCCTTACCCTTACCCTTACCCTTACCCTTACCCTTACCCTTACCCTTACCCTTACCCTTACCCTTACCCTTGCTTTTACCCTTAAGCTTACCCTTACCCTTACCCTTACCCTTACCCTTAAGCTTACCCTTACCCTTACCTTTACCCTTACCCTTAACCTTGCTTTTACCCTTAAGCTTACCCTTACCCTTACCCTTACCCTTACCCTTAAGCTTACCCTTACCCTTACCCTTACCCTTACCCTTACCCTTACCCTTACCCTTACCCTTACCCTTGCTTTTACCCTTAAACTTACCCTTACCCTTACCCTTACCCTTACCCTTAAGCTTACCCTTACCCTTACCCTTACCCTTACCCTTACCCTTACCCTTACCCTTACCCTTACCCTTACCCTTACCCTTACCCTTGCTTTTACCCTTAAGCTTACCCTTACCCTTACCCTTACCCTTACCCTTACCCTTGCTTTTACCCTTGAGCTTACCCTTACCCTTACCCTTACCCTTACCCTTAAGCTTACCCTTACCCTTACCCTTACCCTTACCCTTAACCTTGCTTTTACCCTTAAGCTTACCCTTACCCTTACCCATACCCTTACCCTTAAGCTTACCCTTACCCTTACCCTTACCCTTACCCTTACCCTTACCCTTACCCTTACCCTTGCTTTTACCCTTAAGCTTACCCTTACCCTTACCCTTACCCTTACCCTTACCTTTACCCTTACCCTTACCCTTACCCTTACCCTTACCTTTACCCTTGCTTTTACCCTTAGGCTTACCCTTACCTTTACCCTTACCCTTACCCTTACCATTACCCTTACCCTTACCCTTACCCTTACCCTTACCCTTACCCTTGCTTTTACCCTTAAGCTTACCCTTACCCTTACCCTTTCCCTTACCCTTACCCTTACCCTTGCTTTTACCTTTAAGCTTACCCTTACCCTTACCCTTACCCTTACCCTTACCCTTGCTTTTACCCTTAGGCTTACCCTTACCCTTACCCTTACCCTTGCTTTTACCCTTAAGCTTACCCTTACCCTTACCCTTACCCTTACCCTTACCCTTACCCTTACCCTAACCCTTACCCTTACCCTTACCCTTACCCTTACCCTTACCCTTACCTTTACCCTTACCCTTACCCTTACCCTTACCCTTACCCTTACCCTTACCCTTACCCTTACCCTTGCTTTTACCCTTAAGCTTACCCTTACCCTTACCCTTACCCTTACCCTTACCCTTACCCTTACCCTTACCCTTACCCTCACCCTTGCTTTTACCCTTAAGCTTACCCTTACCCTTACCCTTACCCTTACCCTTACCCTTACCCTTACCCTTACCCTTGCTTTTACCCTTAAGCTTACCCTTACCCTTACCCTTACCCTTACCCTTGCTTTTACCCTTAGGCTTACCCTTACCCTTACCCTTACCCTTACCCTTGCTTTTACCCTTAAGCTTACCCTTACCCTTACCCTTACCCTTACCCTTACTCTTACCCTTACCCTTACCCTTACCCTTACCCTTACCCTTGCTTTTACCCTTAGGCTTACCCTTACCTTTACCCTTACCCTTACCCTTACCCTTACCCTTACCCTTACCCTTACCCTTACCCTTACCCTTACCCTTACCCTTGCTTTTACCCTTAAGCTTACCCTTACCCTTACCCTTACCCTTACCCTTACCCTTACCCTTACCCTTACCCTTACCCTTGCTTTTACCCTTAAGCTTACCCTTACCCTTACCCTTACCCTTACCCTTACCCTTACCCTTACCCTTACCCTTACCCTTACCCTTACCCTTACCCTTACCCTTACCCTTACCCTTACCCTTGCTTTTACCCTTAAGCTTACCCTTACCCTTACCCTTACCCTTACCCTTAAGCTTACCCTTACCCTTACCCTTACCCTTACCCTTACCCTTACCCTTACCCTTACCCTTGCTTTTACCCTTAAGCTTACCCTTACCCTTACCCTTACCCTTACCCTTACCCTTGCTTTTACCCTTACCCTTATCCTTACCCTTAAGCTTACCCTTACCCTTACCCTTACCCTTACCCTTACCCTTACCCTTACCCTTACCCTTACCCTTGCTTTTACCCTTAAGCTTACCCTTACCCTTACCCTTACCCTTACCCTTACCCTTACCCTTGCTTTTACCCTTAGGCTTACCCTTACCTTTACCCTTACCCTTACCCTTACCCTTACCCTTACCCTTACCCTTGCTTTTACCCTTAAGCTTACCCTTACCCTTACCCTTACCCTTACCCTTACCCTTACCCTTACCCTTACCCTTACCCTTACCCTTACCCTTACCCTTACCCTTACCTTTACCCTTACCCTTGCTTTTACCCTTAGGCTTACCCTTACCTTTACCCTTACCCTTACCCTTACCCTTACCCTTACCCTTACCCTTGCTTTTACCCTTAAGCTTACCCTTACCCCTACCCTTACCCTTACCCTTACCCTTACCCTTGCTTTTACCCTTAAGCTTACCCTTACCCTTACCCTTACCCTTACCCTTGCTTTTACCCTTAGGCTTACCCTTACCCTTACCCTTACCCTTACCCTTAAGCTTACACTTACCCTTACCCTTACCCTTACCCTTACCCTTACCCTTACCCTTACCCTTACCCTTGCTTTTACCCTTAAGCTTACCCTTACCCTTACCCTTACACTTACCCTTACCCTTACCCTTACCCTTACCCTTACCCTTACCCTTACCCTAACCCTTACCCTTACCCTTGCTTTTACCCTTAGGCTTACCCTTACCTTTACCCTTACCCTTACCCTTACCCTTAAGCTTACCCTTACCCTTACCCTTACCCTTACCCTTACCCTTACCCTTACCCTTACCCTTACCCTTACCCTTACCCTTACCCTTACCCTTGCTTTTACCCTTAAGCTTACCCTTACCCTTACCCTTACACTTACCCTTACCCTTACCCTTACCCTTACCCTTACCCTTACCCTTACCCTTACCCTAACCCTTACCCTTACCCTTGCTTTTACCCTTAGGCTTACCCTTACCTTTACCCTTACCCTTACCCTTACCCTTACCCTTACCCTTACCCTTACCCTTACCCTTGCTTTTACCCTTAAGCTTACCCTTACCCTTACCCTTACCCTTACCCTTACCCTTACCCTTACCCTTACCCTTACCCTTACCCTTACCCTTGCTTTTACCCTTAAGCTTACCCTTACCCTTACCCTTACCCTTACCCTCACCCTTACCCTTACCCTTACCCTTGCTTTTACCCTTAAGCTTACCCTTACCCTTACCCTTACCCTTACCCTTACCCTTACCCTTACCCTTACCCTTACCCTTGCTTTTACCCTTAAGCTTACCCTTACCCTTACCCTTACCCTTACCCTTACCCTTACCCTTACCCTTACCCTTACCCTTACCCTTACCCTTACCCTTGCTTTTACCCTTAGGCTTACCCTTACCTTTACCCTTACCCTTACCCTTACCCTTACCCTTACCCTTGCTTTAACCCTTAAGCTTACCCTTACCCTCACCCTTACCCTTACCCTTACCCTTGCTTTTACCCTTAAGCTTACTCTCACCCTTACCCTTACCCTTACCCTTACCCTTGTTTTACCCTTAGGCTTACCCTTACCCTTACCCTTACCCTTGCTTTTACCCTTAAGCTTACCCTTACCCTTACCCTTACCCTTACCCTTACCCTTACCCTTACCCTTACCCTTACCCTTACCCTTACCTTTACCCTTACCCTTGCTTTTACCCTTAGGCTTACCCTAACCTTTACCCTTACCCTTACCCTTACCCTTAACCTTACCCTTACCCTTACCCTTACCCTTACCCTTACCCTTGATTTTACCCTTAAGCTTACCCTTACCCTTACCCTTACCCTTACCCTTACCCTTACCCTTACCCTTATCCTTACCCTTGCTTTTACCCTTTAGCTTACCCTTACCCTTACCCTTACCCTCACCCTTACCCTTACCCTTACCCTTGCTTATACCCTTAAGCTTACCCTTACCCTTACCCTTACCCTTACCCTTACCCTTACCCTTACCCTTACCCTTACCCTTACCCTTACCCTTACCCTTACCCTTACCCTTACCCTTACCCTTGCTTTTACCCTTAGGCTTACCCTTACCTTTACCCTTACCCTTACCCTTACCCTTACCCTTGCTTTTACCCTCAAGCTTACCCTTACCCTTACCCTTACCCTTACCCTAACCCTTACCCTTGCTTTTACCCTTAAGCTTACCCTTACCCTTACCCTTACCCTTACCCTTACCCTTACCCTTACCCTTACCCTTACCCTTACCCTTACCCTTACCCTTACCCTTACCCTTACCCTTGCTTTTACCCTTAAGCTTACCCTTACCCTTACCCTTACCCTTACCCTTACCCTTACCCTTACCCTTACCCTTACCCTTACCCTTACCCTTACCCTTACCCTTACCCTTACCCTTGCTTTTACCCTTAAGCTTACCCTTACCCTTACCCTTACCCTTACCCTTACCCTTACCCTTACCCTTACCCTTACCCTTACCCTTACCCTTACCCTTACCCTTGCTTTTACCCTAAGGCTTACCCTTACCTTTACCCTTACCCTTACCCTTACCCTTGCTTTTACCCTTAAGCTTACACTTACCCTTACCCTTACCCTTACCCTTACCCTTGCTTTTACCCTTAAGCTTACCCTTACCCTTACCCTTACCCTTACCCTTACCCTTACCCTTACCCTTACCCTTACCCTTACCCTTACCCTTACCCTTGCTTTTACCCTTACCCTTACCCTTGCTTTTACCCTTAGGCTTACCCTTACCCTTACCCTTACCCTTACCCTTACCCTTACCCTTACCCTTACCCTTAACCTTACCCTTGCTTTTACCCTTAAGCTTACCCTTACCCTTACCCTTACCCTTACCCTTACCCTTACCCTTACCCTTACCCTTACCCTTGCTTTTACCCTTAAGCTTACCCTTACCCTTACCCTTACCCTTACCCTTACCCTTACCCTTACCCTTACCCTTACCCTTACCCTTACCCTTACCCTTACCCTTACCCTTGCTTTTACCCTTAAGCTTACCCTTACCCTTACCCTTACCCTTACCCTTACCCTTACCCTTACCCTTACCCTTACCCTTACCCTTACCCTTACCCTTGCTTTTACCCTTAAGCTTACCCTTACCCTTACCCTTACCCTTACCCTTACCCTTACCCTTACCCTTACCCTTACCCTTACCCTTACCCTTACCCTTACCCTTACCCTTACCCTTACCCTTACCCTTACCCATACCCTTGCTTTTACCCTTAGGCTTACCCTTACCTTTACCCTTACCCTTACCCTTACCCTTACCCTTACCCTTACCCTTACCCTTACCCTTGCTTTTACCCTTAAGCTTATCCTTACCCTTACCCTTACCCTTACCCTTACCCTTACCCTTGCTTTTACCCTTAAGCTTACCCTTACCCTTACCCTTACCCTTACCCTTACCCTTACCCTTGCTTTTACCCTTAGGCTTACCCTTACCCTTACCCTTACCCTTACCCTTACCCTTACCCTTACCCTTACCCTTACTCTTACCCTTACCCTTACCCTTACCCTTACCCTTACCCTTACCCTCACCCTTGCTTTTACCCTTAAGCTTACCCTTACCCTTACCCTTACCCTTACCCTTACCCTTACCCTTACCCTTACCCTTACCCTTACCCTTACCCTTACCCTTGCTTTTACCCTTAGGCTTACCCTTACCTTTACCCTTACCCTTACCCTTACCCTTACCCTTACCCTTACCCTTACCCTTGCTTTTACCCTTAAGCTTACCCTTACCCTTACCCTTACCCTTACCCTTGCTTTTACCCTTAAGCTTACCCTTACCCTTACCCTTACCCTTACCCTTACCCTTACCCTTACCCTTACCCTTACCCTTGCTTTTACCCTTAAGCTTACCCTTACCCTTACCCTTACCCTTACCCTTACCCTTACCCTTACCCTTGCTTTTACCCTTAAGCTTACCCTTACCCTTACCCTTACCCTTACCCTTACCCTTACCCTTACCCTTACCCTTACCCTTACCCTTACCCTTACCCTTACCCTTACCCTTACCCTTACCCTTGCTTTTACCCTTAGGCTTACCCTTACCTTTACCCTTACCCTTACCCTTACCCTTACCCTTACCCTTACCCTTGCTTTTACCCTTAAGCTTACCCTTACCCTTACCCTTACCCTTACCCTTACCCTTACCCTTGATTTTACCCTTAGGCTTACCCTTACCTTTACCCTTACCCTTACCCTTACCCTTACCCTTACCCTTACCCTTACCCTTACCCTTACCCTTACCCTTACCCTTACCCTTACCCTTACCCTTACCCTTACCCTTACCCTTACCCTTGCTTTTACCCTTAAGCTTACCCTTACCCTTACCCTTACCCTTACCCTTACCCTTACCCTTACCCTTACCCTTGCTTTTACCCTTAAGCTTACCCTTACCCTTACCCTTACCCTTACCCTTACCCTCACCCTTACCCTTACCCTTACCCTTGCTTATACCCTTAAGCTTACCCTTACCCTTACCCTTACCCTTACCCTTACCCTTAACCTTACCCTTACCCTTACCCTTACCCTTACCCTTACCCTTACCCTTACCCTTACCCTTGCTTTTACCCTTAGGCTTACCCTTACCTTTACCCTTACCCTTACCCTTACCCTTACCCTTACCCTTACCCTTACCCTTACCCTTACCCTTACCCTTGCTTTTACCCTTAAGCTTACCCTTACCCTTACCCTTACCCTTACCCTTACCCTAACCCTTACCCTTGCTTTTACCCTTTAGCTTACCATTACCCTTACCCTTACCCTTACCCTTACCCTTACCCTTACCCTTACCCTTACCCTTACCCTTACCCTTACCCTTGCTTTTACCCTTAAGCTTACCCTTACCCTTACCCTTACCCTTACCCTTACCCTTACCCTTACCCTTACCCTTACCCTTACCCTTACCCTTACCCTTACCCTTGCTTTTACCCTCAAGCTTACCCTTAAACTTACCCTTACCCTTACCCTTACCCTTGCTTTTACCCTTAGGCTTACCCTTACCTTTACCCTTACCCTTACCCTTACCCTTACCCTTACCCTTACCCTTACCCTTACCCTTACCCTTACCCTTGCTTTTACCCTTAAGCTTACCCTTACCCTTACCCTTACCCTTACCCTTACCCTTACCCTTACCCTTGCTTTTACCCTTAAGCTTACCCTTACCCTTACCCTTACCCTTACCCTTACCCTTACCCTTGCTTTTACCCTTAGGCTTACCCTTACCCTTACCCTTACCCTTACCCTTGCTTTTACCCTTAAGCTTACCCTTACCCTTACCCTTACTCTTACCCTTACCCTTACCCTTACCCTTACCCTTACCCTTACCCTTACCCTTACCCTTACCCTTACCCCTACCCTTGCTTTTACCCTTAAGCTTACCCTTACCCTTACCCTTACCCTTACCCTTACCCTTACCCTTACCCTTACCCTTACCCTTACCCTTACCCTTACCCTTACCCTTACCCTTACCCTTACCCTTACCCTTACCCTTACCCTTGCTTTTACCCTTAAGCTTACCCTTACCCTTACCCTTACCCTTACCCTTACCCTAACCCTTACCCTTGCTTTTAATCTTAAGCTTACCCTTACCCTTACCCTTACCCTTACCCTTACCCTTACCCTTACCTTTACCCTTACCCTTACCCTTACCCTTACCCTTACCCTTACCCTTACCCTTACCCTTACCCTTACCCTTACCCTTTCTTTTACCCTTAAGCTTACCCTTACCCTTACCCTTACCCTTACCCTTACCCTTACCCTTGCTTTTACCCTTAAGCTTACCCTTACCCTTACCCTTACCCTTACCCTTACCCTTACCCTTACCCTCGCTTTTACCCTTAGGCTTACCCTTACCTTTACCCTTACCCTTACCCTTACCCTTACCCTTACCCTTACCCTTACCCTTACCCTTACCCTTGCTTTTACCCTTAAGCTTACCCTTACCCTTACCCTTACCCTTACCCTTACCCTTACCCTTGCTTTTACCCTTAAGCTTACCCTTACCCTTACCCTTACCCTTACCCTTGCTTTTACCCTTAGGCTTACCCTTACCCTTACCCTTACCCTTACCCTTGCTTTTACCCTTAAGCTTACCCTTACCCTTACCCTTACTCTTACCCTTACCCTTACCCTTACTCTTACCCTTACCCTTACCCTTACCCTTACCCTTACCCTTGCCCTTTCCCTTACCCTTACCCTTACCCTTACCCTTGCTTTTACCCTTAGGCTTACCCTTACCTTTACCCTTACCCTAACCCTTACCCTTACCCTTAACCTTACCCTTACCCTTACCCTTACCCTTGCTTTTACCCTTAAGCTTACCCTTACCCTTACCCTTACCCTTACCCTTACCCTTACCCTTACCCTTACCCTTACCCTTACCCTTACCCTTACCCTTACCCTTGCTTTTACCCTCAAGCTTACCCTTAAACTTACCCTTACCCTTACCCTTACCCTTGCTTTTACCCTTAGGCTTACCCTTACCTTTACCCTTACCCTTACCCTTACCCTTACCCCTACCCTTGCTTTTACCCTTAAGCTTACCCTTACCCTTACCCTTACCCTTACCCTTACCCTTACCCTTACCCTTACCCTTACCCTTACCCTTACCCTTACCCTTACCCTTACCCTTGCTTTTACCCTTAAGCTTACCCTTACCCTTACCCTTACCCTTACCCTTACCCTAACCCTTACCCTTGCTTTTACCCTTAAGCTTACCCTTACCCTTACCCTTACCCTTACCCTTACCCTTACCCTTACCCTTACCTTTACCCTTACCCTTACCCTTACCCTTACCCTTACCCTTACCCTTACCCTTACCCTTACCCTTACCCTTACCCTTGCTTTTACCCTTAAGCTTACCCTTACCCTTACCCTTACCCTTACCCTTACCCTTACCCTTACCCTTACCCTTACCCTTACCCTTGCTTTTACCCTTAAGCTTACCCTTACCCTTACCCTTACCCTTACCCTTACCCTTACCCTTACCCTTACCCTTACCCTCGCTTTTACCCTTAGGCTTACCCTTACCTTTACCCTTACCCTTACCCTTACCCTTACCCTTACCCTTACCCTTACCCTTACCCTTACCCTTGCTTTTACCCTTAAGCTTACCCTTACCCTTACCCTTACCCTTACCCTTACCCTTACCCTTACCCTTGCTTTTACCCTTAAGCTTACCCTTACCCTTACCCTTACCCTTACCCTTGCTTTTACCCTTAGGCTTACCCTTACCCTTACCCTTACCCTTACCCTTGCTTTTACCCTTAAGCTTACCCTTACCCTTACCCTTACTCTTACCCTTACCCTTACCCTTACTCTTACCCTTACCCTTACCCTTACCCTTACCCTTACCCTTGCTCTTTCCCTTACCCTTACCCTTACCCTTACCCTTGCTTTTACCCTTAGGCTTACCCTTACCTTTACCCTTACCCTAACCCTTACCCTTACCCTTACCCTAACCCTTACCCTTGCTTTTACCCTTAAGCTTACCCTTACCCTTACCCTTACCCTTACCCTTACCCTTACCCTTGCTTTTACCCTTAAGCTTACCCTTACCCTTACCCTTACCCTTACCCTTACCCTTATCCTTACCCTAACCCTTACCCTTACCCTTGCTTTTACCCTTAAGCTTACCCTTACCCTTACCCTTACCCTTACCATTACCCTTACCCTTACCCTTACCCTTACCCTTATCCTTGCTTTTACCCTTAGGCTTACCCTTACCTTTACCCTTACCCTTACCCTTACCCTTACCCTTACCCTTGCTTTTACCCTTAAGCTTACCCTTACCCTTACCCTTACCCTTAAGCTTACCCTTACCCTTACCCTTACTTTTACCCTTACCCTTACCCTTACCCTTACCCTTACCCTTACCCTTACCCTTACCCTTACCCTTACCCTTACCCTTACCCTTACCCTTACCCTTACCCTTACCCATGCTTTTACCCTTAAGCTTACCCTTACCCTTACCCTTACCCTTACCCTTACCCTTGCTTTTACCCTTAAGCTTACCCTTACCCTTACCCTCACCCTTACCCTTAAGCTTTCCCTTACCCTTACCCTTACCATTACCCTTACCCTTACCCTTACCCTTACCCTTACCCTTACCCTTACCCTTACCCTTACCCTTGCTTTTACCCTTAAGCTTACCCTTACCCTTACCCTTACCCTTACCCTTAAGCTTACCCTTACCCTTACCCTTACCCTTACCCTCACCCTTACCCTTACCCTTGCTTTTACCCTTAAGCTTACCCTTACCCTTACCCTTACCCTTACCCTTAAGCTTACCCTTACCCTTACCCTTACCCTTACCCTTACCCTTACCCTTACCCTTGCTTTTACCCTTAAGCTTACCCTTACCCTTACCCTTACCCTTACCCTTAAGCTTACCCTTACCCTTAGGGTAAGGGTAAGGG
>CAUEHS010000014.1:0-23593 GCA_958510865.1 Myrrha octodecimguttata | reverse complement strand
TTACCCTTACCCTTACCCTTACCCTTACCCTTACCCTTACTCTTGCTTTTACCCTTAAGCTTACCCTTACCCTTACCCTTACCCTTACCCTTACCCTTGCCTTAACCCTTAGGCTTACCCTTACCCTTTCCCTTACCCTTACCCTTGCTTTTACCCTTAAGCTTACCCTTACCCTTACCCTTACCCTTACCCTTACCCTTACCCTTACCCTTACCCTTACCCTTACCCTTACCCTTACCCTTACCCTTGCCTTAACCCTTAAGCTTACCCTTACCCTTACCCTTACCCTTACCCTTACCCTTACCCTTACCCTTGCTTTTACCCTTAGGCTTACCCTTACCTTTACCCTTACCCTTACCCTTACCCTTACCCTTACCCTTGCTTTTACCCTTAAGCTTACCCTTAACCTTACCCTTACCCTTACCCTTACCCTTACCCTTACCCTTACCCTTGCTTTTACCCTTAAGCTTACCCTTAACCTTACCCTTACCCTTACCCTTACCCTTACCCTTACCCTTACCCTTACCCTCACCCTTGCTTTTACCCTTAAGCTTACCCTTACCCTTACCCTTACCCTTACCCTTACCCTTACCCTTACCCTTACCCTTGCTTTTACTCTTAAGCTTACCCTTACCCTTACCCTTACCCTTACCCTTACCCTTGCTTTTACCCTTAGGCTTACCCTTACCCTTACCCTTACCCTTACCCTTGCTTTTACCCTTAAGCTTACCCTTACCCTTACCCTTACCCTTACCCTTACCCTTGCTTTTACCCTTAAGCTTACCCTTACCCTTACCCTTACCCTTACCCTTACCCTTACCCTTACCCTTACCCTTGCTTTTACCCTTAAGCTTACCCTTACCCTTACCCTTACCCTTACCCTTACCCTTACCCTTACCCTTACCCTTACCCTTACCCTTACCCTTACCCTTACCCTTACCCTTACCCTTACCCTTACCCTTACCCTTACCCTTACCCTTACTTAGGGTAAGGGTAAGGGTAAGCTTAAGGGTAAAAGCAAGGGTAAGGGTAAGGGTAAGGGTAAGGGTAAGGGTAAGGGTAAGGGTTAGGGTAAGGGTAAGGGTAAGCTTAAGGGTAAGGGTAAGGGTAAGGGTAAGGGTAAGGGTAAGCTTAAGGGTTAAAGCAAGGGTAAGGGTAAGGGTAAGGGTAAGGGTAAGGGTAAGCTTAAGGGTAAGGGTAAGGGTAAGGGTAAGGGTAAGCTTGAGGGTAAAAGCAAGGGTAAGGTTAAGGGTAAGGGTAAGGGTAAGGGTAAGGGTAAGGGTAAGCTTAAGGGTAAGGGTAAGGGTAAGGGTAAGGGTAAGCTTAAGGGTAAAAGCAAGGGTAAGGGTAAGGGTAAGGGTAAGGGTAAGGGTAAGGGTAAGGGTAAGGGTAAGGGTAAGGGTAAGGGTAAGGGTAAGGGTAAGCTTAAGGGTAAGGGTAAGGGTAAGGGTAAGCTTAAGGGTAAAAGCAAGGGTAAGGCTAAGGGTAAGGGTAAGGGTAAGGGTAAGCTAAAGGGTAAAAGCAAGGGTAAGGGTAAGGGTAAGGGTAAGGGTAAGGGTAAGGGTAAGGGTAAGGGTAAGGGTAAGGGTAAGGGTAAGCTTAAGGGTAAGGGTAAGGGTAAGGGTAAGCTTAAGGGTAAAAGCAAGGGTAAGGGTAAGGGTAAGGGTAAGGGTAAGGGTAAAGGTAAGGGTAAGCCTAAGGGTAAAAGCAAGGGTAAGGGTAAGGGTAAGGGTAAGGGTAAGGGTAAGGGTAAGGGTAAGGGTAAGGGTAAGCTTAAGGGTAAAAGCAAGTGTAAGGGTAAGGGTAAGGGTAAGGGTAAGGGTAAGGGTAAGGGTAAGGGTAAGGGTAAGGGTAAGGGTAAGGGTAAGAGTAAGGGTAAGCTTAAGGGTAAAAGCAAGGGTAAGGGTAAGGGTAAGGGTAAGGGTAAGGGTAAGGGTAAGGGTAAGGGTAAGGGTAAGCTTAAGGGTAAAAGCAAGGGTAAGGGTAAGGGTAAGGGTAAGGGTAAGGGTTAGGGTAAGGGTAAAGGTAAGGGTAAGCCTAAGGGTAAAAGCAAGGGTAAGGGTAAGGGTAAGGGTAAGGGTAAGGGTAAGGGTAAGGGTAAGGGTAAGGGTAAGGGTTAGAGTAAGAGTAAGGGTAAGGGTAAGCTTAAGGGTAAAAGCAAGGGTAAGGGTAAGGGTAAGGGTAAGGGTAAGCCTAAGGGTAAAAGCAAGGGTAAGGGTAAGGTTAAGGGTAAGGGTAAAGGTAAGGGTAAGGGTAAGCTTAAGGGTAAAAGCAAGGGTAAGGGTAAGGGTAAGGGTAAGGGTAAGCTTAAGGGTAAAAGCAAGGGTAAGGGTAAGGGTAAGGGTAAGGGTAAGGGTAAGGGTAAGCTTAAGGGTAAAAGCAAGGGTGAGGGTAAGGGTAAGGGTAAGGGTAAGGGTAAGGGTAAGGGTAAGGGTAAGGGTAAGGGTAAGGGTAAGGGTAAGCTTAGGGGTAAAAGCAAGGGTAAGGGTAAGGGTAAGGGTAAGGGTAAGGGTAAGGGTAAGGGTAAGGGTAAGGGTAAGGGTAAGGGTAAGGGTAAGGGTAAGCTTAAGGGTAAAAGCAAGGGTAAGGGTAAGGGTAAGGGTAAGGGTAAAGGTAAGGGTAAGCCTAAGGGTAAAAGCAAGGGTAAGGGTAAGGGTAAGGGTAAGGGTAAGGGTAAGGGTAAGGGTAAGGGTAAGGGTAAGGGTAAGGGTAAGGGTAAGGGTAAGGGTAAGGGTAAGGGTAAGGGTAAGGGTAAGGGTAAGGGTAAGGGTCAGGGTTAGGGTAAGGGTAAGGGTAAGGGTAAGGGTAAGGGTAAGGGTAAGGGTAAGGGTAAGCTTAAGGGTAAAAGCAAGGGTAAGGGTAAGGGTAAGGGTAAGGGTAAGCCTAAGGGTAAAAGCAAGGGTAAGGGTAAGGGTAAGGGTAAGGGTAAGGGTAAGGGTAAGCTTAAGGGTAAAAGTAAGGGTAAGGGTAAGGGTAAGGGTAAGGGTAAGGGTAAGGGTAAGCTCAAGGGTAAAAGCAAGGGTAAGGGTAAGGGTAAGGGTAAGGGTAAAGGTAAGGGTAAGGGTAAAGGTAAGGGTAAGCCTAAGGGTAAAAGCAAGGGTAAGGGTAATGGTAAGGGTAAGGGTAAGGGTAAGGGTAAGGGTAAGGGTAAGGGTAAGGGTAAGGGTAAGGGTAAGGGTAAGGGTAAGGGTAAGCTTAAGGGTAAAAGAAAGGGTAAGGGTAAGGGTAAGGGTAAGGGTAAGGGTAAGGGTAAGGGTAAGGGTAAGCTTAAGGGTAAGGGTAAGGGTAAGGGTAAGCTTAAGGGTGAAAGCAAGGGTAAGGGTAAGGGTAAGGGTAAGGGTAAGCTTAAGGGTAAAAGCAAGGGTAAGGGTAAGAGTAAGGGTAAGGGTAAGGGTAAGGGTAAGGGTAAGGGTAAGGGTGAGCTTAAGGGTAAAAGCAAGGGTAAGGGTAAGGGTAAGGGTAAGGGTAAGGGTAAGGGTAAGGGTAAGGGTAAGGGTAAGGGTAAGCTTAAGGGTAAAAGCAAGGGTAAGGGTAAGGGTAAGGGTAAGGGTAAGGGTAAGGGTAAGGGTAAGGGTAAGGGTAAGGGTAAGGGTAAGGGTAAGGGTAAGGGTAAGGGTAAGGGTAAGGGTAAAGGTAAGGGTAAGCCTAAGGGTAAAAGCAAGGGTAAGGGTAAGGGTAAGGGTAAGGGTAAGGGTAAGAGTAAGGGTAAGGGTAAGGGTAAGGGTAAGCTTAAGGGTAAAAGCAAGGGTAAGGGTAAGGGTAAGGGTAAGGGTAAGCCTAAGGGTAAAAGCAAGGGTAAGGGTAAGGGTAAGGGTAAGGGTAAGCTTAAGGGTAAAAGCAAGGGTAAGGGTAAGGGTAAGGGTAAGGGTAAGGGTAAGGGTAAGCTTAAGGGTAAAAGCAAGGGTGAGGGTAAGGGTAAGGGTAAGGGTAAGGGTAAAGGTAAGGGTAAGGGTAAGGGTAAGTGTAAGGGTAAGCTTAAGGGTAAAAGCAAGGGTAAGGGTAAGGGTAAGGGTAAGGGTAAGGGTAAGGGTAAGGGTAAGGGTAAGGGTAAGGGTAAGGGTAAGGGTAAGGGTAAGCTTAAGGGTAAAAGCAAGGGTAAGGGTAAGGGTAAGGGTAAGGGTAAGGGTAAAGGTAAGGGTAAGCCTAAGGGTAAAAGCAAGGGTAAGGGTAAGGGTAAGGGTAAGGGTAAGGGTAAGGGTAAGGGTAAGGGTAAGGGTAAGGGTAAGGGTAAGGGTAAGGGTAAGGGTAAGGGTAAGGGTAAGGGTAAGGGTAAGGGTAAGGGTAAGGGTAAGGGTAAGGGTAAGGGTAAGGGTAAGGGTAAGGGTAAGGGTAAGGGTAAGGGTAAGCTTAAGGGTAAAAGCAAGGGTAAGAGTAAGGGTAAGGGTAAGGGTAAGCCTAAGGGTAAAAGCAAGGGTAAGGGTAAGGGTAAGGGTAAGGGTAAGGGTAAGCTTAAGGGTAAAAGCAAGGGTAAGGGTAAGGGTAAGGGTAAGGGTAAGGGTAAGGGTAAGCTCAAGGGTAAAAGCAAGGGTAAGGGTAAGGGTAAGGGTAAGGGTAAAGGTAAGGGTAAGGGTAAAGGTAAGGGTAAGCCTAAGGGTAAAAGCAAGGGTAAGGGTAAGGGTAAGGGTAAGGGTAAGGGTAAGGGTAAGGGTAAGGGTAAGGGTAAGGGTAAGCTTAAGGGTAAAAGCAAGGGTAAGGGTAAGGGTAAGGGTAAGGGTAAGGGTAAGGGTAAGGGTAAGGGTAAGGGTAAGGGTAAGGGTAAGGGTAAGTGTAAGCTTAAGGGTAAGGGTAAGGGTAAGGGTAAGCTTAAGGGTAAGGGTAAGGGTAAGGGTAAGCTTAAGGGTAAAAGCAAGGGTAAGGGTAAGGGTAAGGGTAAGGGTAAGCTTAAGGGTAAAAGCAAGGGTAAGGGTAAGGGTAAGGGTAAGGGTAAGGGTAAGGGTAAGGGTAAGGGTAAGCTTAAGGGTAAGGGTAAGTGTAAGAGTAAGGGTAAGCTTAAGGGTAAAAGCAAGGGTAAGGGTAAGGGTAAGGGTAAGGGTAAGGGTAAGCTTAAGGGTAAGGGTAAGGGTAAGGGTAAGGGTAAGCTTAAGGGTAAAAGCAAGGGTAAGGTTAAGGGTAAGGGTAAGGGTAAGGGTAAGGGTAAGGGTAAGCTTAAGGGTAAGGGTAAGGGTAAGGGTAAGGGTCTGCTTAAGGGTAAAAGCAAGGGTAAGGGTAAGGGTAAGGGTAAGGGTAAGGGTAAGGGTAAGGGTAAGGGTAAGGGTAAGGGTAAGGGTAAGGGTAAGGGTAAGGGTAAGGGTAAGGGTAAGGGTAAGGGTAAGCTTAAGGGTAAAAGCAAGGGTAAGGGTAAGGGTAAGGGTAAGGGTAAGGGTAAAGGTAAGGGTAAGCCTAAGGGTAAAAGCAAGGGTAAGGGTAAGGGTAAGGGTAAGGGTAAGGGTAAGGGTAAGGGTAAGGGTAAGGGTAAGGGTAAGGGTAAGGGTAAGGGTAAGCTTAAGGGTAAAAGCAAGGGTAAGGGTAAGGGTAAGGGTAAGGGTAAGGGTAAGGGTAAGGGTAAGGTTAAGGGTAAGGGTAAGGGTAAGCTTAAGGGTAAAAGCAAGGGTAAGGGTAAGGGTAAGGGTAAGGGTATAGGTAAGGGTAAGGGTAAGGGTAAGGGTAAGGGTAAGGGTAAGCTTAAGGGTAAAAGCAAGGGTAAGGGTAAGGGTAAGGGTAAGGGTAAGGGTTAGGGTAAGGGTAAAGGTAAGGGTAAGCCTAAGGGTAAAAGCAAGGGTAAGGGTAAGGGTAAGGGTAAGGGTAAGGGTAAGGGTAAGGGTAAGGGTAAGGGTAAGAGTAAGGGTAAGGGTAAGGGTAAGCTTAAGGGTAAAAGCAAGGGTAAGGGTAAGGGTAAGGGTAAGGGTAAGCCTAAGGGTAAAAGCAAGGGTAAGGGTAAGGTTAAGGGTAAGGGTAAGGGTAAGCTTAAGGGTAAAAGCAAGGGTAAGGGTAAGGGTAAGGGTAAGGGTAAGGGTAAGCTTAAGGGTAAAAGCAAGGGTAAGGGTAAGGGTGAGGGTAAGGGTAAGGGTAAGGGTAAGGGTAAAGGTAAGGGTAAGCCTAAGAGTAAAAGCAAGGGTAAGGGTAAGGGTAAGGGTAAGGGTAAGCTTAAGGGTAAAAGCAAGGGTAAGGGTAAGGGTAAGGGTAAGGGTAAGGGTAAGGGTAAGGGTAAGGGTAAGGGTAAGGGTGAGGGTAAGGGTAAGGGTGAGCTTAAGGGTAAAAGCAAGGGTAAGGGTAAGGGTAAGGGTAAGGGTAAGGGTAAAGTAAGGGTAAGCCTAAGGGTAAAAGCAAGGGTAAGGGTAAGGGTAAGGGTAAGGGTAAGGGTAAGGGTAAGGGTAAGGGTAAGGGTAAGGGTAAGGGTAAGGGTAAGGGTAAGGGTAAGGGTAAGGGTAAGGGTAAGGGTAAGGGTAAGGGTAAGGGTAAGGGTAAGGGTAAGGGTAAGGGTAAGGGTAAGGGTAAGGGTAAGGGTAAGGGTAAGCTTAAGGGTAAAAGCAAGGGTAAGGGTAAGGGTAAGGGTAAGGGTAAGCCTAAGGGTAAAAGCAAGGGTGAGGGTAAGGGTAAGGGTAAGGGTAAGGGTAAGCTTAAGGGTAAAAGCAAGGGTAAGGGTAAGGGTAAGGGTAAGGGTAAGGGTAAGCTCAAGGGTAAAAGCAAGGGTAAGGGTAAGGGTAAGGGTAAGGGTAAAGGTAAGGGTAAGGGTAAAGGTAAGGGTAAGCCTAAGGGTAAAAGCAAGGGTAAGGGTAAGGGTGAGGGTAAGGGTAAGGGTAAGGGTAAGCTTAAGGGTAAAAGCAAGGGTAAGGGTAAGGGTAAGGGTAAGGGTAAGGGTAAGGGTAAGGGTAAGGGTAAGGGTAAGGGTAAGCTTAAGGGTAAGGGTAAGGGTAAGGGTAAGCTTAAGGGTAAAAGCAAGGGTAAGGGTAAGGGTAAGGGTAAGGGTAAGCTTAAGGGTAAAAGCAAGGGTAAGGGTAAGGGTAAGGGTAAGGGTAAGGGTAAGGGTAAGGGTAAGGGTAAGGGTAAGGGTAAGGGTAAGGGTAAGGGTAAGGGTAAGCTTAAGGGTAAGGGTAAGGGTAAGGGTAAGGGTAAGCTTAAGGGTAAAAGCAAGGGTAAGGGTAAGGGTAAGGGTAAGGGTAAGGGTAAGCTTAAGGGTAAGGGTAAGGGTAAAGGTAAGGGTAAGCTTAAGGGTAAAAGCAAGGGAAAGGTTAAGGGTAAGGGTAAGGGTAAGGGTAAGGGTAAGGGTAAGCTTAAGGGTAAGGGTAAGGGTAAGGGTAAGGGTAAGCTTAAGGGTAAAAGCAAGGGTAAGGGTAAGGGTAAGGGTAAGGGTAAGGGTAAGGGTAAGGGTAAGGGTAAGGGTAAGGGTAAGGGTAAGGGTAAGGGTAAGCTTAAGGGTAAGGGTAAGGGTAAGGGTAAGCTTAAGGGTAAAAGCAAGGGTAAGGGTAAGGGTAAGGGTAAGGGTAAGGGTAAGCTTAAGGGTAAAAGCAAGGGTAAGGGTAAGGGTAAGGGTAAGGGTAAGGGTAAGGGTAAGGGTAAGGGTAAGGGTTAGGGTAAGCTTAAGGGTAAAAGCAAGGGTAAGGGTAAGGGTAAGGGTAAGGGTAAGGGTAAAGGTAAGGGTAAGCCTAAGGGTAAAAGCAAGGGTAAGGGTAAGGGTAAGGGTAAGGGTAAGGGTAAGGGTAAGGGTAAGGGTTATCCTTGCTTTTACCCTTAAGCTTACCCTTACCCTTACCCTTACCCTTGCTTTTACCCTTAAGCTTACCCTTACCCTTACCCTTACCCTTACCCTTACCCTTGCTTTTACCCTTAGGCTTACCCTTACCCTTACCCTTACCCTTACCCTTGCTTTTACCCTTAAGCTTACCCTTACCCTTACCCTTACCCTTACCCTTACCCTTACCCTTACCCTTACCCTTACCCTTACCCTTACCCTTACCCTTACCCTTACCCTTACCCTTACCCTTACCCTTACCCTTACCCTTGCTTTTACCCTTAGGCTTAACCTTACCTTTACCCTTACCCTTACCCTTACCCTTACCCTTACCCTTACCCTTACCCTTACCCTTACCCTTACCCTTACCCTTACCCTTACCCTTACCCTTGCTTTTACCCTTAAGCTTACCCTTACCCTTACCCTTACCCTTACCCTTACCCTTACCCTTGCTTTTACCCTTAAGCTTACCCTTACCCTTACCCTTACCCTTACCCTCACCCTTACCCTTACCCTTACCCTTGCTTATACCCTTAAGCTTACCCTTACCCTTACCCTTACCCTTACCCTTACCCTTACCCTTACCCTTACCCTTACCCTTACCCTTACCCTTACCCTTACCCTTACCCTTGCTTTTACCCTTAGGCTTACCCTTACTTTTACCCTTACCCTTACCCTTACCCTTACCCTTACCCTTACCCTTACCCTTACCCTTGCTTTTACCCTTAAGCTTACCCTTACCCTTACCCTTACCCTTACCCTTACCCTAACCCTTACCCTTGCTTTTACCCTTAAGCTTACCCTTACCCTTACCCTTACCCTTACCCTTACCCTTACCCTTACCCTTACCCTTACCCTTACCCTTACCCTTACCCTTACCCTTGCTTTTACCCTCAAGCTTACCCTTACCCTTACCCTTACCCTTACCCTTACCCTTACCCTTACCCTTACCCTTATCCTTACCCTTGCTTTTACCCTTAAGCTTACCCTTACCCTTACCCTTACCCTTACCCTTACCCTTACCTTTACCCTTACCCTTACCCTTACCCTTACCCTTACCCTTGCTTTTACTCTTAGGCTTACCCTTACCTTTACCCTTACCCTTACCCTTACCCTTACCCTCACCCTTACCCTAACCCTTGCTTTTACCCTTAAGCTTACCCTTACCCTTACCCTTACCCTTACCCTTACCCTTGCTTTTACCCTTAAGCTTACCCTTACCCTTACCCTTAACCTTACCCTTACCCTTGCTTTTACCCTTAGGCTTACCCTTACCCTTACCCTTACCCTTACCCTTGCTTTTACCCTTAAGCTTACCCTTACCCTTACCCTTACTCTAACCCTTACCCTTACCCTTACCCTTACCCTTACCCTTACCCTTACCCTTACCCTTACCCTTACCCTTGCTTTTACCCTTAGGCTTACCCTTACCTTTACCCTTACCCTCACCCTTACCCTTACCCTTACCCTTACCCTTACCCTTGCTTTTACCCTTAAGCTTACCCTTACACTTACCCTTACCCTTACCCTTACCCTTACCCTTACCCTTACCCTTACCCTTACCCTTGCTTTTACCCTTAAGCTTACCCTTACCCTTACCCTTACCCTTACCCTTACCCTTACCCTTACCCTTACCCTTACCCTTACCCTTACCCTTAACCTTTCTTTTACCCTTAAGCTTACCCTTACCCTTACCCTTACCCTTACCCTTACCCTTACCCTTACCCTTACCCTTACCCTTACCCTTACCCTTGCTTTTACCCTTAGGCTAACCCTTACCTTTACCCTTACCCTTACCCTTACCCTTACCCTTACCCTTGCTTTTACCCTTAAGCTTACCCTTACCCTTACCCTTACCCTTAAGCTTACCCTTACCCTTACCCTTACCCTTACCCTTACCCTTACCCTTACCCTTACCCTTACCCTTACCCTTACCCTTACCCTTACCCTTACCCTTACCCTTACCCTTACCCTTGCTTTTACCCTTAAGCTTACCCTTACCCTTACCCTTACCCTTACCCTTACCCTTACCCTTGCTTTTACCCTTAAGCTTACCCTTACCCTTACCCTTACCCTTAAGCTTACCCTTACCCTTACCCTTACCCTTACCCTTACCCTTACCCTTACCCTTACCCTTACCCTTACCCTTACCCTTACCCTTACCCTTGCTTTTACCCTTAAGCTTACCCTTACCCTTACCCTTACCCTTACCCTTAAGCTTACCCTTACCCTTACCCTTACCCTTACCCTTACCCTTAACCTTACCCTTGCTTTTACCCTTAAGCTTACCCTTACCCTTACCCTTACCCTTACCCTTAAGCTTACCCTTACCCTTACCCTTACCCTTACCCTTACCCTTGCTTTTACCCTTAAGCTTACCCTTACCCTTACCCTTACCCTTACCCTTACCCTTAAGCTTACCCTTACCCTTACCTTAACCCTTACCCTTACCCTTACCCTTACCCTTACCCTTACCCTTGCTTTTACCCTTAAGCTTACCCTTACCCTTACCCTAAGTAAGGGTAAAGGTAAGGGTAAGGGTAAGGGTAAGGGTAAGGGTAAGGGTAAGGGTAAGGGTAAGGGTAAGGGTAAGGGTAAGGGTAAGGGTAAGGGTAAGGGTAAGGGTAAGGGTAAGGGTAAGCTTAAGGGTAAAAGCAAGGGTAAGGGTAAGGGTAAGGGTAAGGGTAAGGGTAAGGGTAAGGGTAAGGGTAAGCTTAAGGGTAAAAGCAAGGGTAAGGGTAAGGATAAGGGTAAGGGTAAGGGTAAGGGTAAGGGTAAAGGTAAGGGTAAGGGTAAGGGTAAGGGTAAGGGTAAGGGTAAGCTTAAGGGTAAAAGCAAGGGTAAGGGTAAGGCTAAGGGTAAGGGTAAGGGTAAGGGTAAGGGTTAGCTTAAGGGTAAAAGCAAGGGTAAGGGTAAGGGTAAGGGTAAGGGTAAGGGTAAGGGTAAGGGTAAAGGTGAGGGTAAGCCTAAGGGTAAAAGCAAGGGTAAGGGTAAGGGTAAGGGTAAGGGTAAGGGTAAGGGTAAGGGTAAGGGTAAGGGTAGGGGTAAGAGTAAGGGTAAGGGTAAGCTTAAGGGTAAAAGCAAGGGTAAGGGTAAGGGTAAGGGTAAGGGTAAGGGTAAGGGTAAGCTTAAGGGTAAAAGCAAGGGTAAGGGTAAGGGTAAGGGTAAGGGTAAGGGTAAGGGTAAGGGTAAGGGTAAGGGTAAGGGTAAAGGTAAGGGTAAGCTTAAGGGTAAAAGCAAGGGTAAGGGTAAGGGTAAGGGTAAGGGTAAGGGTAAGGGTAAGGGTAAGGGTAATGGTAAGGGTAAAGGTAAGGGTAAGCCTAAGGGTAAAAGCAAGGGTAAGGGTAAGGGTAAGGGTAAGGGTAAGGGTAAGGGTAAGGGTAAGGGTAAGGGTAAGGGTAAGGGTAAGGGTAAGGGTAAGCTTAAGGGTAAAAGCAAGGGTAAGGGTAAGGGTAAGGGTAAGGCTAAGGGTAAGGGTAAGGGTAAGCTTAAGGGTAAGGGTAAGGGTAAGGGTAAGGGTAAGCTTAAGGGTAAAAGCAAGGGTAAGGGTAAGGGTAAGGGTAAGGGTAAGGGTAAGCTTAAGGGTAAAAGCAAGGGTAAGGGTAAGGGTAAGGGTAAGGGTAAGGGTAAGGGTAAGGGTAAGGGTAAGCTTAAGGGTAAGGGTAAGGGTAAGGGTAAGGGTAAGCTTAAGGGTAAAAGCAAGGGTAAGGGTAAGAGTAAGGGTAAAGGTAAGGGTAAGGGTAAGGGTAAGGGTAAGGGTGAGCTTAAGGGTAAAAGCAAGGGTAAGGGTAAGGGTAAGGGTAAGGGTAAGGGTAAGGGTAAGGGTAAGGGTAAGGGTAAGCTTAAGGGTAAAAGCAAGGGTAAGGGTAAGGGTAAGGGTAAGGGTAAGGGTAAGGGTAAGGGTAAGGGTAAGGGTAAGGGTAAGGGTAAGGGTAAGGGTAAGGGTAAAGGTAAGGGTAAGCCTAAGGGTAAAAGCAAGGGTAAGGGTAAGGGTAAGGGTAAGGGTAAGGGTAAGAGTAAGGGTAAGGTTAAGGGTAAGGGTAAGCTTAAGGGTAAAAGCAAGGGTAAGGGTAGGGGTAAGGGTAAGGGTAAGCCTAAGGGTAAAAGCAAGGGTAAGGGTAAGGGTAAGGGTAAGGGTAAGGGTAAGCTTAAGGGTAAAAGCAAGGGTAAGGGTAAGGGTAAGGGTAAGGGTAAGGGTAAGGGTAAGGGTAAGCTTAAGGGTAAAAGCAAGGGTGAGGGTAAGGGGTAAGGGTAAGGGTAAGGGTAAGGGTAAGGGTAAGGGTGAGGGTAAGGGTAAGGGTAAGGGTAAGGGTAAGCTTAAGGGTAAAAGCAAGGGTAAGGGTAAGGGTAAGGGTAAAGGTAAGGGTAAGGGTAAGGGTAAGGGTAAGGGTAAGGGTAAGGGTAAGGGTAAGGGTAAGCTTAAGGGTAAAAGCAAGGGTAAGGGTAAGGGTAAGTGTAAGGGTAAGGGTAAAGGTAAGGGTAAGCCTAAGGGTAAAAGCAAGGGTAAGGGTAAGGGTAAGGGTAAGGGTAAGGGTAAGGGTAAGGGTAAGGGTAAGGGTAAGGGTAAGGGTAAGGGTAAGGGTAAGGGTAAGGGTAAGGGTAAGGGTAAGGGTAAGGGTAAGGGTAAGGTAAGGGTAAGGGTAAGGGTAGAGGGTAAGGGTAAGGGTAAGGGTAAGCTTAAGGGTAAAAGCAAGGGTAAGGGTAAGGGTAAGGGTAAGGGTAAGCCTAAGGGTAAAAGCAAGGGTAAGGGTAAGGGTAAGGGTAAGGGTAAGGGTAAGCTTAAGGGTAAAAGCAAGGGTAAGGGTAAGGGTAAGGGTAAGGGTAAGGGTAAGGGTAAGCTCAAGGGTAAAAGCAAGGGTAAGGGTAAGGGTAAGGGTAAGGGTAAAGGTAAGGGTAAGGGTAAAGGTAAGGGTAAGCCTAAGGGTAAAAGCAAGGGTAAGGGTAAGGGTAAGGGTAAGGGTAAGGGTAAGGGTAAGGGTAAGGGTAAGGGTAAGCTTAAGGGTAAAAGCAAGGGTAAGGGTAAGGGTAAGGGTAAGGGTAAGGGTAAGGGTAAGGGTAAGGGTAAGGGTAAGGGTAAGGGTAAGCTTAAGGGTAAGGGTAAGGGTAAGGGTAAGCTTAAGGGTAAAAGCAAGGGTAAGGGTAAGGGTAAGGGTAAGGGTAAGCTTAAGGGTAAAAGCAAGGGTAAGGGTAAGAGTAAGGGTAAGGGTAAGGGTAAGGGTAAGGGTAAGGGTAAGGGTGAGCTTAAGGGTAAAAGCAAGGGTAAGGGTAAGGGTAAGGGTAAGGGTAAGGGTAAGGGTAAGGGTAAGGGTAAGGGTAAGCTTAAGGGTAAAAGCAAGGGTAAGGGTAAGGGTAAGGGTAAGGGTAAGGGTAAGGGTAAGGGTAAGGGTAAGGGTAAGGGTAAGGGTAAAGGTAAGGGTAAGCCTAAGGGTAAAAGCAAGGGTAAGGGTAAGGGTAAGGGTAAGGGTAAGGGTAAGAGTAAGGGTAAGGGTAAGGGTAAGGGTAAGCTTAAGGGTAAAAGCAAGGGTAAGGGTAAGGGTAAGGGTAAGGGTAAGCCTAAGGGTAAAAGCAAGGGTAAGGGTAAGGGTAAGGGTAAGGGTAAGGGTAAGCTTAAGGGTAAAAGCAAGGGTAAGGGTAAGGGTAAGGGTAAGGGTAAGGGTAAGGGTAAGCTTAAGGGTAAAAGCAAGGGTGAGGGTAAGGGTAAGGGTAAGGGTAAGGGTAAGGGTAAGGGTAAGGGTAAGGGTAAGGGTAAGGGTAAGCTTAAGGGTAAAAGCAAGGGTAAGGGTAAGGGTAAGGGTAAGGGTAAGGGTAAGGGTAAGGGTAAGGGTAAGGGTAAGGGTAAGGGTAAGGGTAAGCTTAAGGGTAAAAGCAAGGGTAAGGGTAAGGGTAAGGGTAAGGGTAAGGGTAAAGGTAAGGGTAAGCCTAAGGGTAAAAGCAAGGGTAAGGGTAAGGGTAAGGGTAAGGGTAAGGGTAAGGGTAAGGGTAAGGGTAAGGGTAAGGGTAAGGGTAAGGGTAAGGGTAAGGGTAAGGGTAAGGGTAAGGGTAAGGGTAAGGGTAAGGGTAAGGGTAAGGGTAAGGGTAAGGGTAAGGGTAAGCTTAAGGGTAAAAGCAAGGGTAAGGGTAAGGGTAAGGGTAAGGGTAAGCCTAAGGGTAAAAGCAAGGGTGAGGATAAGGGTAAGGGTAAGGGTAAGGGTAAGCTTAAGGGTAAAAGCAAGGGTAAGGGTAAGGGTAAGGGTAAGGGTAAGGGTAAGGGTAAGGGTAAGCTCAAGGGTAAAAGCAAGGGTAAGGGTAAGGGTAAGGGTAAGGGTAAAGGTAAGGGTAAGGGTAAAGGTAAGGGTAAGCCTAAGGGTAAAAGCAAGGGTAAGGGTAAGGGTAAGGGTAAGGGTAAGGGTAAGGGTAAGGGTAAGGGTAAGGGTAAGGGTAAGGGTAAGCTTAAGGGTAAAAGCAAGGGTAAGGGTAAGGGTAAGGGTAAGGGTAAGGGTAAAGGTAAGGGTAAGCCTAAGGGTAAAAGCAAGGGTAAGGGTAAGGGTAAGGGTAAGGGTAAGGGTAAGGGTAAGGGTAAGGGTAAGGGTAAGGGTAAGGGTAAGGGTAAGGGTAAGGGTAAGGGTAAGGGTAAGGGTAAGGGTAAGGGTAAGGGTAAGGGTAAGGGTAAGGGTAAGGGTAAGGGTAAGCTTAAGGGTAAAAGCAAGGGTAAGGGTAAGGGTAAGGGTAAGGGTAAGCCTAAGGGTAAAAGCAAGGGTAAGGGTAAGGGTAAGGGTAAGGGTAAGGGTAAGCTTAAGGGTAAAAGCAAGGGTAAGGGTAAGGGTAAGGGTAAGGGTAAGGGTAAGGGTAAGGGTAAGCTCAAGGGTAAAGCAAGGGTAAGGGTAAGGGTAAGGGTAAGGGTAAAGGTAAGGGTAAGGGTAAAGGTAAGGGTAAGCCTAAGGGTAAAAGCAAGGGTAAGGGTAAGGGTAAGGGTAAGGGTAAGGGTAAGGGTAAGGGTAAGGGTAAGGGTAAGCTTAAGGGTAAAAGCAAGGGTAAGGGTAAGGGTAAGGGTAAGGGTAAGGGTAAGGGTAAGGGTAAGGGTAAGGGTAAGGGTAAGGGTAAGAGTAAGCTTAAGGGTAAGGGTAAGGGTAAGGGTAAGCTTAAGGGTAAAAGCAAGGGTAAGGGTAAGGGTAAGGGTAAGGGTAAGCTTAAGGGTAAAAGCAAGGGTAAGGGTAAGGGTAAGGGTAAGGGTAAGGGTAAGGGTAAGGGTAAGGGTAAGCTTAAGGGTAAGGGTAAGGGTAAGAGTAAGGGTAAGCTTAAGGGTAAAAGCAAGGGTAAGGGTAAGGGTAAGGGTAAGGGTAAGGGTAAGCTTAAGGGTAAGGGTAAGGGTAAGGGTAAGGGTAAGCTTAAGGGTAAAAGCAAGGGTAAGGTTAAGGGTAAGGGTAAGGGTAAGGGTAAGGGTAAGGGTAAGCTTAAGGGTAAGGGTAAGGGTAAGGGTAAGGGTAAGCTTAAGGGTAAAAGCAAGGGTAAGGGTAAGGGTAAGGGTAAGGGTAAGGGTAAGGGTAAGGGTAAGGGTAAGGGTAAGGGTAAGGGTAAGGGTAAGGGTAAGGGTAAGCTTAAGGGTAAGGGTAAGGGTAAGGGTAAGTTTAAGGGTAAAAGCAAGGGTAAGGGTAAGGGTAAGGGTAAGGGTAAGGGTAAGCTTAAGGGTAAAAGCAAGGGTAAGGGTAAGGGTAAGGGTAAGGGTAAGGGTAAGGGTAAGGGTAAGGGTAAGGGTAAGGGTAAGGTTAAGGGTAAGCTAAAGGGTAAGGGTAAGGGTAAGGGTAAGCTTAAGGGTAAAAGCAAGGGTAAGGGTAAGGGTAAGGGTAAGGGTAAGGGTAAAGGTAAGGGTAAGCCTAATGGTAAAAGCAAGGGTAAGGGTAAGGGTAAGGGTAAGGGTAAGGGTAAGGGTAAGGGTAAGGGTAAGGGTAAGGGTAAGGGTAAGGGTAAGCTTAAGGGTAAAAGCAAGGGTAAGGGTAAGGGTAAGGGTAAGGGTAAGGGTAAGGGTAAGGGTAAGGGTAAGGGTAAGGGTAAGGTTAAGGGTAAGGGTAAGGGTAAGCTTAAGGGTAAAAGCAAGGGTAAGGGTAAGGGTAAGGGTAAGGGTAAGGGTAAGGGTAAGGGTAAGGGTAAGGGTAAGGGTAAGGGTAAGCTTAAGGGTAAAAGCAAGGGTAAGGGTAAGGGTAAGGGTAAGGGTAAGGGTTAGGGTAAGGGTAAAGGTAAGGGTAAGCCTAAGGGTAAAAGCAAGGGTAAGGGTAAGGGTAAGGGTAAGGGCAAAGGTAAGGGTAAGGGTAAGGGTAAGGGTAAGAGTAAGGGTAAGGGTAAGGGTAAGCTTAAGGGTAAAAGCAAGGGTAAGGGTAAGGGTAAGGGTAAGGGTAAGCCTAAGGATAAAAGCAAGGGTAAGGGTAAGGTTAAGGGTAAGGGTAAGGGTAAGCTTAAGGGTAAAAGCAAGGGTAAGGGTAAGGGTAAGGGTAAGGGTAAGGGTAAGGGTAAGGGTAAGGGTAAAGGTAAGGGTAAGCCTAAGAGTAAAAGCAAGGGTAAGGGTAAGGGTAAGGGTAAGCCTAAGAGTAAAAGCAAGGGTAAGGGTAAGGGTAAGGGTAAGGGTAAGCTTAAGGGTAAAAGCAAGGGTAAGGGTAAGGGTAAGGGTAAGGGTAAGGGTAAGGGTAAGGGTAAGGGTAAGGGTAAGCTTAAGGGTAAAAGCAAGGGTAAGGGTAAGGGTAAGGGTAAGGGTAAGGGTAAAGGTAAGGGTAAGCCTAAGGGTAAAAGCAAGGGTAAGGGTAAGGGTAAGGGTAAGGGTAAGGGTAAGGGTAAGGGTAAGGGTAAGGGTAAGGGTAAGGGTAAGGGTAAGGGTAAGGGTAAGGGTAAGGGTAAGGGTAAGGGTAAGGGTAAGGGTAAGGGTAAGGGTAAGGGTAAGGGTAAGGGTAAGGGTAAGGGTAAGGGTAAGGGTAAGGGTAAGGGTAAGGGTAAGGGTAAGGGTAAGGGTAAGCTTAAGGGTAAAAGCAAGGGTAAGGGTAAGGGTAAGGGTAAGGGTAAGCCTAAGGGTAAAAGCAAGGGTAAGGGTAAGGGTAAGGGTAAGGGTAAGGGTAAGCTTAAGGGTAAAAGCAAGGGTAAGGGTAAGGGTAAGGGTAAGGGTAAGGGTAAGGGTAAGCTCAAGGGTAAAAGCAAGGGTAAGGGTAAGGGTAAGGGTAAGGGTAAAGGTAAGGGTAAGGGTAAAGGTAAGGGTAAGCCTAAGGGTAAAAGCAAGGGTAAGGGTAAGGGTAAGGGTAAGGGAAAGGGTAAGGGTAAGGGTAAGCTTAAGGGTAAAAGCAAGGGTAAGGGTAAGGGTAAGGGTAAGGGTAAGGGTAAGGGTAAGGGTAAGGGTAAGCTTAAGGGTAAGGGTAAGGGTAAGGGTAAGCTTAAGGGTAAAAGCAAGGGTAAGGGTAAGGGTAAGGGTAAGGGTAAGCTTAAGGGTAAAAGCAAGGGTAAGGGTAAGGGTAAGGGTAAGGGTAAGGGTAAGGGTAAGGGTAAGCTTAAGGGTAAGGGTAAGGGTAAGGGTAAGGGTAAGCTTAAGGGTAAAAGCAAGGGTAAGGGTAAGGGTAAGGGTAAGGGTAAGGGTAAGCTTAAGGGTAAGGGTAAGGGTAAGGGTAAGGGTAAGCTTAAGGGTAAAAGCAAGGGTAAGGTTAAGGGTAAGGGTAAGGGTAAGGGTAAGGGTAAGGGTAAGCTTAAGGGTAAGGGTAAGGGTAAGGGTAAGGGTTAGCTTAAGGGTTAAAGCAAGGGTAAGGGTAAGGGTAAGGGTAAGGGTAAGGGTAAGGGTAAGGGTAAGGGTAAGGGTAAGGGTAAGGGTAAGGGTAAGGGTAAGGGTAAGCTTAAGGGTAAGGGTAAGGGTAAGGGTAAGCTTAAGGGTAAAAGCAAGGGTAAGGGTAAGGGTAAGGGTAAGGGTAAGGGTAAGCTTAAGGGTAAAAGCAAGGGTAAGGGTAAGGGTAAGGGTAAGGGTAAGGGTAAGGGTAAGGGTAAGGGTAAGGGTAAGGGTAAGGGTAAGGGTAAGGGTAAGGGTAAGGGTAAGCTTAAGGGTAAGGGTAAGGGTAAGGGTAAGCTTAAGGGTAAAAGCAAGGGTAAGGGTAAGGGTAAGGGTAAGGGTAAGGGTAAAGGTAAGGGTAAGCCTAAGGGTAAAAGCAAGGGTAAGGGTAAGGGTAAGGGTAAGGGTAAGGGTAAGGGTAAGGGTAAGGGTAAGGGTAAGGGTAAGGGTAAGGGTGAGGGTAAGGGTAAGGGTAAGGGTAAGGGTAAGGGTAAGCTTAAGGGTAAAAGCAAGGGTAAGGGTAAGGGTAAGGGTAAGGGTCAGGGTAAGGGTAAGGGTGAGGTTAAGGGTAAGGGTAAGGGTAAGCTTAAGGGTAAAAGCAAGGGTAAGGGTAAGGGTAAGGGTAAGGGTAAGGGTAAGGGTAAGGGTAAGGGTAAGGGTAAGGGTAAGCTTAAGGGTAAAAGCAAGGGTAAGGGTAAGGGTAAGGCTAAGGGTAAGGGTTAGGGTAAGGGTAAAGGTAAGGGTAAGCCTAAGGGTAAAAGCAAGGGTAAGGGTAAGGGTAAGGGTAAGGGTAAGGGTAAGGGTAAGGGTAAGGGTAAGGGTAAGGGTAAGGGTAAGGGTAAGGGTAAGGGTAAGAGTAAGGGTAAGGGTAAGGGTAAGCTTAAGGGTAAAAGCAAGGGTAAGGGTGAGGGTAAGGGTAAGGGTAAGCCTAAGGGTAAAAGCAAGGGTAAGGGTAAGGTTAAGGGTAAGGGTAAGGGTAAGCTTAAGGGTAAAAGCAAGGGTAAGGGTAAGGGTAAGGGTAAGGGTAAGGGTAAGCTTAAGGGTAAAAGCAAGGGTAAGGGTAAGGGTGAGGGTAAGGGTAAGGGTAAGGGTAAGGGTAAAGGTAAGGGTAAGCCTAAGAGTAAAAGCAAGGGTAAGGGTAAGGGTAAGGGTAAGGGTAAGGGTAAGGGTAAGCTTAAGGGTAAAAGCAAGGGTAAGGATAAAGGTAAGGGTAAGGGTAAGGGTAAGGGTAAGGGTAAGGGTAAGCTTAAGGGTAAAAGCAAGGGTAAGGGTAAGGGTAAGGGTAAGGGTAAGGGTAAGGGTAAGGGTAAGGGTAAGGGTAAGGGTAAGGGTAAGGGTAAGGGTAAGCTTAAGGGTAAAAGCAAGGGTAAGGGTTAGGGTAAGGGTAAGGGTAAGGGTAAGGGTAAGGGTAAGGGTAAGCTTAAGGGTAAAAGCAAGGGTAAGGGTAAGGGTAAGGGTAAGGGTAAGGGTAAAGGTAAGGGTAAGCCTAAGGGTAAAAGCAAGGGTAAGGGTAAGGGTAAGGGTAAGGGTAAGGGTAAGGGTAAGGGTAAGGGTAAGGGTAAGGGTAAGGGTAAGGGTAAGGGTAAGGGTAAGGGTAAGGGTAAGGGTAAGCTTAAGGGTATAAGCAAGGGTAAGGGTAAGGGTAAGGGTGAGGGTAAGGGTAAGGGTAAGGGTAAGGGTAAGCTTAAGGGTAAAAGCAAGGGTAAGGGTAAGGGTAAGGGTAAGGGTAAGGGTAAGGGTAAGGGTAAGCTTAAGGGTAAAAGCAAGGGTAAGGGTAAGGGTAAGGGTAAGGGTAAGGGTAAGGGTAAGGGTAAGGGTAAGGGTAAGGGTAAGGGTAAGGGTAAGGGTAAGGGTAAGGGTAAGGGTAAGGGTAAAGGTAAGGTTAAGCCTAAGGGTAAAAGCAAGGGTAAGGGTAAGGGTAAGGGTAAGGGTAAGGGTAAGGGTAAGGGTAAGGGTAAGGGTAAGGGTAAGGGTAAGGGTAAGGGTAAGGGTAAGGGTAAGGGTAAGGGTAAGGGTAAGGGTAAGGGTAAGGGTAAGGGTAAGCTTAAGGGTAAAAGCAAGGGTAAGGGTAAGGGTAAGGGTAAGGGTAAGCCTAAGGGTAAAAGCAAGGGTAAGGGTAAGGGTAAGGGTAAGGGTAAGCTTAAGGGTAAAAGCAAGGGTAAGGGTAAGGGTAAGGGTAAGGGTAAGGGTAAGGGTAAGGGTAAGGGTAAGGGTAAGCTTAAGGGTAAAAGCAAGGGTAAGGGTAAGGGTAAGGGTAAGGGTAAGGGTAAGGGTAAGGGTAAGGGTAAGGGTAAAGGTGAGGGTAAGCCTAAGGGTCAAAGCAAGGGTAAGGGTAAGGGTAAGGGTAAGGGTAAGGGTAAGGGTAAGGGTAAGGGTAAGGGTAAGGGTAAGGGTAAGGGTAAGCTTAAGGGTAAAAGCAAGGGTAAGGGTAAGGGTAAGGGTAAGGGTAAGGGTAAGGGTAAGGGTAAGGGTAAGGGTAAGGGTAAGGGTAAGCTTAAGGGTAAGGGTAAGGGTAAGGGTAAGGGTAAGCCTAAGGGTAAAAGCAAGGGTAAGTGTAAGGGTAAGGGTAAGGGTAAGCTTAAGGGTAAAAGCAAGGGTAAGGGTAAGGGTAAGGGTAAGGGTAAGGGTAAGGGTAAGGGTAAGGGTAAGCTTAAGGGTAAAAGCAAGGGTAGGGGTAAGGGTAAGGGTAAGGGTAAGGGTAAGGGTAAGGGTAAGGCTAAAGGTAAGGGTAAGCCTAAGGGTAAAAGCAAGGGTAAGGGTAAGGGTAAGGGTAAGGGTAAGGGTAAGGGTAAGGGTAAGGGTAAGGGTAAGGGTAAGGGTAAGGGTAAAGGTAAGGGTAAGGGTAAGCTTAAGGGTAAAAGCAAGGGTAAGGGTAAGGGTAAGGGTAAGGGTAAGGGTAAGGGTAAGAGTAAGGGTAAGGGTAAGGGTAAGCTAAAGGGTAAAAGCAAGGGTAAGGGTAAGGGTAAGGGTAAGGGTAAGGGTAAGGGTAAGGGTAAGGGTAAGGGTAAGGGTAAGGGTAAGGGTAAGGGTAAGCTTAAGGGTAAAAGCAAGGGTAAGGGTAAGGGTAAGGGTAAGGGTAAGGGTAAGGGTAAGGGTAAGGGTAAAGGTAAGGGTAAGCCTAAGAGTAAAAGCAAGGGTAAGGGTAAGGGTAAGGGTAAGGGTAAGGGTAAGGTTAAGGGTAAGGGTTAGGGTAAGGGTAAGGGTAAGGGTAAGGGTAAGGTTAAGGGTAAAAGCAAGGGTAAGGGTAAGGGTAAGGGTAAGGGTAAGGGTAAGGGTAAGGGTAAGCTTAAGGGTAAGGGTAAGGGTAAGGGTAAGGGTAAGCTTAAGGGTAAAAGCAAGGGTAAGGGTAAGGGTAAGGGTAAGGGTAAGGGTAAGGGTAAGCTTAAGGGTAAAAGCAAGGGTAAGGGTAAGGGTAAGGGTAAGGGTAAGGGTAAGGGTAAGGGTAAGCTTAAGGGTAAGGGTGAGGGTAAGGGTAAGGGTAAGCTTAAGGGTAAAAGCAAGGGTAAGGGTCAGGGTAAGGGTAAGTGTAAGGGTAAGGGTAAGGGTAAGGGTATGGGTGAGCTTAAGGGTAAAAGCAAGGGTAAGGGTAAGGTTAAGGGTAAGGGTAAGGGTAAGGGTAAGGGTAAGGGTTAGCTTAAGGGTAAAAGCAAGGGCAAGGGTAAGGGTAAGGTTGAGGGTAAGGGTAAGGGTAAGGGTAAGGGTAAGGGTTAGCTTAAGGGTAAAAGCAAGGGTAAGGGTAAGGGTAAGGGTAAGGGTAAGGGTAAGGGTAAGGGTAAGGGTAAGGGTAAGGGTAAGGGTAAGCTTAAGGGTAAAAGCAAGGGTAAGGGTAAGGGTAAGGGTAAGGGTAAGCCTAAGGGTAAAAGCAAGGGTAAGGGTAAGGGTAAGGGTAAGGGTAAGTGTAAGCTTAAGGGTAAAAGCAAGGGTAAGGGTAAGGGTAAGGGTAAGGGTAAGGGTAAGGGTAAGCTTAAGGGTAAAAGCAAGGGTGAGGGTAAGGGTAAGGGTAAGGGTAAGGGTAAGGGTAAGGGTAAGGGTAAGGGTAAGGGTAAGCTTAAGGGTAAAAGCAAGGGTAGGGGTAAGGGTAAGGGTAAGGGTAAGCTTAAGGGTAAAAGCAAGGGTAAGGGTAAGGGTAAGGGTAAGGGTAAAGGTAAGGGTAAGCCTAAGGGTAAATGCAAGGGTAAGGGTAAGGGTAAGGGTAAGGGTAAGGGTTAGGGTAAGGATAAGGGTAAGGGTAAGGGTAAGGGTAAGGGTAAGGGTAAGGGTAAGGGTAAGGGTAAGGGTAAGGGTAAGGGTAAGGGTAAGCTTAAGGGTAAGGGTAAGGGAAAGGGTAAGGGTAAGCCTAAGGGTAAAAGCAAGGGTAAGGGTAAGGGTAAGGGTAAGGGTAAGGGTAAGGGTAAGGGTAAGCTTAAGGGTAAAAGCAAGAGTAAGGGTAAGGGTAAGGGTAAGGGTAAGGATAAGGGTAAGCTTAAGGGTAAAAGCAAGGGTAAGGGTAAAGGTAAGGGTAAGGGTAAGGGTAAGGGTAAGGGTAAGGGTAAGGGTAAAGGTAAGGGTAAGGGTAAGGGTAAGGGTAAGGTTAAGGGTAAGGGTAAGGGTAAGCTTAAGGGTAAAAGCAAGGGTAAGGGTAAGGGTAAGGGTAAGGGTAAGGGTAAGGTAAGGGTAAGGGTAAGGGTAAGGGTAAGGGTAAGGGTAAGGGTAAGGGTAAGCTTAAGGGTAAGGGTAAGGGTAAGGGTAAGGGTAAGCTTAAGGGTAAAAGCAAGGGTAAGGGTAAGGGTAAGGGTAAGGGTAAGCTAAAGGGTAAAAGCAAGGGTAAGGGTAAGGGTAAGGGTAAGGGTAAGGGTAAGGGTAAGGGTAAGGGTAAGCTTAAGGGTAAGGGTAAGGGTAAGGGTAAGGGTAAGCTTAAGGGTAAAAGCAGGGGTAAGGGTAAGGGTAAGGGTAAGGGTAAGGGTAAGGGTAAGGGTAAGCTTAAGGGTAAGGGTAAGGGTAAGGGTAAGGGTAAGCTTAAGGGTAAAAGCAAGGGTAAGGGTAAGGGTGAGGGTAAGGGTAAGGGTAAGGGTAAGGGTAAGCTTAAGGGTAAGGGTAAGGGTAAGGGTAAGGGTAAGCTTAAGGGTAAAAGCAAGGGTAAGGGTAAGGGTAAGGGTAAGGGTAAGGGTAAGGGTAAGGGTAAGGGTAAGGGTAAGGGTAAGGGTAAGGGTAAGGGAAAGCTTAAGGGTAAGGGTAAGGGTAAGGGTAAGGGTAAGCTTAAGGGTAAAAGCAAGGGTAAGGGTAAGGGTAAGGGTAAGCTTAAGGGTAAAAGCAAGGGTAAGGGTAAGGGTAAGGGTAAGGGTAAGGGTAAGGGTAAGGGTAAGGGTAAGGGTAAGGGTAAAGGTAAGGGTAAGGGTAAGCTTAAGGGTAAGGGTAAGGGTAAGGGTAAGGGTAAGCTTAAGGGTAAAAGCAAGGGTAAGGGTTAGGGTAAGGGTAAGGGTAAGGGTAAAGGTAAGGGTAAGCCTAAGGGTAAAAGCAAGGATAAGGGTAAGGGTAAGGGTAAGGGTAAGGGTAAGGGTAAGGGTAAGGGTAAGGGTAAGGGTAAGGGTAAGCTTAAGGGTAAAAGCAAGGGTAAGGGTAAGGGTAAGGGTAAGGGTAAGGGTAAGGGTAAGGGTAAGGGTAAGGGTAAGAGTAAGGGTAAGGGTAAGCTTAAGGGTAAAAGCAAGGGTAAGGGTAAGGGTAAGGGTAAGGGTAAGGGTAAGGGTAAGGGTAAGCTTAAGGGTAAAAGCAAGGGTAAGGGTAAGGGTAAGGGTAAGGGTAAGGGTTAGGGTAAGGGTAAAGGTAAGGGTAAGCCTAAGGGTAAAAGCAAGGGTAAGGGTAAGGGTAAGGGTAAGGGTAAGGGTAAGGGTAAGGGTAAGGGTAAGGGTAACGGTAAGGGTAAGAGTAAGGGTAAGGGTAAGGGTAAGCTTAAGGGTAAAAGCAAGGGTAAGGGTAAGGGTAAGGGTAAGGGTAAGCCTAAGGGTAAAAGCAAGGGTAAGGGTAAGGGTAAGGGTAAGGGTAAGGGTAAGCTTAAGGGTAAAAGCAAGGGTAAGGGTAAGGGTAAGGGTAAGGGTAAGGGTAAGGGTAAGGGTAAGGGTAAGCTTAAGGGTAAAAGCAAGGGT
>CAUEHS010000013.1:0-25626 GCA_958510865.1 Myrrha octodecimguttata | reverse complement strand
TAAGGGTAAGGGTAAGGGTAAGGGTGAGGGTAAGGGTAAGGGTAAGGGTAAGGGTAAGGGTAAGGGTAAGGGTAAGGGTAAGGGTAAGGGTAAGCTTAAGGGTAAAAGCAAGGGTAAGGTAAGGGTAAGGGTAAGGGTAAGGGTAAGGGTAAGGGTAAGGGTAAGGGTAAGGGTAAGGGTAAGGGTAAGGGTAAGGGTAAGGGTAAGCTTAAGGGTAAAAGCAAGGGTAAGGGTAAGGGTAAGGGTGGGGGTAAGGGTAAGGGTAAGGGTAAGGGTAAGCTTAAGGGTAAAAGCAAGGGTAAGGGTAAGGGTAAGGGTAAGGGTAAGGGTAAGGGTAAGGGTAAGGGTAAGCTTAAGGGTAAAAGCAAGGGTAAGGGTAAGGGTAAGGGTAAGGGTAAGGGTAAGGGTAAGGGTAAGGGTAAAGGTAAGGGTAAGCCTAAGGGTAAAAGCAAGTGTAAGGGTAAGGGTTAGGGTAAGGGTAAGGGTAAGGGTAAGGGTAAGGGTAAGGGTAAGGGTAAGGGTAAGGGTAAGTGTAAGGGTAAGTGTAAGGGTAAGCTTAAGTGTAAAAGCAAGGGTAAGGGTAAGGGTAAGGGTAAGGGTAAGGGTAAGGGTAAGGGTAAGGGTAAGGGTAAGGGTAAGGGTAAGCTTAAGGGTAAGGGTAAGTGTAAGGGTAAAGGTAAGGGTAAGCCTAAGGGTAAAAGCAAGGGTAAGGGTAAGGGTTAGGGTAAGGGTAAGGGTAAGGGTAAGGGTAAGGGTAAGGGTAAGTGTAAGGGTTAGGGTAAGGGTAAGCTTAAGGGTAAAAGCAAGGGTAAGGGTAAGGGTAAGGGTAAGGGTAGGGTAAGGGTAAGGGTAAGGGTAAGCTTAAGGGTTAGGGTAAGGGTAAGGGTAAGGGTAAGCCTAAGGGTAAAAGCAAGGGTAAGGGTAAGGGTAAGGGTAAGGGTAAGCTTAAGGGTAAAAGCAAGGGTAAGGGTAAGGGTAAGGGTAAGGGTAAGGGTAAGCTTAAGGGTAAAAGCAAGGGTAAGGGTAAGGGTAAGGGTAAGGGTAAGGGTAAGGGTAAGGGTAAGGGTAAAGGTAAGGGTAAGCCTAAGGGTAAAAGCAAGGGTAAGGGTAAGGGTAAGGGTAAGGGTAAGGGTAAGGGTAAGGGTAAGGGTAAGGGTAAGGGTAAGGGTAAGCTTAAGGGTAAAAGCAAGGGTAAGGGTAAGGGTAAGGGTAAGGGTGAGGGTAAGGGTAAGGGTAAGGGTAAGGGTAAGGGTAAGGGTAAGGGTAAGGGTAAGGGTAAGGGTAAGGGTAAGGGTAAGGGTAAGGGTAAGGGTAAGGGTAAGGGTAAGGGTAAGGGTAAGGGTAAGGGTAAGGGTAAGGGTAAGGGTAAGGGTAAGGGTAAGCTTAAGGGTAAAAGCAAGGGTGAGGGTAAGGGTAAGGGTAAGGGTAAGGGTAAGGGTAAGGGTAAGGGTAAGGGTAAGGGTAAGGGTAAGCTTAAGGGTAAAAGCAAGGGTAAGGGTAAGGGTAAGGGTAAGGGTAAGGGTAAGGGTAAGGGTAAGGGTAAGGGTAAGGGTAAGCTTAAGGGTAAGGATAAGGGTAAGGGTAAAAGCAAGGGTAAGGGTAAGGGTAAGGGTAAGGGTAAGGGTAAGCTTAAGGGTAAAAGCAAGGGTAAGGGTAAGGGTAAGGGTAAGGGTAAGGGTAAGGGTAAGGGTAAGGGTAAGCTTAAGGGTAAGGGTAAGGGTAAGGGTAAGGGTAAGCTTAAGGGTAAAAGCAAGGGTAAGGGTAAGCGTAAGGGTAAGGGTAAGGGTAAGGGTAAGGGTAAGGGTAAGGGTAAGGGTAAGGGTAAGGGTAAGGGTAAGGGTAAGCTTAAGGGTAAAAGCAAGGGTAAGGGAATGGGTAAGGGTAAGGGTGAGGGTAAGGGTAAGGGTAAGGGTAAGGGTAAGGGTAAGGGTAAGGGTAAGGGTAAGGGTAAGGGTAAGGGTAAGGGTAAGGGTAAGCTTAAGGGTAAAAGCAAGGGTAAGGGTAAGGGTAAGGGTAAGGGTAAGGGTAAGGGTAAGGGTAAGGGTAAGGGTAAAGGTAAGGGTAAGCCTAAGGGTAAAAGCAAGGGTAAGGGTAAGGGTAAGGGTAAGGGTAAGGGTAAGAGTAAGGGTAAGGGTAAGGGTAAGGGTAAGGGTAAGGGTAAGGGTAAGGGTAAGGGTAAGGGTAAGGGTAAGGGTAAGGGTAAGCTTAAGGGTAAAAGCAAGGGTAAGGGAAAGGGTAAGGGTAAGGGTAAGGGTAAGGGTAAGGGTAAGGGTATGGGTAAGGGTAAGGGTAAGCTTAAGGGTAAAAGCAAGGTAAGGGTAAGGGTAAGGGTAAGGGTAAGGGTAAGGGTAAGGGTAAGGGTAAGGGTAAGGGTAAGGGTAAGGGTAAAGGTAAGGGTAAGCCTAAGGGTAAAAGCAAGGGTAAGGGTAAGGGTAAGGGTAAGGGTAAGGGTAAGAGTAAGGGTAAGGGTAAGGGTAAGGGTAAGCTTAAGGGTAAAAGCAAGGGTAAGGGTAAGGGTAAAGGTAAGGGTAAGCCTAAGGGTAAAAGCAAGGGTAAGGGTAAGGGTAAGGGTAAGGGTAAGGGTAAGCTTAAGGGTAAAAGCAAGGGTAAGGGTAAGGGTAAGGGTAAGGGTAAGGGTAAGCTTAAGGGTAAAAGCAAGGGTGAGGGTAAGGGTAAGGGTAAGGGTAAGGGTAAGGGTAAGGGTAAGGGTGAGGGTAAGGGTAAGCTTAAGGGTAAAAGCAAGGGTAAGGGTAAGGGTAAGGGTAAGGGTAAGGGTAAGGGTAAGGGTAAGGGTAAGGGTAAAGGTAAGGGTAAGGGTAAGGGTAAGGGTAAGGGTAAGGGTAAGGGTAAGGGTAAGGGTAAGGGTAAGGGTAAGGGTAAGGGTAAGGGTAAGGGTAAGGGTAAGGGTAAGCTTAAGGGTAAAAGCAAGGGTAAGGGTAAGGGTAAGGGTAAGGGTAAGCCTAAGGGTAAAAGCAAGGGTAAGGGTAAGGGTAAGGGTAAGGGTAAGGGTAAGGGTAAGCTTAAAGGTAAAAGCAAGGGTAAGGGTAAGGGTAAGGGAAAGGGTAAGGGTAAGGGTAAGCTTAAGGGTAAAAGCAAGGGTAAGGGTTAGGGTAAGGGTAAGGGTAAGGGTAAGGGTAAGGGTAAGGGTAAAGGTAAGGGTAAGCCTTAGGGTAAAAGCAAGGGTAAGGGTAAGGGTAAGGGTAAGGTTAAGGGTAAGGGTAAGGGTAAGGGTAAGGGTAAGCTTAAGGGTAAGGGAAGGGTAAGGGTAAGGGTAAGCTCAAGGGTAAAAGCAAGGGTAAGGGTAAGGGTAAGGGTAAGGGTAAGGGTAAGCTTAAGGGTAAAAGCAAGGGTAAGGGTAAGGGTAAGGGTAAGGGTAAGGGTAAGGGTAAGGGTAAGGGTAAGGGTAAGGGTAAGCTTAAGGGTAAGGGTAAGGGTAAGGGTAAGGGTAAGCTTAAGGGTAAAAGCAAGGGTAAGGTTAAGGGTAAGGGTAAGGGTAAGGGTAAGGGTAAGGGTAAGGATAAGGGTAAGGGTAAGGGTAAGGGTAAGGGTAAGGGTAAGGGTAAGGGTAAGCTTAAGGGTAAAAGCAAGGGTGAGGGTAAGGGTAAGGGTAAGGGTAAGGGTAAGGGTAAGGGTAAGGGTAAGGGTAAGCTTAAGGGTAAAAGCAAGGGTAAGGGTAAGGGTAAGGGTAAGGGTAAGGGTAAGGGTAAGGGTAAGGGTAAGGGTAAGCTTAAGGGTAAGGATAAGTGTAAGGGTAAAAGCAAGGGTAAGGGTAAGGGTAAGGGTAAGGGTAAGGGTAAGCTTAAGGGTAAAAGCAAGGGTAAGGGTAAGGGTAAGGGTGAGGGTAAGGGTAAGGGTAAGGGTAAGGGTAAGCTTAAGGAGAAGGGTAAGGGTAAGCTTAAGGGTAAAAGCAAGGGTAAGGGTAAGGGTAAGGGTAAGGGTAAGGGTAAGGGTAAGGGTAAGGGTAAGGGTAAGGGTAAGGGTAAGGGTAAGCTTAAGGGTAAAAGCAAGGGTAAGGGAAAGGGTAAGGGTAAGGGTAAGGGTAAGGGTAAGGGTAAGGGTAAGGGTAAGGGTAAGGTTAAGGGTAAGCTTAAGGGTAAAAGCAAGGGTAAGGGTAAGGGTAGGGGTAAGGGTAAGGGTAAGGGTAAGGGTAAGGGTAAGGGTAAAGGTAAGGGTAAGCCTAAGGGTAAAAGCAAGGGTAAGGGTAAGGGTAAGGGTAAGGGTAAGGGTAAGAGTAAGGGTAAGGGTAAGGGTAAGGGTAAGCTTAAGGGTAAAAGCAAGGGTAAGGGTAAGGGTAAGGGTAAGGGTAAGCCTAAGGGTAAAAGCAAGGGTAAGGGTAAGGGTAAGGGTAAGGGTAAGGGTAAGGGTAAGCTTAAGGGTAAAAGCAAGGGTAAGGGTAAGGGTAAGGGTAAGGGTAAGCTTAAGGGTAAAAGCAAGGGTGAGGGTAAGGGTAAGGGTAAGGGTAAGGGTAAGGGTAAGGGTGAGGGTAAGGGTAAGCTTAAGGGTAAAAGCAAGGGTAAGGGTAAGGGTAAGGGTAAGGGTAAGGGTAAGGGTAAGGGTAAGGGTAAGGGTAAGGGTAAAGGTAAGGGTAAGGGTAAGGGTAAGGGTAAGGGTAAGGGTAAGGGTAAGGGTAAGGGTAAGGGTAAGGGTAAGGGTAAGGGTAAGGGTAAGGGTAAGGGTAAGGGTAAGCTTAAGGGTAAAAGCAAGGGTAAGGGTAAGGGTAAGGGTAAGGGTAAGCCTAAGGGTGAAAGCAAGGGTAAGGGTAAGGGTAAGGGTAAGGGTAAGGGTAAGCTTAAAGGTAAAAGCAAGGGTAAGGGTAAGGGTAAGGGAAAGGGTAAGGGTAAGGGTAAGCTTAAGGGTAAAAGCAAGGGTAAGGGTTAGGGTAAGGGTAAGGGTAAGGGTAAGGGTAAGGGTAAGGGTAAGGGTAAAGGTAAGGGTAAGCCTTAGGGTAAAAGCAAGGGTAAGGGTAAGGGTAAGGGTAAGGTTAAGGGTAAGGGTAAGGGTAAGGGTAAGGGTAAGGGTAAGGGTAAGGGTAAGGGTAATCTTAAGGGTAAAAGCAAGGGTAAGGGTATAGGTAAGGGTAAGGGTAAGGGTAAGGGTAAGGGTAAGGGTAAGCTTAAGGGTAATAGAAGGGTAAGGGTAAGGGTAAGCTCAAGGGTAAAAGCAAGGGTAAGGGTAAGGGTAAGGGTAAGGGTAAGGGTAAGCTTAAGGGTATAAGCAAGGGTAAGGGTAAGGGTAAGGGTAAGGGTAAGGGTAAGGGTAAGGGTAAGGGTAAGGGTAAGGGTAAGGGTAAGCTTAAGGGTAAGGGTAAGGGTAAGGGTAAGGGTAAGCTTAAGGGTAAAAGCAAGGGTAAGGTTAAGGGTAAGGGTAAGGGCAAGGGTAAGGGTAAGGGTAAGGGTAAGCTTAAGGGTAAGGGTAAGGGTAAGGGTAAGGGTAAGCTTAAGGGTAAAAGCAAGGGTAAGGGTAAGGGTAAGGGTAAGGGTAAGGGTAAGCTTAAGGGTAAGGGTAAGGGTAAGGGTAAGGGTAAGCTTAAGGGTAAAAGCAAGGGTAAGGGTAAGGGTAAGGGTAAGGGTAAGGGTAAGGGTAAGGGTAAGGGTAAGGGTAAGGGTAAGGGTAAGGGTAAGGGTAAGGGTAAGTGTTAGGGTAAGGGTAAGGGTAAGCTTAAGGGTAAAAGCAAGGGTAAGGGTAAGGGTAAGGGTAAGGCTTACCCTTACCCTTACCCTTACCCTTGCTTTTACCCTTAAGCTTACCCTTACCCTTACCCTTACCCTCACCCTTACCCTTACCCTTACCCTTACCCTTACCCTTTCCCTTACCCTTACCCTTACCCTTACCCTTACCCTTACCCTTTCCCTTACCCTTACCCTTACCCTTACCCTTACCCTTACCCTTACCTTTACCCTTACCCTTACCCTTACCCTTGCTTTTACCCTTAGGCTTACCCTTACCTTTACCCTTACCCTTACCCTTACCCTTACCCTTGCTTTTACCCTTGAGCTTACCCTTACCCTTACCCTTACCCTTACCCTTACCCTTACCCTCACCCTTACCCTTACCCTTGCTTTTACCCTTAAGCTTACCCTTACCCTTACCCTTACCCTTACCCTTACCCTTGCTTTTACCCTTAAGCTTACCCTTACCCTTACCCTTTTCCTTACCCTTAAGCTTAACCTTACCCTCACCCTTACCCTTACCCTTACCCTTACCCTTACCCTTACCCTTGCTTTTACCCTTCAGCTTACCCTTACCCTTACCCTTACCCTTACCCTTACCCTTACACTTACCCTTACCCTTACCCTTACCCTTACTCTTACCCTTGCATTTACCCTTAGGCTTACCCTTACCTTTACCCTTACCCTTACCCTTACCCTTACCCTTACCCTTACCCTTACCCTTACCCTTGCTTTTACCCTTAAGCTTACCCTTACCCTTACCCTTACCCTTACCCTTACCCTTACCCTTACCCTTGCTTTTACCCTAAAGCTTACCCTTACCCTTACCCTTACCCTTACCCTTACCCTTACCCTTACCCTTACCCTTACCCTTACCCTTGCTTTTACCCTTAAGCTTACCCTTACCCTTACCCTTACCCTTACCCTTACCCTTACCCTTACCCTTGCTTTTACCCTTAAGCTTACCCTTACCCTTACCCTTACCCTTACCCTTACCCTTACCCTTACCCTTACCCTTACCCTTACCCTTACCCTTACCCTTACCCTTACCCTTGCTTTTACCCTTAGGCTTACCCTTACCTTTACCCTTACCCTTACCCTTACCCTTACCCTTACCCTTACCCTTACCCTTGCTTTTACCCTTAAGCTTACCCTTACCCTTACCCTTACCCTTACCCTTACCCTTACCCTTACCCTTACCCTTACCCTTACCCTTGCTTTTACCCTTAGGCTTACCCTTACCTTTACCCTTACCCTTACCCTTACCCTTACCCTTACCCTTACACTTACCCTTACCCTTGCTTTTACCCTTAAGCTTACCCTCACCCTTACCCTTTCCCTTACCCTTACCCTTACCCTTGCTTTTACCTTTAAGCTTACCCTTACCCTTACCCTTACCCTTACCCTTACCCTTGCTTTTACCCTTAGGCTTACCCTTACCCTTACCCTTACCCTTACCCTTGCTTTTACCCTTTAGCTTACCCTTACCCTTACCCTTACCCTTACCCTTACCCTTACCCTTACCCTTACCCTTACCCTTACCCTTACCCTTACCCTTACCTTTACCCTTACCCTTACCCTTACCCTTACCCTTACCCTTACCCTTACCCTTACCCTTACCCTTACCCTTACCCTTGCTTTTACCCTTAAGCTTACCCTTACCCTTACCCTTACCCTTACCCTTACCCTTACCCTTACCCTCACCCTTGCTTTTACCCTTAAGCTTACCCTTACCCTTACCCTTACTCTTACCCTTACCCTTACCCTTACCCTTGCTTTCACCCTTAAGCTTACCCTTACCCTTACCCTTACCCTTACCCTTACCCTTGCTTTTACCCTTAGGCTTACCCTTACCCTTACCCTTACCCTTACCCTTACCCTTGCTTTTACCCTTAAGCTTACCCTTACCCTTACCCTTACCCTTACTCTTACCCTTACCCTTACCCTTACCCTTACCCTTACCCTTGCTTTTACCCTTAGGCTTACCCTTACCTTTACCCTTACCCTTACCCTTACCCTTACCCTTACCCTTACCCTTACCCTTACCCTCGCTTTTACCCTTAAGCTTACCCTTACCCTTACCCTTACCCTTACCCTTACCCTTACCCTTACCCTTACCCTTACCCTTACCCTTACCCTTGCTTTTACCCTTAAGCTTACCCTTACCCTTACCCTTACCCTTAACCTTACCCTTACCCTCACCCTTACCCTTACCCTTACCCTTGCTTTTACCCTTAAGCTTACCCTTATCCTTACCCTTACCCTTACCCTTAAGCTTACCCTTACCCTTACCCTTACCCTTACCCTTACCCTTACCCTTACCCTCACCCTTACCCTTGCTTTTACCCTTAAGCTTACCCTTACCCTTACCCTTACCCTTACCCTTACCCTTACCCTTGCTTTTACCCTTACCCTTATCCTTACCCTTAAGCTTACCCTTACCCTTACCCTTACCCTTACCCTTACCCATACCCTTACCCTTACCCTTACCCTTGCTTTTACCCTTAAGCTTACCCTTACCCTTACCCTTACCCTTACCCTTGCTTTTACCCTTAGGCTTACCCTTACCTTTACCCTTACCCTTACCCTTACCCTTACCCTTACCCTTGCTTTAACCCTTAAGCTTACCCTTACCCTTACCCTTACCCTTACCCTCACCCTTGCTTTTACCCTTAAGCTTACCCTTACCCTTACCCTTACCCTTACCCTTACCCTTACCCTTACCCTTACCCTTACCCTTACCCTTACCCTTACCCTTACCCTTACTCTTACCCTTACCCTTACCCTTACCCTTACCCTTGCTTTTACCCTTAAGCTTACCCTTACCCTTAACCTTACCCTTACCCTTATCCTTACCCTTACCCTTACCCTTACCCTTACCCTTACCCTTACCCTTACCCTTGCTTTTACCCTTAGGCTTACCCTTACCTTTACCCTTACCCTTACCCTTACCCTTACCCTTACCCTTACCCTTGCTTTTACCCTTAAGCTTACCCTTACCCTTACCCTTAACCTTACCCTTACCCTTACCCTTACCCTTGCTTTTACCCTTAAGCTTACCCTTACCCCTACCCTTACCCTTACCCTTACCCTTGCTTTTACCCTTGGGCTTACCCTTACCCTTACCCTTACCCTTACCCTTAAGCTTACCCTTACCCTTACCCTTACCCTTACCCTTACCCTTACCCTTACCCTTACCCTTACCCTTACCCTTACCCTTACCCTTACCCTTGCTTTTACCCTTAAGCTTACCCTTACCCTTACCCTTACACTTACCCTTACCCTTACCCTTACCCTTACCCTTACCCTTACCCTTACCCTTACCCTAACCCTTACCCTTACCCTTGCTTTTACCCTTAGGCTTACCCTTACCTTTACCCTTACCCTTACCCTTACCCTTAAGCTTACCCTTACCCTTACCCTTACCCTTACCCTTACCCTTACCCTTACCCTTACCCTTACCCTTACCCTTACCCTTACCCTTACCCTTGCTTTTACCCTTAAGCTTACCCTTACCCTCACCCTAACACTTACCCTTACCCTTACCCTTACCCTTACCCTTACCCTTACCCTTACCCTTACCCTAACCCTTACCCTTACCCTTGCTTTTACCCTTAGGCTTACCCTTACCTTTACCCTTACCCTTACCCTTACCCTTACCCTTACCCTTACCCTTACCCTTACCCTTACCCTTACCCTTGCTTTTACCCTTAAGCTTACCCTTACCCTTACCCTTACCCTTACCCTTACCTTTGCTTTTACCCTTAAGCTTACCCTTACCCTTACCCTTACCCTTACCCTCACCCTTACCCTTACCCTTACCCTTGCTTTTACCCTTAAGCTTACCCTTACCCTTACCCTTACCCTTACCCTTACCCTTACCCTTACCCTTGCTTTTACCCTTAAGCTTACCCTTACCCTTACCCTTACCCTTACCCTTACCCTTACCCTTACCCTTACCCTTACCCTTACCCTTACCCTTACCCTTACCCTTACCCTTACCCTCACCCTTACCCTTGCTTTTACCCTTAGGCTTACCCTTACCTTTACCCTTACCCTTACCCTTACCCTTACCCTTACCCTTGCTTTAACCCTTAAGCTTACCCTTACCCTCACCCTTACCCTTACCCTTACCCTTGCTTTTACCCTTAAGCTTACCCTTACCCTTACCCTTACCCTTACCCTTGTTTTACCCTTAGGCTTACCCTTACCCTTACCCTTACCCTTACCCTTGCTTTTACCCTTGAGCTTACCCTTACCCTTACCCTTACCCTTACCCTTACCCTTACCCTTACCCTTACCCTTACCCTTACCCTTACCCTTACCCTTACCTTCTCCCTTACCCTTGCTTTTACCCTTAGGCTTACCCTAACCTTTACCCTTACCCTTACCCTTACCCTTACCCTTACCCTTACCCTTACCCTTACCCTTACCCTTACCCTTACCCTTACCCTTGCTTTTACCCTTAAGCTTACCCTCACCCTTACCCTTACCCTTACCCTTACCCTTACCCTTACCCTTGCTTTTACCCTTAAGCTTACCCTTACCCTTACCCTTACCCTCACCCTTACCCTTACCCTTACCCTTGCTTATACCCTTAAGCTTACCCTTACCCTTACCCTTACCCTTACCCTTACACTTACCCTTACCCTTACCCTTACCCTTACCCTTACCCTTGCTTTTACCCTTAGGCTTACCCTTACCTTTACCCTTACCATTACCCTTACCCTTACCCTTACCCTTGCTTTTACCCTCAAGCTTACCCTTACTCTTACCCTTACCCTTACCCTTACCCTAACCCTTACCCTTGCTTTTACCCTTAAGCTTACCCTTACCCTTACCCTTACCCTTACCCTTACCCTTACCCTTAACCTTACCCTTACCCTTACCCTTGCTTTTACCCTTAAGCTTACCCTTACCCTTACCCTTACCCTTACCCTTACCCTTACCCTTACCCTTACCCTTACCCTTGCTTTTACCCTTAAGCTTACCCTTACCCTTACCCTTACCCTTACCCTTACCCTTACCCTTACCCTTACCCTTACCCTTGCTTTTACCCTAAGGCTTACCCTTACCTTTACCCTTACCCTTACCCTTACCCTTGCTTTTACCCTTAAGCTTACACTTACCCTTACCCTTACCCTTGCTTTTACCCTTAAGCTTACCCTTACCCTTACCCTTACCCTTACCCTTACCCTTACCCTTACCCTTACCCTTACCCTTACCCTTACCCTTGCTTTTACCCTTACCCTTACCCTTGCTTTTACCCTTAGGCTTACCCTTACCCTTACCCTTACCCTTACCCTTACCCTTACCCTTACCCTTGCTTTTACCCTTAAGCTTACCCTTACCCTTACCCTTACCCTTACCCTTACCCTTACCCTTACCCTTACCCTTACCCGTACCCTTGCTTTTACCCTTAAGCTTACCCTTACCCTTACCCTTACCCTTACCCTTACCCTTACCCTTACCCTTACCCTTACCCTTACCCTTACCCTTACCCTTACCCTTACCCTTACCCTTACCCTTGCTTTTACCCTTAAGCTTACCCTTACCCTTACCCTTACCCTTACCCTTACCCTTACCCTTACCCTTACCCTTACCCTTACCCTTACCCTTGCTTTTACCCTTAAGCTTACCCTTACCCTTACCCTTACCCTTACCCTTACCCTTACCCTTACCCTTACCCTTACCCTTACCCTTACCCTTACCCTTACCCTTACCCTTGCTTTTACCCTTAAGCTTACCCTTACCCTTACCCTTACCCTTACCCTTACCCTTACCCTTGCTTTTACCCTTAAGCTTACCCTTACCCTTACCCTTACCCTTACCCTTACCCTTGCTTTTACCCTTAGGCTTACCCTTACCCTTACCCTTACCCTTACCCTTACCCTTACCCTTACCCTTACCCTTACCCTTACCCTTACCCTTACCCTTACCCTTACCCTTACCCTTACCCTTACCCTTACCCTTACCCTTACCCTTACCCTCACCCTTGCTTTTACCCTTAAGCTTACCCTTACCCTTACCCTTACCCTTACCCTTAACCTTACCCTTACCCTTACCCTTACCCTTACCCTTACCCTTACCCTTACCCTTACCCTTACCCTTACCCTTACCCTTACCCTTACCCTTACCCTTGCTTTTACCCTTAGGCTTACCCTTACCTTTACCCTTACCCTTACCCTTACCCTTACCCTTACCCTTACCCTTACCCTTAAGCTTACCCTTACCCTTACCCTTACCCTTACCCTTGCTTTTACCCTTAAGCTTACCCTTACCCTTACCCTTACCCTTACCCTTACCCTTACCCTTACCCTTACCCTTACCCTTACCCTTACCCTTGCTTTTACCCTTAAGCTTACCCTTACCCTTACCCTTACCCTTACCCTTACCCTTACCCTTACCCTTACCCTTGCTTTTACCCTTAAGCTTACCCTTACCCTTACCCTTACCCTTACCCTTACCCTTACCCTTACCCTTACCCTTACCCTTACCCTTACCCTTACCCTTACCCTTACCCTTACCCTTACCCTTACCCTTACCCTTGCTTTTACCCTTAAGCTTACCCTTACCCTTACCCTTACCCTTACCCTTACCCTTACCCTTACCCTTACCCTTGCTTTTACCCTTAAGCTTACCCTTACCCTTACCCTTACCCTTACCCTTACCCTTACCCTTACCCTTACCCTTACCCTTACCCTTACCCTTACCCTTACCCTTACCCTTACCCTTACCCTTGCTTTTACCCTAAGGCTTACCCTTACCTTTACCCTTACCCTTACCCTTACCCTTACCCTTACCCTTACCTTTGCTTTTACCCTTAAGCTTACCCTTACCCTTACCCTTACCCTTACCCTTGCTTTTACCCTTAAGCTTACCCTTACTCTTACCCTTACCCTTACCCTTACCCTTGCTTTTACCCTTAGGCTTACCCTTACCCTTACCCTTACCCTTACCCTTGCTTTTACCCTTAAGCATACCCTTACACTTACCCTTACCGTTACCCTTACCCTTACCCTTACCCTTACCCTTACCCTTACCCTTACCCTTACCCTCACCCTTGCTTTTACCCTTAGGCTTACCCTTACCTTTACCCTTACCCTTACCCTTAACCTTACCCTTACCCTTACCCTTACCCTTACCCTTACCCTTACCCTTACCCTCACCCTTACCCTTGCTTTTACCCTTAAGCTTACCCTTACCCTTACCCTTACCCTTACCCTTACCCCTACCCTTACCCTTGCTTTTACCCTTAAGCTTACCCTAACCCTTACCCTTACCCTTACCCTTACCCTCACCCTTACCCTTACCCTTACCCTTGCTTATACCCTTAAGCTTACCCTTACCCTTACCCTTACCCTTACCCTTACCCTTACCCTTACCCTTACCCTTACCCTTACCCTTACCCTTACCCTTACCCTTACCCTTACCCTTACCCTTACCCTTACCCTTGCTTTTACCCTTAGGCTTACCCTTACCTTTACCCTTACCCTTACCCTTACCCTTACCCTAACCCTTACCCTTACCCTTACCCTTACCCTTACCCTTACCCTTACCCTTACCCTTGCTTTTACCCTTAAGCTTACCCTTACCCTTACCCTTACCCTTACCCTTACCCTAACCCTTACCCTTGCTTTTACCCTTTAGCTTACCCTTACCCTTACCCTTACCCTTACCCTTACCCTTACCATTACCCTTACCTTTACCCTTACCCTTACCCTTACCCTTACCCTTACCCTTGCTTTTACCCTTAAGCTTACCCTTACCCCTACCCTTACCCTTACCCTTACCCTTACCCTTACCCTTACCCTTACCCTTACCCTTACCCTTACCCTTACCCTTACCCTTACCCTTACCCTTACCCTTGCTTTTACCCTTAAGCTTACCCTTACCCTTACCCTTACCCTTACCCTTAATCTTACCCTTGCTTTTACCCTTAGGCTTACCCTTACCTTTACCCTTACCCTTACCCTTACCCTTACCCTTACCCTTACCCTTACCCTTACCCTTACCCTTACCCTTACCCTTGCTTTTACCCTTAAGCTTAACCTTACCCTTACCCTTACCCTTACCCTTACCCTTACCCTTGCTTTTACCCTTAAGCTTACCCTTACCCTTACCCTTACCCTTACCCTTACCCTTGCTTCTTTTACCCTTAGGCTTACCCTTACCCTTACCCTTACCCTTACCCTTGCTTTACCCTTAAGCTTACCCTTACCCTTACCCTTACTCTTACCCTTACCCTTACCCTTACTCTTACCCTTACCCTTACCCTTACCCTTACCCTTACCCTTACCCTTGCTTTTACCCTTAGGCTTACCCTTACCTTACCCTTACCCTAACCCTTACCCTTACCCTTACCCTTACCCTTACCCTTACCCTTGCTTTTACCCTTAGCTTACCCTTACTCTTACCCTTACCCTTACCCTTACCCTTACCCTTACCCTTACCCTTACCCTTACCCTTGCTTTTACCCTTAAGCTTACCCTTACCCTTACCCTTACCCTTACCCTTACTCTTACCCTTACCCTTACCCTTACCCTTACCCTTACCCTTGCTTTTACCCTTAAGCTTACCCTTACCCTTACCCTTACCCTTACCCTTACCCTTACCCTAACCCTTACCCTTGCTTTTACCCTTAAGCTTACCCTTACCCTTACCCTTACCCTTACCCTTACCCTTACCCTTACCTTTACCCTTACCCTTACCCTTACCCTTACCCTTACCCTTACCCTTACCCTTACCCTTACCCTTGCTTTTACCCTTAAGCTTACCCTTACCCTTACCCTTACCCTTACCCTCACCCTTACCCTTACCCTTACCCTTACCCTTACCCTTGCTTTTACCCTTAAGCTTACCCTTACCCTTACCCTTACCCTTACCCTTACCCTTGCTTTTACCCTTAGGCTTACCCTTACCTTTACCCTTACCCTTACCCTTACCCTTACCCTTACCCTTACCCTTACCCTTACTCTTGCTTTTACCCTTAAGCTTACCCTTACCCTTACCCTTACCCTTACCCTTACCCTTACCCTTGCTTTTACCCTTAAGCTTACCCTTACCCTTACCCTTACCCTTACCCTTACCCTTACCCTTGCTTTTACCCTTAGGCTTACCCTTACCCTTACCCTTACCCTTGCTTTTACCCTTAAGCTTACCCTTACCCTTACCCTTACTCTTACCCTTACCCTTACCCTTACCCTTACCCTTATCCTTACCCTTACCCTTACCCTTACCCTTACCCTTACCCTTGCTTTTACCCTTAGGCTTACCCTTACCTTTACCCTTACCCTAACCCTTACCCTTACCCTTACCCTTACCCTTACCCTTACCCTTGCTTTTACCCTTAAGCTTACCCTTACCCTTACCCTTACCCTTACCCTTACCCTTACCCTTACCCTTGCTTTTACCCTTAAGCTTACCCTTACCCTTACCCTTACCCTTACCCTTACCCTTACCCTTACCCTTACCCTTACCCTTACCCTTACCCTTCCCCTTACCCTTACCCTTGCTTTTACCCTTAAGCTTACCCTTACCCTTACCCTTACCCTTACCCTTACCCTTACCCTTACCCTTACCCTTATCCTTGCTTTTACCCTTAGGCTTACCCTTACCTTTACCCTTACCCTTACCCTTACCCTTACCCTTACCCTTGCTTTTACCCTTAAGCTTACCCTTACCCTTACCCTTACCCTTACCCTTAAGCTTACCCTTACCCTTACCCTTACCCTTACCCTTACCCTAACCCTTACCCTTAACCTTACCCTTGCTTTTACCCTTAAGCTTACCATTACCCTTACCCTTACCCTTACCCTTACCCTTACCCTTGCTTTTACCCTTAAGCTTACCCTTACCCTTACCCTTACCCTTACCCTTAAGCTTTCCCTTACCCTTACCCTTACCCTTACCCTTACCCTTACCCTTACCCTTACCCTTACCCTTACCCTTACCCTTACCCTTACCCTTACCCTTACCCTTACCCTTACCCTTACCCTTACCCTTACCCTTACCCTTGCTTTTACCCTTAAGCTTACCCTTACCCTTACCCTTACCCTTACGCTTAAGCTTACCCTTACCCTTACCCTTACCCTTACCCTCACCCTTACCCTTACCCTCGCTTTTACCCTTAAGCTTACCCTTACCCTTACCCTTACCCTTACCCTTAAGCTTACCCTTACCCTTACCCTTACCCTTACCCTTACCCTTACCCTTACCCTTGCTTTTACCCTTAAGCTTACACTTACCCTTACCCTTACCCTTACCCTTACCATTAAGCTTACCCTTACCCTTACCCTTACCCTTACCCTTACCCTTACCCTTACCCTTACCCTTACCCTTACCCTTACCCTTACCCTTACCCTTGCTTTTACCCTTAAGCTTACCCTTACCCTTACCCTTACCCTTACCCTTGCTTTTACCCTTAAGCTTACCCTTACCCTTACCCTTACCCTTACCCTTAAGCTTACCCTTACCCTTACCCTTACCCTTACCCTTACCCTTACCCTTACCCTTACCCTTACCCTTACCCTTACCCTTGCTTTTACCCTTAAGCTTACCCTTACCCTTACCCTTAACCTTACCCTTACCCTTACCCTTACCCTTACCCTTACCCTTGCTTTTACCCTTAGGCTTACCCTTACCTTTACCCTTACCCTTACCCTTACCATTACCCTTACCCTTACCTTTACCCTTACCCTCACCTTTACCCTTACCCTTGCTTTTACCCTTAAGCTTACCCTTACCCTTACCCTTACCCTTACCCTTACCCTTACTCTTGCTTTTACCCTTAAGCTTACCCTTACCCTTACCCTTACCCTTACCCTTACCCTTGCTTTTACCCTTAGGCTTACCCTTACCCTTTCTCTTACCCTTACCCTTGCTTTTACCCTTAAGCTTACCCTCACCCTTACCCTTACCCTTACCCTTACCCTTACCCTTACCCTTACCCTTACCCTTACCCTTACCCTTACTCTTACCCTAACCCTTACCCTTACCCTTACCCTTACCCTTACCCTTACCCTTGCTTTTACCCTTAGGCTTACCCTAACCTTTACCCTTACCCTTACCCTTACCCTTACCCTTACCCTTGCTTTTACCCTTAAGCTTACCCTTACCCTTACCCTTACCCTTACCCTTACCCTTACCCTTACCCTTACCCTTACCCTTACCCTTACCCTTACCCTTGCTTTTACCCTTAAACTTACCCTTACCCTTACCCTTACCCTTACCCTTTCCCTTACCCTCACCCTTGCTTTTACCCTTAAGCTTACCCTTACCCTTACCCTTACCCTTACCCTTACCCTTGCTTTTACCCTTAAGCTTACCCTTACCCTTACCCTTACCCTTACCCTTACCCTTGCTTTTACCCTTAGGCTTACCCTTACCCTTACCCTTACCCTTACCCCTGCTTTTACCCTTAAGCTTACCCTTACACTTACCCTTACTCTTACCCTTACCCTTACCCTTACCCTTACCCTTGCTTTTACCCTTAGGCTTACCCTTACCTTTACCCTTACCCTTACCCTTACCCTTACCCTTACCCTTACCCTTACCCTTACCCTTACCCTTACCCTTGCTTTTACCCTTAAGCTAACCCTTACCCTTACCCTTACCCTTACCCTTACCCTTACCCTTAACCTTACCCTTACCCTTGCTTTTACCCTTAAGCTCACCCTTACCCTTACCCTTACCCTTACCCTTACACTTACCCTTACCCTGACCCTTACCCTTGCTTTTACCCTAAAGCTTACCCTTACTCTTACCCTTACCCTTACCCTTAAGCTTACCCTTACCCTTACCCTTACCCTTACCCTTACCCTTACCCTTGCTTTTACCCTTAAGCTTACCCTTACCCTTACCCTTACCCTTACCCTTACCCTTGCTTTTACCCTTAAGCTTACCCTTACCCTTACCCTTACCCTTAAGCTTACCCTTACCCTTACCCTTACCCTTACCCTTCCCCTTACCCTTACCCTTGCTTTTACCCTTAAGCTTACCCTTACCCTTACCCTTACCCTTACCCTAACCCTTACCCTTAACCTTACCCTTACCCTTACCCTTACCCTTACCCTTACCCTTACCCTTACCCTTGCTTTTACCCTTAGGCTTACCCTTACCTTTACCCTAACCATTACCCTTACCCTTACCCTTACCCTTACCCTTACCCTTACCCTTACCCTTGCTTTTACCCTTAAGCTTACCCTTACCCTTACCCTTACCTTTACCCTTACCCTTACCCTTACCCTTACCCTTACCCTTACCCTTGCTTTTACCCTTAAGCTTACCCTTACCCTTACCCTTACCCTTACCCTTACCCTTACCCTTAACCTTACCCTTACCCTTACCCTTACCCTTACCCTTACCCTTACCCTTGCTTTTACCCTTAAGCTTACCCTTACCCTTACCCTTACTCTTACCTTTACCCTTACCCTTACCCTAAACCTTGCTTTTACCCTTAAGCTTACCCTTACCCTTACCTTTACCCTTACCCTTACCCTTACCCTTACCCTTACCCTTACTCTTACCCTTACCCTTACCCTTACCCTTACTTTTACCCTTAGGCTTACCCTTACCTTTAGCCTTACCCTTACCCTTACCCTTACCCTTACCCTTACCCTTACCCTTGCTTTTACCCTTAAGCTTACCCTTACCCTTACCCTTACCCTTACCCTTACCCTTACCCTTACCCTTACCCTTGCTTTTACCCTTAAGCTTACCCTTACCCTTACCCTTACCCTTACACTTACCCTTGCTTTTACCCTTAGGCTTACCCTTACCCTTACCCTTACCCTTACCCTTAAGCTTACCCTTACCCTTACCCTTACCCTTACCCTTACCCTTACCCTTACCCTTACCCTTACCCTTACCCTTACCCTTACCCTTAGCCTTGCTTTTACCCTTAAGCTTACTCTTACCCTTACCCTTACTCTTACCCTTACCCTTACCCTTACCCTTACCCTTACCCTTACCCTTGCTTTGACCCTTAGGCTTACCCTTACCTTTACCCTTAAACTTACCCTTACCCTTACCCTTACCCTTACTCTTACCCTTACCCTTACCCTTACCCTTACCCTTGCTTTTACCCTTAAGCTTACCCTTACCCTTACCCTTACCCTTACCCTTAACCTTACCCTTACTCTTGCTTTTACCCTTAAGCTTACCCTTACCCTTACCCTTACCCTTACCCTTGCTTTTACCCTTAGGCTTTCCCTTACCCTTACCCTTACCCTTACCCTTGCTTTTACCCTTAAGCTTACCCTTACCCTTACCCTTACCCTTACCCTTACCCTTACCCTTACCCTTACCCTTACCCTTACCCTTACCCTTACCCTTACCCTTACCCTTACCCTTACCCTTACCCTTGCTTTTACCCTTAGGCTTAACCTTACCTTTACCCTTACCCTTACCCTTACCCTTACCCTTACTCTTACCCTTACCCTTACCCTTACCCTTACCCTTACCCTTACCCTTACCCTCACCCTTACCCTTACCCTTGCTTTTACCCTTAAGCTTACCCTTACCCTTACCCTTACCCTTACCCTTACCCTTACCCTTACCCTTGCTTTTACCCTTAAGCTTACCCTTACCCTTACCCTTACCCTTACCCTCACCCTTACCCTTACCCTTACACTTGCTTATACCCTTAAGCTTACCCTTACCCTTACCCTTACCCTTACCCTTACCCTTACCCTTACCCTTACCCTTACCCTTACCCTTACCCTTACCCTTACCCTTGCTTTTACCCTTAGGCTTACCCTTACCTTTACCCTTACCCTTACCCTTACCCTTACCCTTACCCTTACCCTTACCCTTACCCTTACCCTTGCTTTTACCCTTAAGCTTACCCTTACCCTTACCCTTACTCTTACCCTTACCCTAACCCTTACCCTTGCTTTTACCCTTAAGCTTACCCTTACCCTTACCCTTACCCTTACCCTTACCCTTACCCTTACCCTTACCCTTACCCTTACCCTTACCCTTACCCTTGCTTTTACCCTTAAGCTTACCCTTACCCTTACCCTTACCCTTACCCTTACCCTTACCCTTACCCTTACCCTTACCCTTACCCTTATCCTTACCCTTGCTTTTACCCTTAAGCTTACCCTTACCCTTACCCTTACCCTTACCCTTACCCTTACCCTTACCCTTACCCTTACCCTTACCCTTACCCTTACCCTTATCCTTACCCTTGCTTTTACCCTTAAGCTTACCCTTACCCTTACCCTTACCCTTACCCTTACCCTTACCCTTACCCTTACCCTTACCCTCACCCTTACCCTTACCCTTGCTTTTACCCTTAAGCTTACCCTTACCCTTACCCTCACCCTTACCCTTAAGCTTACCCTTACCCTTACCCTTACCCTTACCCTTACCCTTAACCTTACCCTTGCTTTTACCCTTAAGCTTACCCTTACCCTTACCCTTACCCTTACCCTTAAGCTTACCCTTACCCTTACCCTTACCCTTGCTTTTACCCTTAGGCTTACCCTTACCTTTACCCTTACCCTTACCCTTACCCTTACCCTTACCCTTACCCTTACCCTTACCCTTACCCTTGCTTTTACCCTTAAGCTTACCCTTACCCTTACCCTTACTCTTACCCTTACCCTAACCCTTACCCTTGCTTTTACCCTTAAGCTTACCCTTACCCTTACCCTTACCCTTACCCTTACCCTTACCCTTACCCTTACCCTTACCCTTACCCTTACCCTTACCCTTGCTTTTACCCTTAAGCTTACCCTTACCCTTACCCTTACCCTTACCCTTACCCTTACCCTTACCCTTACCCTTACCCTTACCCTTATCCTTACCCTTGCTTTTACCCTTAAGCTTACCCTTACCCTTACCCTTACCCTTACCCTTACCCTTACCCTTACCCTTACCCTTACCCTTACCCTTACCCTTACCCTTATCCTTACCCTTGCTTTTACCCTTAAGCTTACCCTTACCCTTACCCTTACCCTTACCCTTACCCTTGCTTTTACCCTTAAGCTTACCCTTACCCTTACCCTTACCCTTAAGCTTACCCTTACCCTTACCCTTACCCTTACCCTTACCCTTATCCTTACCCTTACCCTTACCCTTACCCTTACCCTTACCCTTGCTTTTACCCTTAAGCTTACCCTTACCCTTACCCTTACCCTTACCCTTAAGCTTACCCTTACCCTTACCCTTACCCTTACCCTTACCCTTAACCTTACCCTTGCTTTTACCCTTAAGCTTACCCTTACCCTTACCCTTACCCTTACCCTTAAGCTTACCCTTACCCTTACCCTTACCCTGACCCTTACCCTTGCTTTTACCCTTAAGCTTACCCTTACCCTTACCCTTACACTTACCCTTAAGCTTACCCTTACCCTTACCCTTACCCTTACCCTTACCCTTACCCTTACCCTTACCCTTACCCTTGCTTTTACCCTTAAGCTTACCCTTACCCTTACCCTAAGTAAGGGTAAGGGTAAGGGTAAGGGTAAGGGTAAGGGTAAGGGTAAGGGTAAGGGTAAGGGTAAGGGTAAGGGTAAGCTTAAGGGTAAAAGCAAGGGTAAGGGTAAGGTTAAGGGTAAGGGTAAGGGTAAGGGTAAGGGTAAGGGTAAGGGTAAGGGTAAGGGTAAGGGTAAGGGTAAGCTTAAGGGTAAGGGTAAGGGTAAGGGTAAGGGTAAGCCTAAGGGTAAAAGCAAGGGTAAGGGTAAGGGTAAGGGTAAGGGTAAGGGTAAGCTTAAGGGTAAAAGCAAGGGTAAGGGTAAAGCTAAGGGTAAGGGTAAGGGTAAGGGTAAGCTTAAGGGTAAAAGCAAGGGTAAGGGTAAGGGTAAGGGTAAGGGTAAGGGTTAGGGTAAGGGTAAGGGTAAGGGTAAGGGTAAAGGTGAGGGTAAGCCTAAGGGTAAAAGCAAGGGTAAGGGTAAGGGTAAGGGTAAGGGTAAGGGTAAGGGTAAGGGTAGGGGTAAGAGTAAGGGTAAGGGTAAGCTTAAGGGTAAAAGCAAGGGTAAGGGTAAGGGTAAGGGTAAGGGTAAGGGTGAGGGTAAGGGTAAGGGTAAGCTTAAGGGTAAAAGCAAGGGTAAGGGTAAGGGTAAGGGTAAGGTAAGGGTAAGGGTAAGGGTAAGGGTAAGGGTAAGGGTAAGGTAAGGGTAAGGGTAAGGGTAAGGGAAAGGGTAAGGGTAAGGGTAAGGGTAAGGGTAAGGGTAAGGGTAAGGGTAAGGGTAAGGGTAAGGGTAAGGGTAAGGGTAAGCTTAAGGGTAAAAGCAAGGGTAAGGGTAAGGGTAAGGGTAAGGGTAAGGGTAAGGGTAATGGTAAGGGTAAAGGTAAGGGTAAGCCTAAGGGTAAAAGCAAGGGTAAGGGTAAGGGTAAGGGTAAGGGTAAGGGTAAGGGTAAGGGTAAGGGTAAGGGTAAGGGTAAGGGTAAGGGTAAGCTTAAGGGTGAAAGCAAGGGTAAGGGTAAGGGTAAGCTTAAGGGTAAGGGTAAGGGTAAGGGTAAGGGTAAGCTCAAGGGTAAAAGCAAGGGTAAGGGTAAGGGTAAGGGTAAGGGTAAGCTTAAGGGTAAAAGCAAGGGTAAGGGTAAGGGTAAGGGTAAAGGTAAGGGTAAGGGTAAGGGTAAGCTTAAGGGTAAGGGTAAGGGTAAGGGTAAGGGTAAGCTTAAGGGTAAAAGCAAGGGTAAGGGTAAGAGTAAGGGTAAGGGTAAGGGTAAGGGTAAGGGTAAGGGTAAGGGTGAGCTTAAGGGTAAAAGCAAGGGTAAGGGTAAGGGTAAGGGTAAGGGTAAGGGTAAGGGTAAGGGTAAGGGTAAGGGTAAGGGTAAGGGTAAGGGTAAGGGTAAGCTTAAGGGTAAAAGCAAGGGTAAGGGTAAGGGTAAGGGTAAGGGTAAGGGTAAGGGTAAGGGTAAGGGTAAGGGTAAAGGTAAAGGTAAGGGTAAGCCTAAGGGTAAAAGCAAGGGTAAGGGTAAGGGTAAGGGTAAGGGTAAGAGTAAGGGTAAGGGTAAGGGTAAGGGTAAGCTTAAGGGTAAAAGCAAGGGTAAGGGTAAGGGTAAGGGTAAGGGTAAGCCTAAGGGTAAAAGCAAGAGTAAGGGTAAGGGTAAGGGTAAGGGTAAGCTTAAGGGTAAAAGCAAGGGTAAGGGTAAGGGTAAGGGTAAGGGTAAGGGTAAGCTTAAGGGTAAAAGCAAGGGTGAGGGTAAGGGTAAGGGTAAGGGTAAGGGTAAGGGTAAGGGTAAGGGTAAGGGTAAGGGTAAGGGTAAGGGTAAGGGTAAGCTTAAGGGTAAAAGCAAGGGTAAGGGTAAGGGTAAGGGTAAGGGTAAGGGTAAGGGTAAGGGTAAGGGTAAGGGTAAGCTTAAGGGTAAAAGAAAGGGTAAGGGTAAGGGTAAGGGTAAGGGTAAGGGTAAGGGTAAAGGTAAGGGTAAGCCTAAGGGTAAAAGCAAGGGTAAGGGTAAGGGTAAGGGTAAGGGTAAGGGTAAGGGTAAGGGTAAGGGTAAGGGTAAGGGTAAGGGTAAGGGTAAGGGTAAGGGTAAGGGTAAGGGTAAGGGTAAGGGTAAGGGTAAGGGTAAGGGTAAGGGTAAGGGTAAGGGTAAGGGTAAGGGTAAGGGTAAGGGTAAGGGTAAGGGTAAGCTTAAGGGTAAAAGCAAGGGTAAGGGTAAGGGTAAGGGTAAGGGTAAGCCTAAGGGTAAAAGCAAGGGTAAGGGTAAGGGTAAGGGTAAGGGTAAGGGTAAGCTTAAGGGTAAAAGCAAGGGTAAGGGTAAGGGTAAGGGTAAGGGTAAGGGTAAGGGTAAGCTTAAGGGTAAAAGCAAGGGTAAGGGTAAGGGTAAGGGTAAGGGTAAGGGTAAGGGTAAGGGTAAGGGTAAGGGTAAGGGTAAAGGTAAGGGTAAGCCTAAGGGTAAAAGCAAGGGTAAGGGTAAGGGTAAGGGTAAGGGTAAGGGTAAGGGTAAGGGTAAGGGTAAGGGTAAGCTTAAGGGTAAAAGCAAGGGTAAGGGTAAGGGTAAGGGTAAGGGTAAGGGTAAGGGTAAGGGTAAGGGTAAGGGTAAGGGTAAGGGTAAGCTTAAGGGTAAGGGTAAGGGTAAGGGTAAGGGTAAGCTTAAGGGTAAAAGCAAGGGTAAGGGTAAGGGTAAGGGTAAGGGTAAGCTTAAGGGTAAAAGCAAGGGTAAGGGTAAGGGTAAGGGTAAGGGTAAGGGTAAGGGTAAGGGTAAGGGTAAGCTTAAGGGTAAGGGTAAGGGTAAGGGTAAGGGTAAGCTTAAGGGTAAAAGCAAGGGTAAGGGTAAGGGTAAGGGTAAGGGTAAGGGTAAGCTTAAGGGTAAGGGTAAGGGTAAGGGTAAGCTTAAGGGTAAAAGCAAGGGTAAGGTTAAGGGTAAGGGTAAGGGTAAGGGCAAGGGTAAGGGTAAGCTTAAGGGTAAGGGTAAGGGTAAGGGTAAGGGTAAGCTTAAGGGTAAAAGCAAGGGTAAGGGTAAGGGTAAGGGTAAGGGTAAGGGTAAGGGTAAGGGTAAGGGTAAGGGTAAGCTTAAGGGTAAGCTTAAGGGTAAAAGCAAGGGTAAGGGTAAGGGTAAGGGTAAGGGTAAGGGTAAGGGTAAGGGTAAGCTTAAGGGTAAAAGCAAGGGTAAGGGTAAGGGTAAGGGTAAGGGTAAGGGTAAGGGTAAGGGTAAGGGTAAGGGTAAGGGTAAGGGTAAGGGTAAGCTTAAGGGTAAGGGTAAGGGTAAGGGTAAGCTTAAGGGTAAAAGCAAGGGTAAGGGTAAGGGTAAGGGTAAGGGTAAGGGTAAAGGTAAGGGTAAGCCTAAGGGTAAAAGCAAGGGTAAGGGTAAGGGTAAGGGTAAGGGTAAGGGTAAGGGTAAGGGTAAGGGTAAGGGTAAGGGTAAGCTTAAGGGTAAAAGCAAGGGTAAGGGTAAGGGTAAGGGTAAGGGTAAGGGTAAGGGTAAGGGTAAGGGTAAGCTTAAGGGTAAAAGCAAGGGTAAGGGTAAGGGTAAGGGTAAGGGTAAGGGTAAGGGTAAGGGTAAGGGTAAGGGTAAGGGTAAGGGTAAGGGTAAGCTTAAGGGTAAAAGCAAGGGTAAGGGTAAGGGTAAGGGTAAGGGTAAGGGTTAGGGTAAGGGTAAAGGTAAGGGTAAGCCTAAGGGTAAAAGCAAGGGTAAGGGTAAGGGTAAGGGTAAGGGTAAGGGTAAGGGTAAGGGTAAGGGTAAGGGTAAGGGTAAGGGTAAGGGTAAGAGTAAGGGTAAGGGTAAGGGTAAGCTTAAGGGTAAAAGCAAGGGTAAGGGTAAGGGTAAGGGTAAGGGTAAGCCTAAGGGTAAAAGCAAGGGTAAGGGTAAGGTTAAGGGTAAGGGTAAGGGTAAGCTTAAGGGTAAAAGCAAGGGTAAGGGTAAGGGTAGTAAGGGGTAAGGGTAAGCTTAAGGGTAAAAGCAAGGGTAAGGGTGAGGGTAAGGGTAAGGGTAAGGGTAAGGGTAAAGGTAAGGGTAAGCCTAAGAGTAAAAGCAAGGGTAAGGGTAAGGGTAAGGGTAAGGGTAAGGGTAAGGGTAAGGGTAAGGGTAAGGGTAAGCTTAAGGGTAAAAGCAAGGGTAAGGATAAGGGTAAGGGTAAGGGTAAGGGTAAGGGTAAGGGTAAGGGTAAGGGTAAGGGTAAGGGTAAGGGTAAGCTTAAGGGTAAAAGCAAGGGTAAGGGTAAGGGTAAGGGTAAGGGTAAGGGTAAGGGTAAGGGTAAGGGTAAGGGTAAGCTTAAGGGTAAAAGCAAGGGTAAGGGTTAGGGTAAGGGTAAGGGTAAGGGTAAGGGTAAGTGTAAGCTTAAGGGTAAAAGCAAGGGTAAGGGTAAGGGTAAGGGTAAGGGTAAGGGTAAGGGTAAGGGTAAAGGTAAGGGTAAGCCTAAGGGTAAAAGCAAGGGTAAGGGTAAGGGTAAGGGTAAGGGTAAGGGTAAGGGTAAGGGTAAGGGTAAGGGTAACGGTAAGGGTAAGGGTGAGCTTGAGGGTATAAGCAAGGGTAAGGGTAAGGGTAAGGGTGAGGGTAAGGG
>CAUEHS010000012.1:0-46320 GCA_958510865.1 Myrrha octodecimguttata | reverse complement strand
GATTGTGAAGAGGAATGATTGGTGAAAATTTCAGTCGAATCAGAGCATTGGTTCGAAAGATACTATACCTGTCATTTGACGAAGAACACCCTGTATCTCAGTTGTTTCGAAAGTTAGACTTTTTATTTTTGAAACGTTATTCTGGATTGTGAAGAGGAATGATTGGTGAAAATTTCAGTCGAATCAGAGCATTGGTTCGAAAGATACTATACCTGTCATTTGACGAAGAACACCCTGTATCTCAGTTGTTTCAAAAGTTAGACTTATTATTTTTGAAACGTTATTCTGGATTGCGAAGAGGAATGATTGGTGAAAATTTCAGTCGAATCAGAGCATTGGTTCGAAAGATACTATACCTGTCATTTGACGAAGAACATCCTGTATCTCAGTTGTTTCGAAAGTTAGACTTTTTATTTTTGAATCGTTATTCTGGATTGTGAAGAGGAATGATTGGTGAAAATTTCAGTCGAATCAGAGCATTGGTTCGAAAGATACTATACTTGTCATTTGACGAAGAACACCCTGTATCTCAGTTGTTTCGAAAGTTAGACTTTTTATTTTTGGAAAGTTATTCTGGTTTGTGAAGAGGAATGATTGGTGAAAATTTCAGTCGAATCAGAGCATTGGTTCGAAATATACTATACCTGTCATTTGACGAAGAACACCCTGTATCTCAGTTGTTTCGAAAGTTAGACTTTTTATTTTTGAAACGTTATTCTGGATTGTGAAGAGGAATGATTGGTGAAAATTTCAGTCGAATCAGAGCATTGGTTCGAAAGATACTATACCTGTCATTTGACGAAGAACACCCTGTATCTCAGTTGTTTCGGAAGTTAGACTTTTTATTTTTGAAACGTTATTCTGGATTGTGAAGAGGAATGATTGGTGAAAATTTCAGTCGAATCAGAGCATTGGTTCGAAAGATACTATACCTGTCATTTGACGAAGAACACCCTGTATCTCAGTTGTTTCGAAAGTTAGACTTTTTATTTTTGGAACGTTATTCTGGATTTTGAAGAGGAATGATTGGTGAAAATTTCAGTCGAATCAGAGCATTGGTTCGAAAGATACCATACCTGTCATTTGACGAAGAACACCCTGTATCTCAGTTGTTTCGAAAGTTAGACTTTTTATTTTTGAATCGTTATTCTGGATTGTGAAGAGGAATGATTGGTGAAAATTTCAGTCGAATCAGAGCATTGGTTCGAAAGATACTATACTTGTCATTTGACGAAGAACACCCTGTATCTCAGTTGTTTCGAAAGTTAGACTTTTTATTTTTGGAACGTTATTCTGGATTGTGAAGAGGAATGATTGGTGAAAATTTCAGTCGAATCAGAGCATTGGTTCGAAAGATACTATACCTGTCATTTGACGAAGAACACCCTGTATCTCAGTTGTTTCGAAAGTTAGACTTTTTATTTTTGAAACGTTATTATGGATTGTGAAGAGGAATGATTGGTGAAAATTTCAGTCGAATCAGAGCATTGGTTCGAAAGATACTATACCTGTCATTTGACGAAGAACACCCTGTATCTCAGTTGTTTCGGAAGTAAGACTTTTTATTTTTGAAACGTTATTCTGGATTGTGAAGAGGAATGATTGGTGAAAATTTCAGTCGAATCAGAGCATTGGTTCGAAAGATACTATACCTGTCATTTGACGAAGAACACCCTGTATCTCAGTTGTTTCGAAAGTTAGACTTTTTATTTTTGGAACGTTATTCTGGATTTTGAAGAGGAATGATTGGTGAAAATTTCAGTCGAATCAGAGCATTGGTTCGAAAGATACCATACCTGTCATTTGACGAAGAACACCCTGTATCTCAGTTGTTTCGAAAGTTAGACTTTTTATTTTTGGAACGTTATTCTGGATTGTGAAGAGGAATGATTGGTGAAAATTTCAGTCGAATCAGAGCATTGGTTCGAAAGATACTATACTTGTCATTTGACGAAGAACACCCTGTATCTCAGTTGTTTCGAAAGTTAGACTTTTTATTTTTGGAACGTTATTCTGGATTGTGAAGAGGAATGATTGGTGAAAATTTCAGTCGAATCAGAGAATTGGTTCGAAAGATACTATACCTGTCATTTGACGAAGAACACTCTGTATCTCAGTTGTTTCGAAAGTTAGACTTTTTATTTTTGAATCGTTATTCTGGATTGTGAAGAGGAATGATTGGTGAAAATTTCAGTCGAATCAGAGCATTGGTTCGAAAGATACTATACCTGTCATTTGACGAAGAACACCCTGTATCTCAGTTGTTTCGAAAGTTAGACTTTTTATTTTTGGAACCTTATTCTGGATTTTGAAGAGGAATGATTGGTGAAAATTTCAGTCGAATCAGAGCATTGGTTCGAAAGATACTATACCTGTCATTTGACGAAGAACACCCTGTATCTCAGTTGTTTCGAAAGTTAGACTTTTTATTTTTGAATCGTTATTCTGGATTGTGAAGAGGAATGATTGGTGAAAATTTCAGTCGAATCAGAGCATTGGTTCGAAAGATACTATACTTGTCATTTGACGAAGAACACCCAGTATCTCAGTTGTTTCGAAAGTTAGACTTTTTATTTTTGGAACGTTATTCTGGATTGTGAAGAGGAATGATTGGTGAAAATTTCAGTCGAATCAGAGCATTGGTTCGAAAGATACTATACCTGTCATTTGACGAAGAACACCCTGTATCTCAGTTGTTTCGAAAGTAAGACTTTTTATTTTTGGAACGTTATTCTGGATTGTGAAGAGGAATGATTGGTGAAAATTTCAGTCGAATCAGAGCATTGGTTCGAAAGATACTATACCTGTCATTTGACGAAGAACACCCTGTATCTCAGTTGTTTCGAAAGTTAGACTTTTTATTTTTGAAACGTTATTCTGGATTGTGAAGAGGAATGATTGGTGAAAATTTCAGTCGAATCAGAGCATTGGTTCGAAAGATACTATACCTGTCATTTGACGAAGAACACCCTTTATCTCAGTTGTTTCGGAAGTTAGACTTTTTATTTTTGAAACGTTATTCTGGATTGTGAAGAGGAATGATTGGTGAAAATTTCAGTCGAATCAGAGCATTGGTTCGAAAGATACTATACCTGTCATTTGACGAAGAACACCCTGTATCTCAGTTGTTTCGAAAGTTAGACTTTTTATTTTTGGAACGTTATTCTGGATTTTGAAGAGGAATGATTGGTGAAAATTTCAGTCGAATCAGAGCATTGGTTCGAAAGATACTATACCTGTCATTTGACGAAGAACACCCTGTATCTCAGTTGTTTCGAAAGTTAGACTTTTTATTTTTGGAACGTTATTCTGGATTTTGAAGAGAAATGATTGGTGAAAATTTCAGTCGAATCAGAGCATTGGTTCGAAAGATACTATACTTGTCATTTGACGAAGAACATCCTGTATCTCAGTTGTTTCGAAAGTAAGACTTTTTATTTTTGAATCGTTATTCTGGATTGTGAAGAGGAATGATTGGTGAAAATTTCAGTCGAATCAGAGCATTGGTTCGAAAGATACTATACCTGTCATTTGACGAAGAACACCCTGTATCTCAGTTGTTTCGAAAGTTAGACTTTTTATTTTTGGAACGTTATTCTGGATTGTGAAGAGGAATGATTGGTGAAAATTTCAGTCGAATCAGAGCATTGGTTCGAAAGATACTATACCTGTCATTTGACGAAGAACACCCTGTATCTCAGTTGTTTCGAAAGTTAGGCTTTTTATTTTTGAAACGTTATTCTGGATTGTGAAGAGGAATGATTGGTGAAAATTTCGGTCGAATCAGAGCATTGGTTCGAAAGATACTATACCTGTCATTTGACGAAGAACACCCTGTATCTCAGTTGTTTCGAAAGTTAGACTTTTTATTTTTGGAACGTTATTCTGGATTTTGAAGAGGAATGATTGGTGAAAATTTCAGTCGAATCAGAGCATTGGTTCGAAAGATACTATACCTGTCATTTGACGAAGAACACCCTGTATCTCAGATGTTTCGAAAGTTAGACTTTTTATTTTTGAATCGTTATTCTGGATTGTGAAGAGGAATGATTGGTGAAAATTTCAGTCGAATCAGAGCATTGGTTCGAAAGATACTATACTTGTCATTTGACGAATAACACCCTGTACCTCAGTTGTTTCGAGAGTTAGACTTTTTATTTTTGGAACGTTATTCTGGATTGTGAAGAGGAATGATTGGTGAAAATTTCAGTCGAATCAGAGCATTGGTTCGAAAGATACTATACCTGTCATTTGACGAAGAACACCCTGTATCTCAGTTGTTTCGAAAGTTAGACTTTTTATTTTTGGAACGTTATTCTGGATTTTGAAGAGGAATGATTGGTGAAAATTTCAGTCGAATCAGAGCATTGGTTCGAAAGATACTATACCTGTCATTTGACGAAGAACACCCTGTATCTCAGTTGTTTCGAAAGTTAGACTTTTTATTTTTGGAACGTTATTCTGGATTGTGAAGAGGAATGATTGGTGAAAATTTCAGTCGAATCAGAGCATTGGTTCGAAAGATACTATACCTGTCATTTGACGAAGAACACCCTGTATCTCAGTTGTTTCGAAAGTTAGACTTTTTATTTTTGAAACGTTATTCTGGATTGTGAAGAGGAATGATTGGTGAAAATTTCAGTCGAATCAGAGCATTGGTTCGAAAGATACTATACCTGTCATTTGACGAAGAACACCCTGTATCTCAGTTGTTTCGAAAGTTAGACTTTTTATTTTTGGAACGTTATTCTGGATTGTGAAGAGGAATGATTGGTGAAAATTTCAGTCGAATCAGAGCATTGGTTCGAAAGATACTATACCTGTCATTTGACGAAGAACACCCTGTATCTCAGTTGTTTCGAAAGTTAGACTTTTTATTTTTGAATCGTTATTCTGGATTGTGAAGAGGAATGATTGGTGAAAATTTCAGTCGAATCAGAGCATTGGTTCGAAAGATACTATACTTGTCATTTGACGAAGAACACCCTGTATCTCAGTTGTTTCGGAAGTTAGACTTTTTATTTTTGGAACGTTATTCTGGATTGTGAAGAGGAATGATTGGTGAAAATTTCAGTCGAATCAGAGCATTGGTTCGAAAGATACTATACCTGTCATTTGACGAAGAACACCCTGTATCTCAGTTGTTTCGAAAGTTAGACTTTTTATTTTTGGAACGTTATTCTGGATTGTGAAGAGGAATGATTGGTGAAAATTTCAGTCGAATCAGAGCATTGGTTCGAAAGATACTATACCTGTCATTTGACGAAGAACACCCTGTATCTCAGTTGTTTCGAAAGTTAGACTTTTTATTTTTGAATCGTTATTCTGGATTGTGAAGAGGAATGATTGGTGAAAATTTCAGTCGAATCAGAGCATTGGTTCGAAAGATACTAAACTTGTCATTTGACGAAGAACACCCTGTATCTCAGTTGTTTCGAAAGTTAGACTTTTTATTTTTGGAACGTTATTCTGGATTGTGAAGAGGAATGATTGGTGAAAATTTCAGTCGAATCAGAGCATTGGTTCGAAAGATACTATACCTGTCATTTGACGAAGAACACCCTGTATCTCAGTTGTTTCGAAAGTTAGACTTTTTATTTTTGAAACGTTATTCTGGATTATGAAGAGGAAAGATTGGTGAAAATTTCAGTCGAATCAGAGCATTGGTTCGAAAGATACTATACCTGTCATTTGACGAAGAACACCCTGTATCTCAGTTGTTTCGAAAGTAAGACTTTTTATTTTTGGAACGTTATTCTGTATTTTGAAGAGGAATGATTGGTGAAAATTTCAGTCGAATCAGAGCATTGGTTTGAAAGATACTATACCTGTCATTTGACGAAGAACACCCTGTATCTCAGTTGTTTCGAAAGTTAGACTTTTTATTTTTGAATCGTTATTCTGGATTGTGAAGAGGAATGATTGGTGAAAATTTCAGTCGAATCAGAGCATTGGTTCGAAAGATACTATACTTGTCATTTGACGAAGAACACCCTGTATCTCAGTTGTTTCGGAAGTTAGACTTTTTATTTTTGGAACGTTATTCTGGATTGTGAAGAGGAATGATTGGTGAAAATTTCAGTCGAATCAGAGCATTGGTTCGAAAGATACTATACCTGTCATTTGACGAAGAACACCCTGTATCTCAGTTGTTTCGAAAGTTAGACTTTTTATTTTTGAATCGTTATTCTGGATTGTGAAGAGGAATGATTGGTGAAAATTTCAGTCGAATCAGAGCAAAATCCAGAATAACGTTCCAAAAATAAAAAGTCTAACTTTCGAAACAACTGAGATACAGGGTGTTCTTCGTCAAATGACAGGTATAGTATCTTTCGAACCAATGCTCTGATTCGACTGAAATTTTCACCAATCATTCCTCTTCACAATCCAGAATAACGTTTCAAAAATAAAAAGTCTAACTTTCGCAACAACTGAGATACAGGGTGTTCTTCGTCAAATGACAGGTATAGTATCTTTCGAACCAATGCTCTGATTCGACTGAAATTTTCACCAATCATTCCTCTTCACAATCCAGAATAACGTTCCAAAAATAAAAAGTCTAACTTTCGAAACAACTGAGATACAGGGTGTTCTTCGTCAAATGACAGGTATAGTATCTTTCGAACCAATGTTCTGATTCGACTGAAATTTTCACCAATCATTCCTCTTCACAATCCAGAATAACGTTTCAAAAATAAAAAGTCTAACTTCCGAAACAACTGAGATACAGGGTGTTCTTCGTCAAATGACAGGTATAGTATCTTTCGAACCAATGCTCTGATTCGACTGAAATTTTCACCAATCATTCCTCTTCAAAATCCAGAATAACGATTCAAAAATAAAAAGTCTAACTTTCGAAACAACTGAGATACAGGGTGTTCTTCGTCAAATGACAGGTATAGTATCTTTCGAACCAATGCTCTGATTCGACTGAAATTTTCACCAATCATTCCTCTTCACAATACAGAATAAGTTTCCAAAAATAAAAAGTCTAACTTTCGAAACAACTGAGATACAGGGTGTTCTTCGTCAAATGACAGGTATAGTATCTTTCGAACCAATGCTCTGATTCGACTGAAATTTTCACCAATCATTCCTCTTCACAATCCAGAATAATGTTTCAAAAATAAAAAGTCTAACTTTCGAAACAACTGAGATACAGGGTGTTCTTCGTCAAATGACAGGTATAGTATCTTTCGAACCAATGCTCTGATTCGACTGAAATTTTCACCAATCATTCCTCTTCAAAATCCAGAATAACGATTCAAAAATAAAAAGTCTAACTTTCGAAACAACTGAGATACAGGGTGTTCTTCGTCAAATGACAGGTATAGTATCTTTCGAACCAATGCTCTGATTCGACTGAAATTTTCACCAATCATTCCTCTTCACAATACAGAATAAGTTTCCAAAAATAAAAAGTCTAACTTTCGAAACAACTGAGATACAGGGTGTTCTTCGTCAAATGACAGGTATAGTATCTTTCGAACCAATGCTCTGATTCGACTGAAATTTTCACCAATCATTCCTCTTCACAATCCAGAATAACGTTTCAAAAATAAAAAGTCTAACTTTCGAAACAACTGAGATACAGGGTGTTCTTCGTCAAATGACAGGTATAGTATCTTTCGAACCAATGCTCTGATTCGACTGAAATTTTCACCAATCATTCCTCTTCACAATCCAGAATAACGTTCCAAAAATAAAAAGTCTAACTTTCGAAACAACTGAGATACAGGGTGTTCTTCGTCAAATGACAGGTATAGTATCTTTCGAACCAATGCTCTGATTCGACTGAAATTTTCACCAATCATTCCTCTTCACAATCCAGAATAACGTTTCAAAAATAAAAAGTCTAACTTCCGAAACAACTGAGATACAGGGTGTTCTTCGTCAAATGACAGGTATAGTATCTTTCGAACCAATGCTCTGATTCGACTGAAATTTTTACCAATCATTCCTCTTCACAATCCAGAATAATGTTTCAAAAATAAAAAGTCTAACTTTCGAAACAACTGAGATACAGGGTGTTCTTCGTCAAATGACAAGTATAGTATCTTTCGAACCAATGCTCTGATTCGACTGAAATTTTCACCAATCATTCCACTTCACAATCCAGAATAACGATTCAAAAATAAAAAGTCTAACTTTCGAAACAACTGAGATACAGGGTGTTTTTCGTCAAATGACAGGTATAGTATCTTTCGAACCAATGCTCTGATTCGACTGAAATTTTCACCAATCATTCCTCTTCACAATCCAGAATAACGATTCAAAAATAAAAAGTCTGACTTTCGAAACAACTGAGATACAGGGTGTTCTTCGTCAAATGACAGGTATAGTATCTTTCGAACCAATGCTCTGATTCGACTGAAATTTTCACCAATCATTCCTCTTCAAAATCCAGAATAACGATTCAAAAATAAAAAGTCTAACTTTCGAAACAACTGAGATACAGGGTGTTCTTCGTCAAATGACAGGTATAGTATCTTTCGAACCAATGCTCTGATTCGACTGAAATTTTCACCAATCATTTCTCTTCACAATACAGAATAAGTTTCCAAAAATAAAAAGTCTAACTTTCGAAACAACTGAGATACAGGGTGTTCTTCGTCAAATGACAAGTATAGTATCTTTCGAACCAATGCTCTGATTCGACTGAAATTTTCACCAATCATTCCTCTTCACAATCCAGAATAACGATTCAAAAATAAAAAGTCTAACTTTCGAAACAACTGAGATACAGGGTGTTCTTCGTCAAATGACAGGTATAGTATCTTTCGAACCAATGCTCTGATTCGACTGAAATTTTCACCAATCATTCCTCTTCACAATCCAGAATAACGTTTCAAAAATAAAAAGTCTTACTTTCGAAACAACTGAGATACAGGGTGTTCTTCGTCAAATGACAGGTATAGTATCTTTCGAACCAATGCTCTGATTCGACTGAAATTTTCACCAATCATTCCTCTTCACAATCCAGAATAACGTTCCAAAAATAAAAAGTCTTACTTTCGAAACAACTGAGATACAGGGTGTTCTTCGTCAAATGACAAGTATAGTATCTTTCGAACCAATGCTCTGATTCGACTGAAATTTTCACCAATCATTCCTCTTCAAAATCCAGAATAACGTTCCAAAAATAAAAAGTCTAACTTTCGAAACAACTGAGGTACAGGGTGTTCTTCGTCAAATGACAGGTATAGTATCTTTCGAACCAATGCTCTGATTCGACTGAAATTTTCACCAATCATTCCTCTTCACAATCCAGAATAACGTTTCAAAAATAAAAAGTCTAACTTCCGAAACAACTGAGATACAGGGTGTTCTTCGTCAAATGACAGGTATAGTATCTTTCGAACCAATGCTCTGATTCGACTGAAATTTTCACCAATCATTCCTCTTCACAATCCAGAATAACGTTTCAAAAATAAAAAGTCTAACTTTCGAAACAACTGAGATACAGGGTGTTCTTCGTCAAATGACAGGTATAGTATCTTTCGAACCAATGCTCTGATTCGACTGAAATTTTCACCAATCATTCCTCTTCACAATCCAGAATAACGATTCAAAAATAAAAAGTCTTACTTCCGAAACAACTGAGATACAGGGTGTTATTCGTCAAATGACAGGTATAGTATCTTTCGAACCAATGCTCTGATTCGACTGAAATTTTCACCAATCATTCCTCTTCACAATCCAGAATAACGTTTCAAAAATAAAAAGTCTAACTTTCGAAACAACTGAGATACAGGCTGTTCTTCGTCAAATGACAGGTATAGTATCTTTCGAACCAATGCTCTGATTCGATTGAAATTTTCACCAATCATTCCTCTTCAAAATCCAGAATAACGATTCAAAAATAAAAAGTCTAACTTTCGAAACAACTGAGATACAGGGTGTTCTTCGTCAAATGACAGGTATAGTATCTTTCGAACCAATGCTCATATTCGACTGAAATTTTCACCAATCATTCCTCTTCACAATCCAGAATAACGTTCCAAAAATAAAAAGTCTAACTTTCGAAACAACTGAGATACAGGGTGTTCTTCGTCAAATGACAAGTATAGTATCTTTCGAACCAATGCTCTGATTCGACTGAAATTTTCACCAATCATTCCTCTTCACAATCCAGAATAACGATTCAAAAATAAAAAGTCTAACTTTCGAAACAACTGAGATACAGGGTGTTCTTCGTCAAATGACAGGTATAGTATCTTTCGAACCAATGCTCTGATTCGACTGAAATTTTCACCAATCATTTCTCTTCACAATCCAGAATAACGTTCCAAAAATAAAAAGTCTAACTTTCGAAACAACTGAGATACAGGGTGTTCTTCGTCAAATGACAAGTATAGTATCTTTCGAACCAATGCTCTGATTCGACTGAAATTTTCACCAATCATTCCTCTTCACAATCCAGAATAACATTTCAAAAATAAAAAGTCTAACTTTCGAAACAACTGAGATACAGGGTGTTCTTCGTCAAATGACAGGTATAGTATCTTTCGAACCAATGCTCTGATTCGACTGAAATTTTCACCAATCATTCCTCTTCACAATCCAGAATAACGTTCCAAAAATAAAAAGTCTAACTTTCGAAACAACTGAGATACAGGGTGTTCTTCGTCAAATGACAGGTATAGTATCTTTCGAACCAATGCTCTGATTCGACTGAAATTTTCACCAATCATTCCTCTTCACAATCCAGAATAACGTTTCAAAAATAAAAAGTCTAACTTCCGAAACAACTGAGATACAGGGTGTTCTTCGTCAGATGACAGGTATAGTATCTTTCGAACCAATGCTCTGATTCGACTGAAATTTTCACCAATCATTATTCTTCACAATCCAGAATAACGTTTCAAAAATGAAAAGTCTAACTTTCGAAACAACTGAGATACAGGGTGTTCTTCGTCAAATGACAGGTATAGTATCTTTCGAACCAATGCTCTGATTCGACTGAAATTTTCACCAATCATTCCTCTTCAAAATCCAGAATAACGATTCAAAAATAAAAAGTCTAACTTTCGAAACAACTGAGATACAGGGTGTTCTTCGTCAAATGACAGGTATAGTATCTTTCGAACCAATGCTCTGATTCGACTGAAATTTTCACCAATCATTCCTCTTCACAATCCAGAATAACGTTCCAAAAATAAAAAGTCTAACTTTCGAAACAACTGAGATACAGGGTGTTCTTCGTCAAATGACAAGTATAGTATCTTTCGAACCAATGCTCTGATTCGACTGAAATTTTCACCAATCATTCCTCTTCACAATCCAGAATAACGATTCAAAAATAAAAAGTCTAACTTTCGAAACAACTGAGATACAGGGTGTTCTTCGTCAAATGACAGGTATAGTATCTTTCGAACCAATGCTCTGATTCGACTGAAATTTTCACCAATCATTCCTCTTCACAATCCAGAATAACGTTCCAAAAATAAAAAGTCTAACTTTCGAAACAACTGAGATACAGGGTGTTCTTCGTCAAATGACAGGTATAGTATCTTTCGAACCAATGCTCTGATTCGACTGAAATTTTCACCAATCATTCCTCTTCACAATCCAGAATTACGTTCCAAAAATAAAAAGTCTAACTTTCGAAACAACTGAGATACAGGGTGTTCTTCGTCAAATGACAAGTATAGTATCTTTCGAACCAATGCTCTGATTCGACTGAAATTTTCACCAATCATTCCTCTTCAAAATCCAGAATAACGTTCCAAAAATAAAAAGTCTAACTTTCGAAACAACTGAGATACAGGGTGTTCTTCGTCAAATGACAGGTATAGTATCTTTCGAACCAATGCTCTGATTCGACTGAAATTTTCACCAATCATTCCTCTTCACAATCCAGAATAACGTTTCAAAAATAAAAAGTCTAACTTCCGAAACAACTGAGATACAGGGTGTTCTTCGTCAAATGACAGGTATAGTATCTTTCGAACCAATGCTCTGATTCGACTGAAATTTTCACCAATCATTCCTCTTCACAATCCAGAATAACGTTTCAAAAATAAAAAGTCTAACTTTCGAAACAACTGAGATACAGGGTGTTCTTCGTCAAATGACAGGTATAGTATCTTTCGAACCAATGCTCTGATTCGACTGAAATTTTCACCAATCATTCCTCTTCAAAATCCAGAATAACGATTCAAAAATAAAAAGTCTATTTTTCGAAACAACTGAGATACAGGGTGTTCTTCGTCAAATGACAGGTATAGTATCTTTCGAACCAATGCTCTGATTCGACTGAAATTTTCACCAATCATTCCTCTTCACAATCCAGAATAACGTTCCAAAAATAAAAAGTCTAACTCTCGAAACAACTGAGATACAGGGTGTTCTTCGTCAAATGACAAGTATAGTATCTTTCGAACCAATGCTCTGATTCGACTGAAATTTTCACCAATCATTCCTCTTCACAATCCAGAAAAACGATTCAAAAATAAAAAGTCTAACTTTCGAAACAACTGAGATACAGGGTGTTTTTCGTCAAATGACAGGTATAGTATCTTTCGAACCAATGCTCTGATTCGACTGAAATTTTCACCAATCATTCCTCTTCACAATCCAGAATAACGTTCCAAAAATAAAAAGTCTAACTTTCGAAACAACTGAGATACAGGGTGTTCTTCGTCAAATGACAGGTATAGTATCTTTCGAACCAATGCTCTGATTCGACTGAAATTTTCACTAATCATTCCTCTTCACAATCCAGAATAACGATTCAAAAATAAGAAGTCTAACTTTCGAAACAACTGAGATACAGGGTGTTCTTCGTCAAATGACAAGTATAGTATCTTTCGAACCAATGCTCTGATTCGACTGAAATTTTCACCAATCATTCCTCTTCACAATCCAGAATAACGATTCAAAAATAAAAAGTCTAACTTTCGAAACAACTGAGATACAGGGTGTTCTTCGTCAAATGACAGGTATAGTATCTTTCGAACCAATGCTCTGATTCGACTGAAATTTTCACCAATCATTCCTCTTCACAATCCAGAATAACTTTCCAAAAATAAAAAGTCTAACTTTCGAAACAACTGAGATACAGGGTGTTCTTCGTCAAATGACAAGTATAGTATCTTTCGAACCAATGCTCTGATTCGACTGAAATTTTCACCAATCATTCCTCTTCACAATCCAGAATAACGATTGAAAAATAAAAAGTCTAACTTTCGAACCAACTGAGATACAGGGTGTTCTTCGTCAAATGACAGGTATAGTATCTTTCGAACCAATGCTCAGATTCGACTGAAATTTTCACCAATCATTCCTCTTCACAATCCAGAATAACGTTCCAAAAATAAAAAGTCTAACTTTCGAAACAACTGAGATACAGGGTGTTCTTCGCCAAATGACAGGTATAGTATCTTTCGAACCAATGCTCTGATTCGACTGAAATTTTCACCAATCATTCCTCTTCAAAATCCAGAATAACGATTCAAAAATAAAAAGTCTAACTTTCGAAACAACTGAGATACAGGGTGTTCTTCGTCAAATGACAGGTATAGTATCTTTCGAACCAATGCTCTGATTCGACTGAAATTTTCACCAATCATTCCTCTTCACAATCCAGAATAACGTTTCAAAAATAAAAAGTCTAACTTTCGAAACAACTGAGATACAGGGTGTTCTTCGTCAAATGACAAGTATAGTATCTTTCGAACCAATGCTCTGATTCGACTGAAATTTTCACCAATCATTCCTCTTCACAATCCAGAATAACGATTCAAAAATAAAAAGTCTAACTTTCGAAACAACTGAGATACAGGGTGTTTTTCGTCAAATGACAGGTATAGTATCTTTCGAACCAATGCTCTGATTCGACTGAAATTTTCACCAATCATTCCTCTTCACAATCCAGAATAACGTTCCAAAAATAAAAAGTCTAACTTTCGAAACAACTGAGATACAGGGTGTTCTTCGTCAAATGACAAGTATAGTATCTTTCGAACCAATGCTCTGATTCGACTGAAATTTTCACCAATCATTCCTCTTCACAATCCAGAATAACGATTCAAAAATAAAAAGTCTAACTTTCGAAACAACTGAGATACAGGGTGTTCTTCGTCAAATGACAAGTAAAGTATCTTTCGAACCAATGCTCTGATTCGACTGAAATTTTCACCAATCATTCCTCTTCACAATCCAGAATAACGATTCAAAAATAAAAAGTCTAACTTTCGAAACAACTGAGATACAGGGTGTTCTTCGTCAAATGACAGGTATAGTATCTTTCGAACCAATGCTCTGATTCGACTGAAATTTTCACCAATCATTCCTCTTCACAATCCAGAATAACGTTCCAAAAATAAAAAGTCTAACTTTCGAAACAACTGAGATACAGGGTGTTCTTCGTCAAATGACAAGTATAGTATCTTTCGAACCAATGCTCTGATTCGACTGAAATTTTCACCAATCATTCCTCTTCACAATCCAGAATAACGATTGAAAAATAAAAAGTCTAACTTTCGAAACAACTGAGATACAGGGTGTTCTTCGTCAAATGACAGGTATAGTATCTGTCGAACCAATGCTCAGATTCGACTGAAATTTTCACCAATCATTCCTCTTCACAATCCAGAATAACGTTCCAAAAATAAAAAGTCTAACTTTCGAAACAACTGAGATACAGGGTGTTCTTCGTCAAATGACAGGTATAGTATCTTTCGAACCAATGCTCTGATTCGACTGAAATTTTCACCAATCATTCCTCTTCACAATCCATTATAACGATTCAAAAATAAAAAGTCTAACTTTCGAAACAACTGAGATACAGGGTGTTCTTCGTCAAATGACAAGTATAGTATCTTTCGAACCAATGCTCTGATTCGACTGAAATTTTCACCATTCATTCCTCTTCACAATCCAGAATAACGATTCAAAAATAAAAAGTCTAACTTTCGAAACAACTGAGATACAGGGTGTTCTTCGTCAAATGACAGGTATAGTATCTTTCGAACCAATGCTCTGATTCGACTGAAATTTTCACCAATCATTCCTCTTCATTATCCAGAATAACGATTCAAAAATAAAAAGTCTAACTTTCGAAACAACTGAGATACAGGGTGTTCTTCGTCAAATGACAGGTATAGTATCTTTCGAACCAATGCTCTGATTCGACTGAAATTTTCACCAATCATTCCTCTTCACAATCCAGAATAACGTTTCAAAAATAAAAAGTCTAACTTTCGAAACAACTGAGATACAGGGTGTTCTTCGTCAAATGACAGGTATAGTATCTTTCGAACCAATGCTCTGATTCGACTGAAATTTTCACCAATCATTCCTCTTCAAAATCCAGAATAATGATTCAAAAATAAAAAGTCTAACTTTCGAAACAACTGAGATACAGTGTGTTCTTCGTCAAATGACAGGTATAGTATCTTTCGAACCAATGCTCTGATTCGACTGAAATTTTCACCAATCATTCCTCTTCACAATCCAGAATAACGTTCCAAAAATAAAAAGTCTAACTGTCGAAACAACTGAGATACAGGGTGTTCTTCGTCAAATGACAAGTATAGTATCTTTCGAACCAATGCTCTGATTCGACTGAAATTTTCACCAATCATTCCTCTTCACAATCCAGAATAACGTTCCAAAAATAAGAAGTCTAACTTTCGAAACAACTGAGATACAGGGTGTTCTTCGTCAAATGACAGGTATAGTATCTTTCAAACCAATGCTCTGATTCGACTGAAATTTTCACCAATCATTCCTCTTCACAATCCAGAATAACGTTCCAAAAATAAAAAGTCTAACTTTCGAAACAACTGAGATACAGGGTGTTCTTCGTCAAATGACAAGTATAGTATCTTTAGAACCAATGCTCTGATTCGACTGAAGTTTTCACCAATCATTCCTCTTCAAAATCCAGAATAACGTTCCAAAAATAAAAAGTCTAACTTTCGAAACAACTGAGATACAGGGTGTTCTTCGTCAAATGACAGGTATAGTTTCTTTCGAACCAATGCTCTGATTCGACTGAAATTTTCACCAATCATTCCTCTTCACAATCCAGAATAACGTTTCAAAAATAAAAAGTCTAACTTCCGAAACAACTGAGATACAGGGTGTTCTTCGTCAAATGACAGGTATAGTATCTTTCGAACCAATGCTCTGATTCGACTGAAATTTTCACTAATCATTCCTCTTCACAATCCAGAATAACGTTCCAAAAATAAGAAGTCTAACTTTCGAAACAACTGAGATACAGGGTGTTCTTCGTCAAATGACAGGTATAGTATCTTTCAAACCAATGCTCTGATTCGACTGAAATTTTCACCAATCATTCCTCTTCACAATCCAGAATAACGTTCCAAAAATAAAAAGTCTAACTTTCGAAACAACTGAGATACAGGGTGTTCTTCGTCAAATGACAAGTATAGTATCTTTCGAACCAATGCTCTGATTCGACTGAAATTTTCACCAATCATTCCTCTTCACAATCCAGAATAACGATTCAAAAATAAAAAGTCTAACTTTCGAAACAACTGAGATACAGGGTGTTTTTCGTCAAATGACAGGTATAGTATCTTTCGAACCAATGCTCTGATTCGACTGAAATTTTCACCAATCATTCCTCTTCACAATCCAGAATAACTTTTCAAAAATAAAAAGTCTAACTTTCGAAACAACTGAGATACAGGGTGTTCTTCGTCAAATGACAGGTATAGTATCTTTCGAACCAATGCTCTGATTCGACTGAAATTTTCACCAATCATTCCTCTTCACAATCCAGAATAACGATTCAAAAATAAAAAGTCTAACTTTCGAAACAACTGAGATACAGGGTGTTCTTCGTCAAATGACAAGTATAGTATCTTTCGAACCAATGCTCTGATTCGACTGAAATTTTCACCAATCATTCCTCTTCACAATCCAGAATAACGATTCAAAAATAAAAAGTCTAACTTTCGAAACAACTGAGATACAGGGTGTTCTTCGTCAAATGACAGGTATAGTTTCTTTCGAACCAATGCTCTGATTCGACTGAAATTTTCACCAATCATTCCTCTTCACAATCCAGAATAACGTTCCAAAAATAAAAAGTCTAACTTTCGAAACAACTGAGATACAGGGTGTTCTTCGTCAAATGACAAGTATAGTATCTTTCGAACCAATGCTCTGATTCGACTGAAATTTTCACCAATCATTCCTCTTCACAATCCAGAATAACGATTGAAAAATAGAAAGTCTAACTTTCGAAACAACTGAGATACAGGGTGTTCTTCGACAAATGACAGGTATAGTATCTGTCGAACCAATGCTCAGATTCGACTGAAATTTTCACCAATCATTGCTCTTCACAATCCAGAATAACTTTTCAAAAATAAAAAGTCTAACTTTCGAAACAACTGAGATACAGGGTGTTCTTCGTCAAATGACAGGTATAGTATCTTTCGAACCAATGCTCTGATTCGACTGAAATTTTCACCAATCATTCCTCTTCACAATCCAGAATAACGATTCAAAAATAAAAAGTCTAACTTTCGAAACAACTGAGATACAGGGTGTTCTTCGTCAAATGACAAGTATAGTATCTTTCGAACCAATGCTCTGATTCGACTGAAATTTTCACCATTCATTCCTCTTCACAATCCAGAATAACGATTCAAAAATAAAAAGTCTAACTTTCGAAACAACTGAGATACAGGGTGTTCTTCGTCAAATGACAGGTATAGTATCTTTCGAACCAATGCTCTGATTCGACTGAAATTTTCACCAATCATTCCTCTTCATAATCCAGAATAACGATTCAAAAATAAAAAGTCTAACTTTCGAAACAACTGAGATACAGGGTGTTCTTCGTCAAATGACAGGTATAGTATCTTTCGAACCAATGCTCTGATTCGACTGAAATTTTCACCAATCATTCCTCTTCACAATCCAGAATAACGTTTCAAAAATAAAAAGTCTAACTTTCGAAACAACTCAGATACAGGGTGTTCTTCGTCAAATGACAGGTATAGTATCTTTCGAACCAATGCTCTGATTCGACTGAAATTTTCACCAATCATTCCTCTTCAAAATCCAGAATAACGATTCAAAAATAAAAAGTCTAACTTTCGAAACAACTGAGATACAGGGTGTTCTTCGTCAAATGACAGGTATAGTATCTTTCGAACCAATGCTCTGATTCGACTGAAATTTTCACCAATCATTCCTCTTCACAATCCAGAATAACGTTCCAAAAATAAAAAGTCTAACTTTCGAAACAACTGAGATACAGGGTGTTCTTCGTCAAATGACAAGTATAGTATCTTTCGAACCAATGCTCTGATTCGACTGAAATTTTCACCAATCATTCCTCTTCACAATCCAGAATAACGATTCAAAAATAAAAAGTCTAACTTTCGAAACAACTGAGATACAGGGTGTTTTTCGTCAAATGACAGGTATAGTATCTTTCGAACCAATGCTCTGATTCGACTGAAATTTTCACCAATCATTCCTCTTCACAATCCAGAATAACGTTCCAAAAATAAAAAGTCTAACTTTCGAAACAACTGAGATACAGGGTGTTCTTCGTCAAATGACAGGTATAGTATCTTTCGAACCAATGCTCTGATTCGACTGAAATTTTCACCAATCATTCCTCTTCACAATCCAGAATAACGATTCAAAAATAAAAAGTCTAACTTTCGAAACAACTGAGATACAGGGTGTTCTTCGTCAAATGACAAGTAAAGTATCTTTCGAACCAATGCTCTGATTCGACTGAAATTTTCACCAATCATTCCTCTTCACAATCCAGAATAACGATTCAAAAATAAAAAGTCTAACTTTCGAAACAACTGAGATACAGGGTGTTCTTCGTCAAATGACAGGTATAGTATCTTTCGAACCAATGCTCTGATTCGACTGAAATTTTCACCAATCATTCCTCTTCACAATCCAGAATAACGTTCCAAAAATAAAAAGTCTAACTTTCGAAACAACTGAGATACAGGGTGTTCTTCGTCAAATGACAAGTATAGTATCTTTCGAACCAATGCTCTGATTCGACTGAAATTTTCACCAATCATTCCTCTTCACAATCCAGAATAACGATTGAAAAATAAAAAGTCTAACTTTCGAAACAACTGAGATACAGGGTGTTCTTCGTCAAATGACAGGTATAGTATCTGTCGAACCAATGCTCAGATTCGACTGAAATTTTCACCAATCATTCCTCTTCACAATCCAGAATAACGTTCCAAAAATAAAAAGTCTAACTTTCGAAACAACTGAGATACAGGGTGTTCTTCGTCAAATGACAGGTATAGTATCTTTCGAACCAATGCTCTGATTCGACTGAAATTTTCACCAATCATTCCTCTTCACAATCCAGAATAACGATTCAAAAATAAAAAGTCTAACTTTCGAAACAACTGAGATACAGGGTGTTCTTCGTCAAATGACAAGTATAGTATCTTTCGAACCAATGCTCTGATTCGACTGAAATTTTCACCATTCATTCCTCTTCACAATCCAGAATAACGATTCAAAAATAAAAAGTCTAACTTTCGAAACAACTGAGATACAGGGTGTTCTTCGTCAAATGACAGGTATAGTATCTTTCGAACCAATGCTCTGATTCGACTGAAATTTTCACCAATCATTCCTCTTCATTATCCAGAATAACGATTCAAAAATAAAAAGTCTAACTTTCGAAACAACTGAGATACAGGGTGTTCTTCGTCAAATGACAGGTATAGTATCTTTCGAACCAATGCTCTGATTCGACTGAAATTTTCACCAATCATTCCTCTTCACAATCCAGAATAACGTTTCAAAAATAAAAAGTCTAACTTTCGAAACAACTGAGATACAGGGTGTTCTTCGTCAAATGACAGGTATAGTATCTTTCGAACCAATGCTCTGATTCGACTGAAATTTTCACCAATCATTCCTCTTCAAAATCCAGAATAACGATTCAAAAATAAAAAGTCTAACTTTCGAAACAACTGAGATACAGTGTGTTCTTCGTCAAATGACAGGTATAGTATCTTTCGAACCAATGCTCTGATTCGACTGAAATTTTCACCAATCATTCCTCTTCACAATCCAGAATAACGTTCCAAAAATAAAAAGTCTAACTGTCGAAACAACTGAGATACAGGGTGTTCTTCGTCAAATGACAAGTATAGTATCTTTCGAACCAATGCTCTGATTCGACTGAAATTTTCACCAATCATTCCTCTTCACAATCCAGAATAACGTTCCAAAAATAAGAAGTCTAACTTTCGAAACAACTGAGATACAGGGTGTTCTTCGTCAAATGACAGGTATAGTATCTTTCAAACCAATGCTCTGATTCGACTGAAATTTTCACCAATCATTCCTCTTCACAATCCAGAATAACGTTCCAAAAATAAAAAGTCTAACTTTCGAAACAACTGAGATACAGGGTGTTCTTCGTCAAATGACAAGTATAGTATCTTTAGAACCAATGCTCTGAGTCGACTGAAGTTTTCACCAATCATTCCTCTTCAAAATCCAGAATAACGTTCTAAAAATAAAAAGTCTAACTTTCGAAACAACTGAGATACAGGGTGTTCTTCGTCAAATGACAGGTATAGTTTCTTTCGAACCAATGCTCTGATTCGACTGAAATTTTCACCAATCATTCCTCTTCACAATCCAGAATAACGTTTCAAAAATAAAAAGTCTAACTTCCGAAACAACTGAGATACAGGGTGTTCTTCGTCAAATGACAGGTATAGTATCTTTCGAACCAATGCTCTGATTCGACTGAAATTTTCACCAATCATTCCTCTTCACAATCCAGAATAACGTTCCAAAAATAAGAAGTCTAACTTTCGAAACAACTGAGATACAGGGTGTTCTTCGTCAAATGACAGGTATAGTATCTTTCAAACCAATGCTCTGATTCGACTGAAATTTTCACCAATCATTCCTCTTCACAATCCAGAATAACGTTCCAAAAATAAAAAGTCTAACTTTCGAAACAACTGAGATACAGGGTGTTCTTCGTCAAATGACAAGTATAGTATCTTTCGAACCAATGCTCTGATTCGACTGAAATTTTCACCAATCATTCCTCTTCACAATCCAGAATAACGATTCAAAAATAAAAAGTCTAACTTTCGAAACAACTGATATACAGGGTGTTTTTCGTCAAATGACAGGTATAGTATCTTTCGAACCAATGCTCTGATTCGACTGAAATTTTCACCAATCATTCCTCTTCACAATCCAGAATAACGTTTCAAAAATAAAAAGTCTAACTTTCGAAACAACTGAGATACAGGGTGTTCTTCGTCAAATGACAGGTATAGTATCTTTCGAACCAATGCTCTGATTCGACTGAAATTTTCACCAATCATTCCTCTTCACAATCCAGAATAACGATTCAAAAATAAAAAGTCTAACTTTCGAAACAACTGAGATACAGGGTGTTCTTCGTCAAATGACAAGTATAGTATCTTTCGAACCAATGCTCTGATTCGACTGAAATTTTCACCAATCATTCCTCTTCACAATCCAGAATAACGATTCAAAAATAAAAAGTCTAACTTTCGAAACAACTGAGATACAGGGTGTTCTTCGTCAAATGACAGGTATAGTTTCTTTCGAACCAATGCTCTGATTCGACTGAAATTTTCACCAATCATTCCTCTTCACAATCCAGAATAACGTTCCAAAAATAAAAAGTCTAACTTTCGAAACAACTGAGATACAGGGTGTTCTTCGTCAAATGACAAGTATAGTATCTTTCGAACCAATGCTCTGATTCGACTGAAATTTTCACCAATCATTCCTCTTCACAATCCAGAATAACGATTGAAAAATAAAAAGTCTAACTTTCGAAACAACTGAGATACAGGGTGTTCTTCGTCAAATGACAGGTATAGTATCTGTCGAACCAATGCTCAGATTCGACTGAAATTTTCACCAATCATTGCTCTTCACAATCCAGAATAACGTTCCAAAAATAAAAAGTCTAACTTTCGAAACAACTGAGATACAGGGTGTTCTTCGTCAAATGACAGGTATAGTATCTTTCGAACCAATGCTCTGATTCGACTGAAATTTTCACCAATCATTCCTCTTCACAATCCAGAATAACGATTCAAAAATAAAAAGTCTAACTTTCGAAACAACTGAGATACAGGGTGTTCTTCGTCAAATGACAAGTATAGTATCTTTCGAACCAATGCTCTGATTCGACTGAAATTTTCACCATTCATTCCTCTTCACAATCCAGAATAACGATTCAAAAATAAAAAGTCTAACTTTCGAAACAACTGAGATACAGGGTGTTCTTCGTCAAATGACAGGTATAGTATCTTTCGAACCAATGCTCTGATTCGACTGAAATTTTCACCAATCATTCCTCTTCATAATCCAGAATAACGATTCAAAAATAAAAAGTCTAACTTTCGAAACAACTGAGATACAGGGTGTTCTTCGTCAAATGACAGGTATAGTATCTTTCGAACCAATGCTCTGATTCGACTGAAATTTTCACCAATCATTCCTCTTCACAATCCAGAATAACGTTTCAAAAATAAAAAGTCTAACTTTCGAAACAACTGAGATACAGGGTGTTCTTCGTCAAATGACAGGTATAGTATCTTTCGAACCAATGCTCTGATTCGACTGAAATTTTCACCAATCATTCCTCTTCAAAATCCAGAATAACGATTCAAAAATAAAAAGTCTAACTTTCGAAACAACTGAGATACAGGGTGTTCTTCGTCAAATGACAGGTATAGTATCTTTCGAACCAATGCTCTGATTCGACTGAAATTTTCACCAATCATTCCTCTTCACAATCCAGAATAACGTTCCAAAAATAAAAAGTCTAACTTTCGAAACAACTGAGATACAGGGTGTTCTTCGTCAAATGACAAGTATAGTATCTTTCGAACCAATGCTCTGATTCGACTGAAATTTTCACCAATCATTCCTCTTCACAATCCAGAATAACGATTCAAAAATAAAAAGTCTAACTTTCGAAACAACTGAGATACAGGGTGTTCTTCGTCAAATGACAAGTATAGTATCTTTCGAACCAATGCTCTGATTCGACTGAAGTTTTCACCAATCATTCCTCTTCAAAATCCAGAATAACGTTCCAAAAATAAAAAGTCTAACTTTCGAAACAACTGAGATACAGGGTGTTCTTCGTCAAATGACAGGTATAGTTTCTTTCGAACCAATGCTCTGATTCGACTGAAATTTTCACCAATCATTCCTCTTCACAATCCAGAATAACGTTTCAAAAATAAAAAGTCTAACTTCCGAAACAACTGAGATACAGGGTGTTCTTCGTCAAATGACAGGTATAGTATCTTTCGAACCAATGCTCTGATTCGACTGAAATTTTCACCAATCATTCCTCTTCACAATCCAGAATAACGTTTCAAAAATAAAAAGTCTAACTTTCGAAACAACTGAGATACAGGGTGTTCTTCGTCAAATGACAGGTATAGTATCTTTCGAACCAATGCTCTGATTCGACTGAAATTTTCACCAATCATTCCTCTTCAAAATCCAGAATAACGATTCAAAAATAAAAAGTCTACCTTTCGAAACAACTGAGATACAGGGTGTTCTTCGTCAAATGACAGGTATAGTATCTTTCGAAACAATGCTCTGATTCGACTGAAATTTTCACCAATCATTCCTCTTCACAATCCAGAATAACGATTCAAAAAAAAAAAGTCTAACTTTCGAAACAACTGAGATACAGGGTGTTCTTCGTCAAATGACAAGTATAGTATCTTTCGAACCAATGCTCTGATTCGACTGAAATTTTCACCAATCATTCCTCTTCACAATCCAGAATAACGATTCAAAAATAAAAAGTTTAACTTTCGAAACAACTGAGATACAGGGTGTTCTTCTTCAAATGACAGGTATAGTATCTTTCGAACCAATGCTCTGATTCGACTGAAATTTTCACCAATCATTCCTCTTCACAATCCAGAATAACGTTCCAAAAATAAAAAGTCTAACTTTCGAAACAACTGAGATACAGGGTGTTCTTCGTCAAATGACAGGTATAGTATCTTTCGAACCAATGCTCTGATTCGACTGAAATTTTCACCAATCATTCCTCTTCAAAATCCAGAATAACGATTCAAAAATAAAAAGTCTAACTTTCGAAACAACTGAGATACAGGGTGTTCTTCGTCAAATGACAGGTATAGTATCTTTCGAACCAATGCTCTGATTCGACTGAAATTTTCACCAATCATTCCTCTTCACAATCCAGAATAACGATTCAAAAATAAAAAGTCTAACTTTCGAAACAACTGAGATACAGGGTGTTCTTCGTCAAATGACAAGTATAGTATCTTTCGAACCAATGCTCTGATTCGACTGAAATTTTCACCAATCATTCCTCTTCACAATCCAGAATAACGATTCAAAAATAAAAAGTCTAACTTTCGAAACAACTGAGATACAGGGTGTTCTTCGTCAAATGACAGGTATAGTATCTTTCGAACCAATGCTCTGATTCGACTGAAATTTTCACCAATCATTCCTCTTCATAATCCAGAATAACGATTCAAAAATAAAAAGTCTAACTTTCGAAACAACTGAGATACAGGGTGTTCTTCGTCAAATGACAGGTATAGTATCTTTCGAACCAATGCTCTGATTCGACTGAAATTTTCACCAATCATTCCTCTTCACAATCCAGAATAACGTTTCAAAAATAAAAAGTCTAACTTTCGAAACAACTGAGATACAGGGTGTTCTTCGTCAAATGACAGGTATAGTATCTTTCGAACCAATGCTCTGATTCGACTGAAATTTTCACCAATCATTCCTCTTCAAAATCCAGAATAACGATTCAAAAATAAAAAGTCTAACTTTCGAAACAACTGAGATACAGGGTGTTCTTCGTCAAATGACAGGTATAGTATCTTTCGAACCAATGCTCTGATTCGACTGAAATTTTCACCAATCATTCCTCTTCACAATCCAGAATAACGTTCCAAAAATAAAAAGTCTAACTTTCGAAACAACTGAGATACAGGGTGTTCTTCGTCAAATGACAAGTATAGTATCTTTCGAACCAATGCTCTGATTCGACTGAAATTTTCACCAATCATTCCTCTTCACAATCCAGAATAACGATTCAAAAATAAAAAGTCTAACTTTCGAAACAACTGAGATACAGGGTGTTCTTCGTCAAATGACAGGTATAGTATCTTTCGAACCAATGCTCTGATTCGACTGAAATTTTCACCAATCATTCCTCTTCACAATCCAGAATAACGTTCCAAAAATAAGAAGTCTAACTTTCGAAACAACTGAGATACAGGGTGTTCTTCGTCAAATGACAGGTATAGTATCTTTCAAACCAATGCTCTGATTCGACTGAAATTTTCACCAATCATTCCTCTTCACAATCCAGAATAACGTTCCAAAAATAAAAAGTCTAACTTTCGAAACAACGGAGATACAGGGTGTTCTTCGTCAAATGACAAGTATAGTATCTTTCGAACCAATGCTCTGATTCGACTGAAGTTTTCACCAATCATTCCTCTTCAAAATCCAGAATAACGTTCCAAAAATAAAAAGTCTAACTTTCGAAACAACTGAGATACAGGGTGTTCTTCGTCAAATGACAGGTATAGTTTCTTTCGAACCAATGCTCTGATTCGACTGAAATTTTCACCAATCATTCCTCTTCACAATCCAGAATAGCGTTTCAAAAATAAAAAGTCTAACTTCCGAAACAACTGAGATACAGGGTGTTCTTCGTCAAATGACAGGTATAGTATCTTTCGAACCAATGCTCTGATTCGACTGAAATTTTCACCAATCATTCCTCTTCACAATCCAGAATAACGTTTCAAAAATAAAAAGTCTAACTTTCGAAACAACTGAGATACAGGGTGTTCTTCGTCAAATGACAGGTATAGTATCTTTCGAACCAATGCTCTGATTCGACTGAAATTTTCACCAATCATTCCTCTTCAAAATCCAGAATAAAGATTCAAAAATAAAAAGTCTAACTTTCGAAACAACTGAGATACAGGGTGTTCTTCGTCAAATGACAGGTATAGTATCTTTCGAACCAATGCTCTGATTCGACTGAAATTTTCACCAATCATTCCTCTTCACAATCCAGAATAACAATTCAAAAATAAAAAGTCTAACTTTCGAAACAACTGAGATACAGGGTGTTCTTCGTCAAATGACAAGTATAGTATCTTTCGAACCAATGCTCTGATTCGACTGAAATTTTCACCAATCATTCCTCTTCACAATCCAGAATAACGTTTCAAAAATAAAAAGTCTAACTTTCGAAACAACTGAGATACAGGGTGTTCTTCGTCAAATGACAGGTATAGTATCTTTCGAACCAATGCTCTGATTCGACTGAAATTTTCACCAATCATTCCTCTTCAAAATCCAGAATAACGATTCAAAAATAAAAAGTCTAACTTTCGAAACAACTGAGATACAGGGTGTTCTTCGTCAAATGACAGGTATAGTATCTTTCGAACCAATGCTCTGATTCGACTGAAATTTTCACCAATCATTCCTCTTCACAATCCAGAATAACGTTCCAAAAATAAAAAGTCTAACTTTCGAAACAACTGAGATACAGGGTGTTCTTCGTCAAATGACAAGTATAGTATCTTTCGAACCAATGCTCTGATTCGACTGAAATTTTCACCAATCATTCCTCTTCACAATCCAGAATAACGATTCAAAGATAAAAAGTCTAACTTTCGAAACAACTGAGATACAGGGTGTTCTTCGTCAAATGACAGGTATAGTATCTTTCGAACCAATGCTCTGATTCGACTGAAATTTTCACCAATCATTCCTCTTCACAATCCAGAATAACGTTCCAAAAATAAGAAGTCTAACTTTCGAAACAACTGAGATACAGGGTGTTCTTCGTCAAATGACAGGTATAGTATCTTTCAAACCAATGCTCTGATTCGACTGAAATTTTCACCAATCATTCCTCTTCACAATCCAGAATAACGTTCCAAAAATAAAAAGTCTAACTTTCGAAACAACGGAGATACAGGGTGTTCTTCGTCAAATGACAAGTATAGTATCTTTCGAACCAATGCTCTGATTCGACTGAAGTTTTCACCAATCATTCCTCTTCAAAATCCAGAATAACGTTCCAAAAATAAAAAGTCTAACTTTCGAAACAACTGAGATACAGGGTGTTCTTCGTCAAATGACAGGTATAGTTTCTTTCGAACCAATGCTCTGATTCGACTGAAATTTTCACCAATCATTCCTCTTCACAATCCAGAATAGCGTTTCAAAAATAAAAAGTCTAACTTCCGAAACAACTGAGATACAGGGTGTTCTTCGTCAAATGACAGGTATAGTATCTTTCGAACCAATGCTCTGATTCGACTGAAATTTTCACCAATCATTCCTCTTCACAATCCAGAATAACGTTTCAAAAATAAAAAGTCTAACTTTCGAAACAACTGAGATACAGGGTGTTCTTCGTCAAATGACAGGTATAGTATCTTTCGAACCAATGCTCTGATTCGACTGAAATTTTCACCAATCATTCCTCTTCAAAATCCAGAATAAAGATTCAAAAATAAAAAGTCTAACTTTCGAAACAACTGAGATACAGGGTGTTCTTCGTCAAATGACAGGTATAGTATCTTTCGAACCAATGCTCTGATTCGACTGAAATTTTCACCAATCATTCCTCTTCACAATCCAGAATAACAATTCAAAAATAAAAAGTCTAACTTTCGAAACAACTGAGATACAGGGTGTTCTTCGTCAAATGACAAGTATAGTATCTTTCGAACCAATGCTCTGATTCGACTGAAATTTTCACCATTCATTCCTCTTCACAATCCAGAATAACGATTCAAAAATAAAAAGTCTAACTTTCGAAACAACTGAGATACAGGGTGTTCTTCGTCAAATGACAGGTATAGTATCTTTCGAACCAATGCTCTGATTCGACTGAAATGTTCACCAATCATTCCTCTTCAAAATCCAGAATAACGATTCAAAAATAAAAAGTCTAACTTTCGAAACAACTGAGATACAGGGTGTTCTTCGTCAAATGACAGGTATAGTATCTTTCGAACCAATGCTCTGATTCGACTGAAATTTTCACCAATCATTCCTCTTCACAATCCAGAATAACGTTCCAAAAATAAAAAGTCTAACTTTCGAAACAACTGAGATACAGGCTGTTCTTCGTCAAATGACAAGTATAGTATCTTTCGAACCAATGCTCTGATTCGACCGAAATTTTCACCAATCATTCCTCTTCACAATCCAGAATAACGATTCAAAAATAAAAAGTCTAACTTTCGAAACAACTGAGATACAGGGTGTTCTTCGTCAAATGACAGGTATAGTATCTTTCGAACCAATGCTCTGATTCGACTGAAATTTTCACCAATCATTCCTCTTCACAATCCAGAATAACGTTCCAAAAATAAGAAGTCTAACTTTCGAAACAACTGAGATACAGGGTGTTCTTCGTCAAATGACAGGTATAGTATCTTTCAAACCAATGCTCTGATTCGACTGAAATTTTCACCAATCATTCCTCTTCACAATCCAGAATAACGTTCCAAAAATAAAAAGTCTAACCTTCGAAACAACTGAGATACAGGGTGTTCTTCGTCAAATGACAAGTATAGTATCTTTCGAACCAATGCTCTGATTCGACTGAAGTTTTCACCAATCATTCCTCTTCACAATCCAGAATAACGATTCAAAAATAAAAAGTCTAACTTTCGAAACAACTGAGATACAGGGTGTTCTTCGTCAAATGACAAGTATAGTATCTTTCGAACCAATGCTCTGATTCGACTGAAATTTTCACCAATCATTCCTCTTCACAATCCAGAATAACGATTCAAAAATAAAAAGTCTAACTTTCGAAACAACTGAGATACAGGGTGTTCTTCTTCAAATGACAGGTATAGTATCTTTCGAACCAATGCTCTGATTCGACTGAAATTTTCACCAATCATTCCTCTTCACAATCCAGAATAACGTTCCAAAAATAAAAAGTCTAACTTTCGAAACAACTGAGATACAGGGTGTTCTTCGTCAAATGACAGGTATAGTATCTTTCGAACCAATGCTCTGATTCGACTGAAATTTTCACCAATCATTCCTCTTCACAATCCAGAATAACGATTCAAAAATAAAAAGTCTTACTTTCGAAACAACTGAGATACAGGGTGTTCTTCGTCAAATGACAGGTATAGTATCTTTCGAGCCAATGCTCTGATTCGACTGAAATTTTCACCAATCATTCCTCTTCACAATCCAGAATAACGATTCAAAAATAAAAAGTCTAACTTTCGAAACAACTGAGATACAGGGTGTTCTTCGTCAAATGACAGGTATAGTATCTTTCGAACAAATGCTCTGATTCGACTGAAATTTTCACCAATCATTCCTCTTCACAATCCAGAATAACGTTCCAAAAATAAAAAGTCTTACTTTCGAAACAACTGAGATACAGGGTGTTCTTCGTCAAATGACAGGTATAGTATCTTTCGAACCAATGCTCTGATTCGACTGAAATTTTCACCAATCATTCCTCTTCACAATCCAGAATAACGTTCCAAAACTAAAAAGTCTAACTTTCGAAACAACTGAGATACAGGGTGTTCTTCGTCAAATGACAAGTATAGTATCTGTCGAACCAATGCTCTGATTCGACTGAAATTTTCACCAATCATTCCTCTTCACAATCCAGAATAACGATTCAAAAATAAAAAGTCTAACTTTCGAAACAACTGAGATACAGGGTGTTCTTCGTCAAATGACAGGTATAGTATCTTTCGAACCAATGCTCTGATTCGACTGAAATTTTCACCAATCATTCCTCTTCACAATCCAGAATAACGTTCCAAAAATAAAAACTCTAACTTTCGAAACAACTGAGATACAGGGTGTTCTTCGTCAAATGACAGGTATAGTATCTTTCGAACCAATGCTCTGATTCGACTGAAGTTTTCACCAATCATTCCTCTTCACAATCCAGAATAACGTTCCAAAAATAAAAACTCCAACTTTCGAAACAACTGAGATACAGGGTGTTCTTCGTCAAATGACAGGTATAGTATCTTTCGTACCAATGCTCTGATTCGACTGAAATTTTCACCAATCATTCCTCTTCAAAATCCAGAATAACGTTCCAAAAATAAAAAGTCTAACTTTCGAAACAACTGAGATACAGGGTGTTCTTCGTCAAATGACAGGTATAGTATCTTTCGAACCAATGCTCTGATTCGACTGGAATTTTCACCAATCATTCCTCTTCACAATCCAGAATAACGTTCCAAAAATAAAAAGTCTAACTTTCGAAACAACTGAGATACTGGGTGTTCTTCGTCAAATGACAAGTATAGTATCTTTCGAACCAATGCTCTGATTCGACTGAAATTTTCACCAATCATTCCTCTTCACAATCCAGAATAACGATTCAAAAATAAAAAGTCTAACTTTCGAAACAACTGAGATACAGGGTGTTCTTCGTCAAATGACAAGTATAGTATCTTTCGAACCAATGCTCTGATTCGACTGAAATTTTCACCAATCATTCCTCTTCACAATCCAGAATAACGATTCAAAAATAAAAAGTCTAACTTTCGAAACAACTGAGATACAGGGTGTTCTTCTTCAAATGACAGGTATAGTATCTTTCGAACCAATGCTCTGATTCGACTGAAATTTTCACCAATCATTCCTCTTCACAATCCAGAATAACGTTCCAAAAATAAAAAGTCTAACTTTCGAAACAACTGAGATACAGGGTGTTCTTCGTCAAATGACAGGTATAGTATCTTTCGAACCAATGCTCTGATTCGACTGAAATTTTCACCAATCATTCCTCTTCACAATCCAGAATAACGTTCCAAAAATAAAAAGTCTTACTTTCGAAACAACTGAGATACAGGGTGTTCTTCGTCAAATGACAAGTATAGTATCTTTCGAACCAATGCTCTGATTCGACTGAAATTTTCACCAATCATTCCTCTTCACAATCCAGAATAACGATTCAAAAATAAAAAGTCTAACTTTCGAAACAACTGAGATACAGGGTGTTCTTCGTCAAATGACAGGTATAGTATCTTTCGAACCAATGCTCTGATTCGACTGAAATTTTCACCAATCATTCCTCTTCACAATCCAGAATAACGTTCCAAAAATAAAAAGTCTAACTTTCGAAACAACTGAGATACTGGGTGTTCTTCGTCAAATGACAAGTATAGTATCTTTCGAACCAATGCTCTGATTCGACTGAAATTTTCACCAATAATTCCTCTTCACAATCCAGAATAACGATTCAAAAATAAAAAGTCTAACTTTCGAAACAACTGAGATACAGGGTGTTCTTCGTCAAATGACAAGTATAGTATCTTTCGAACCAATGCTCTGATTCGACTGAAATTTTCACCAATCATTCCTCTTCACAATCCAGAATAACGATTCAAAAATAAAAAGTCTAACTTTCGAAACAACTGAGATACAGGGTGTTCTTCTTCAAATGACAGGTATAGTATCTTTCGAACCAATGCTCTGATTCGACTGAAATTTTCACCAATCATTCCTCTTCACAATCCAGAATAACGTTCCAAAAATAAAAAGTCTAACTTTCGAAACAACTGAGATACAGGGTGTTCTTCGTCAAATGACAGGTATAGTATCTTTCGAACCAATGCTCTGATTCGACTGAAATTTTCACCAATCATTCCTCTTCACAATCCAGAATAACGATTCAAAAATAAAAAGTCTTACTTTCGAAACAACTGAGATACAGGGTGTTCTTCGTCAAATGACAGGTATAGTATCTTTCGAGCCAATGCTCTGATTCGACTGAAATTTTCACCAATCATTCCTCTTCACAATCCAGAATAACGATTCAAAAATAAAAAGTCTAACTTTCGAAACAACTGAGATACAGGGTGTTCTTCGTCAAATGACAGGTATAGTATCTTTCGAACAAATGCTCTGATTCGACTGAAATTTTCACCAATCATTCCTCTTCACAATCCAGAATAACGTTCCAAAAATAAAAAGTCTTACTTTCGAAACAACTGAGATACAGGGTGTTCTTCGTCAAATGACAGGTATAGTATCTTTCGAACCAATGCTCTGATTCGACTGAAATTTTCACCAATCATTCCTCTTCACAATCCAGAATAACGTTCCAAAACTAAAAAGTCTAACATTCGAAACAACTGAGATACAGGGTGTTCTTCGTCAAATGACAAGTATAGTATCTGTCGAACCAATGCTCTGATTCGACTGAAATTTTCACCAATCATTCCTCTTCACAATCCAGAATAACGATTCAAAAATAAAAAGTCTAACTTTCGAAACAACTGAGATACAGGGTGTTCTTCGTCAAATGACAGGTATAGTATCTTTCGAACCAATGCTCTGATTCGACTGAAATTTTCACCAATCATTCCTCTTCACAATCCAGAATAACGTTCCAAAAATAAAAACTCTAACTTTCGAAACAACTGAGATACAGGGTGTTCTTCGTCAAATGACAGGTATAGTATCTTTCGAACCAATGCTCTGATTCGACTGAAATTTTCACCAATCATTCCTCTTCACAATCCAGAATAACGTTCCAAAAATAAAAACTCCAACTTTCGAAACAACTGAGATACAGGGTGTTCTTCGTCAAATGACAGGTATAGTATCTTTCGTACCAATGCTCTGATTCGACTGAAATTTTCACCAATCATTCCTCTTCAAAATCCAGAATAACGTTCCAAAAATAAAAAGTCTAACTTTCGAAACAACTGAGATACAGGGTGTTCTTCGTCAAATGACAGGTATAGTATCTTTCGAACCAATGCTCTGATTCGACTGAAATTTTCACCAATCATTCCTCTTCACAATCCAGAATAACGTTTCAAAAATAAAAAGTCTAACTTTCGAAACAACTGAGATACAGGGTGTTCTTCGTCAAATGACAGGTATAGTATCTTTCGAACCAATGCTCTGATTCGACTGAAATTTTCACCAATCATTCCTCTTCACAATCCAGAATAACGTTCCAAAAATAAAAAGTCTAACTTTCGAAACAACTGAGATACAGGGTGTTCTTCGTCAAATGACAGGTATAGTATCTTTCGAACCAATGCTCTGATTCGACCGAAATTTTCACCAATCATTCCTCTTCACAATCCAGAATAACGATTCAAAAATAAAAAGTCTAACTTTCGAAACAACTGAGATACAGGGTGTTCTTCGTCAAATGACAAGTATAGTATCTTTCGAACCAATGCTCTGATTCGACTGAAATTTTCACCAATCATTCCTCTTCAAAATCCAGAATAACGTTCCAAAAATAAAAAGTCTAACTTTCGAAATAACTGAGATACAGGGTGTTCTTCGTCAAATGACAGGTATAGTATCTTTCGAACCAATGCTCTGATTCGACTGAAATTTTCACCAATCATTCCTCTTCAAAATCCAGAATAACGTTCTAAAAATAAAAAGTCTAACTTTCGAAACAACTGAGATACAGGGTGTTCTTCGTCAAATGACAGGTATAGTTTCTTTTGAACCAATGCTCTGATTCGACTGAAATTTTCACCTATCATTCCTCTTCACAATCCAGAATAACGTTTCAAAAATAAAAAGTCTAACTTCCGAAACAACTGCATTGGTTCGAAAGATACTATACCTGTCATTTGACGAAGAACACCTTGTATCTCAGTTGTTTCGAAAGTTAGACTTTTTATTTTTGGAACGTTATTCTGGATTTTGAAGAGGAATGATTGGTGAAAATTTCAGTCGAATCAGAGCATTGGTTCGAAAGATACTATACCTGTCATTTGAGGAAGAACACCCTGTATCTCAGTTGTTTCGAAAGTTAGACTTTTTATTTTTGGAACGTTATTCTGGATTGTGAAGAGGAATGATTGGTGAAAATTTCAGTCGAATCAGAGCATTGGTTCGAAAGATACTATACCTGTCATTTGACGAAAAACACCCTGTATCTCAGTTGTTTCGAAAGTTAGACTTTTTATTTTTGAATCGTTATTCTGGATTGTGAAGAGGAATGATTGGTGAAAATTTCAGTCGAATCAGAGCATTGGTTCGAAAGATACTATACTTGTCATTTGACGAAGAACACCCTGTATCTCAGTTGTTTCGAAAGTTAGACTTTTTATTTTTGGAACGTTATTCTGGATTGTGAAGAGGAATGATTGGTGAAAATTTCAGTCGAATCAGAGCATTGGTTCGAAAGATACTATACCTGTCATTTGACGAAGAACACCCTGTATCTCAGTAGTTTCGAAAGTTAGACTTTTTATTTTTGAAACGTTATTCTGGATTGTGAAGAGGAATGATTGGTGAAAATTTCAGTCGAATCAGAGCATTGGTTCGAAAGATACTATACCTGTCATTTGACGAAGAACACCCTGTATCTCAGTTGTTTCGAAAGTTAGACTTTTTATTTTTGGAACGTTATTCTGGATTTTGAAGAGGAATGATTGGTGAAAATTTCAGTCGAATCAGAGCATTGGTTCGAAAGATACTATACTTGCCATTTGACGAAGAACAACCTGTATCTCAGTTGTTTCGAAAGTTAGACTTTTTATTTTTGGAACGTTATTCTGGATTGTGAAGAGGAATGATTGGTGAAAATTTCAGTCGAATCAGAGCATTGGTTCGAAAGATACTATACCTGTCATTTGACGAAGAACACCCTGTATCTCAGTTGTTTCGAAAGTTAGACTTTTTATTTTTGGAACGTTATTCTGGATTTTGAAGAGGAATGATTGGTGAAAATTTCAGTCGAATCAGAGCATTGGTTTGAAAGATACTATACCTGTCATTTGACGAAGAACACCCTGTATCTCAGTTGTTTCGAAAGTTAGACTTTTTATTTTTGGAACGTTATTCTGGATTGTGAAGAGGAATGATTGGTGAAAATTTCAGTCGAATCAGAGCATTGGTTCGAAAGATACTATACTTGTCATTTGACGAAGAACACCCTGTATCTCAGTTGTTTCGAAAGTTAGACTTTTTATTTTTGGAACGTTATTCTGGATTGTGAAGAGGAATGATTGGTGAAAATTTCAGTCGAATCAGAGCATTGGTTCGAAAGATACTATACTTGTCATTTGACGAAGAACACCCTGTATCTCAGTTGTTTCGAAAGTTAGACTTTTTATTTTTGGAACGTTATTCTGGATTGTGAAGAGGAATGATTGTTGAAAATTTCAGTCTAATCAGAGCATTGGTTCGAAAGATACTATACCTGTCATTTGACGAAAAACACCCTGTATCTCAGTTGTTTCGAAAGTTAGACTTTTTATTTTTGAATCGTTATTCTGGATTGTGAAGAGGAATAATTGGTGAAAATTTCAGTCGAATCAGAGCATTGGTTCGAAAGATACTATACTTGTCATTTGACGAAGAACACCCTGTATCTCAGTTGTTTCGAAAGTTAGACTTTTTATTTTTGGAACGTTATTCTGGATTGTGAAGAGGAATGATTGGTGAAAATTTCAGTCGAATCAGAGCATTGGTTCGAAAGATACTATACCTGTCATTTGACGAAGAACACCCTGTATCTCAGTAGTTTCGAAAGTTAGACTTTTTATTTTTGAAACGTTATTCTGGATTGTGAAGAGGAATGATTGGTGAAAATTTCAGTCGAATCAGAGCATTGGTTCGAAAGATACTATACCTGTCATTTGACGAAGAACACCCTGTATCTCAGTTGTTTCGAAAGTTAGACTTTTTATTTTTGGAACGTTATTCTGGATTTTGAAGAGGAATGATTGGTGAAAATTTCAGTCGAATCAGAGCATTGGTTCGAAAGATACTATACTTGTCATTTGACGAAGAACACCCTGTATCTCAGTTGTTTCGAAAGTTAGACTTTTTATTTTTGGAACGTTATTCTGGATTGTGAAGAGGAATGATTGGTGAAAATTTCAGTCGAATCAGAGCATTGGTTCGAAAGATACTATACCTGTCATTTGACGAAGAACACCCTGTATCTCAGTTGTTTCGAAAGTTAGACTTTTTATTTTTGGAACGTTATTCTGGATTGTGAAGAGGAATGATTGGTGAAAATTTCAGTCGAATCAGAGCATTGGTTCGAAAGATACTATACCTGTCATTTGACGAAGAACACCCTGTATCTCAGTTGTTTCGAAAGTTAGACTTTTTATTTTTGAATCGTTATTCTGGATTGTGAAGAGGAATGATTGGTGAAAATTTCAGTCGAATCAGAGCATTGGTTCGAAAGATACTATACTTGTCATTTGACGAAGAACACCCTGTATCTCAGTTGTTTCGATAGTAAGACTTTTTATTTTTGGAAAGTTATTCTGGATTGTGAAGAGGAATGATTGGTGAAAATTTCAGTCGAATCAGAGCATTGGTTCGAAAGATACTATACCTGTCATTTGACGAAGAACACCCTGTATCTCAGTAGTTTCGAAAGTTAGACTTTTTATTTTTGAAACGTTATTCTGGATTGTGAAGAGGAATGATTGGTGAAAATTTCAGTCGAATCAGAGCATTGGTTCGAAAGATACTATACCTGTCATTTGACGAAGAACACCCTGTATCTCAGTTGTTTCGAAAGTTAGAATTCTTATTTTTGGAACGTTATTCTGGATTTTGAAGAGGAATGATTGGTGAAAATTTCAGTCGAATCAGAGCATTGGTTCGAAAGATACTATACCTGTCATTTGACGAAGAACACCCTGTATCTCAGTTGTTTCGAAAGTTAGACTTTTTATTTTTGAATCGTTATTCTGGATTGTGAAGAGGAATGATTGGTGAAAATTTCAGTCGAATCAGAGCATTGGTTCGAAAGATACTATACCTGTCATTTGACGAAGAACACCCTGTATCTCAGTTGTTTCGAAAGTTAGACTTTTTATTTTTGGAACGTTATTCTGGATTGTGAAGAGGAATGATTGGTGAAAATTTCAGTCGAATCAGAGCATTGGTTCGAAAGATACTATACCTGTCATTTGACGAAGAACACCCTGTATCTCAGTTGTTTCGAAAGTTAGACTTTTTATTTTTGAATCGTTATTCTGGATTGTGAAGAGGAATGATTGGTGAAAATTTCAGTCGAATCAGAGCATTGGTTCGAAAGATACTATACTTGTCATTTGACGAAGAACACCCTGTATCTCAGTTGTTTCGAAAGTTAGACTTTTTATTTTTGGAACGTTATTCTGGATTGTGAAGAGGAATGATTGGTGAAAATTTCAGTCGAATCAGAGCATTGGTTCGAAAGATACTATAACTGTCATTTGACGAAGAACACCCTGTATCTCAGTTGTTTCGAAAGTTAGACTTTTTATTTTTGAATCGTTATTCTGGATTTTGAAGAGGAATGATTGGTGAAAATTTCAGTCGAATCAGAGCATTGGTTCGAAAGATACTATACCTGTCATTTGACGAAGAACACCCTGTATCAAAGTTGTTTCGAAAGTTAGACTTTTTATTTTTGAAACGTTATTCTGGATTGTGAAGAGGAATGATTGGTGAAAATTTCAGTCGAATCAGAGCATTGGTTCGAAAGATACTATACCTGTTATTTGACGAAGAACACCCTGTATCTCAGTTGTTTCGAAAGTTAGACTTTTTATTTTAGAATCGTTATTCTGGATTGTGAAGAGGAATGATTGGTGAAAATTTCAGTCGAATCAGAGCATTGGTTCGAAAGATACTATACTTGTCATTTGACGAAGAACACCCTGTATCTCAGTTGTTTCGAAAGTTAGACTTTTTATTTTTGGAACGTTATTCTGGATTGTGAAGAGGAATGATTGGTGAAAATTTCAGTCGAATCAGAGCATTGGTTCGAAAGATACTATACTTGTCATTTGACGAAGAACACCCTGTATCTCAGTTGTTTCGAAAGTTAGACTTTTTATTTTTGGAACGTTATTCTGGATTGTGAAGAGGAATGATTGTTGAAAATTTCAGTCGAATCAGAGCATTGGTTCGAAAGATACTATACCTGTCATTTGACGAAAAACACCCTGTATCTCAGTTGTTTCGAAAGTTAGACTTTTTATTTTTGAATCGTTATTCTGGATTGTGAAGAGGAATAATTGGTGAAAATTTCAGTCGAATCAGAGCATTGGTTCGAAAGATACTATACTTGTCATTTGACGAAGAACACCCTGTATCTCAGTTGTTTCGAAAGTTAGACTTTTTATTTTTGGAACGTTATTCTGGATTGTGAAGAGGAATGATTGGTGAAAATTTCAGTCGAATCAGAGCATTGGTTCGAAAGATACTATACCTGTCATTTGACGAAGAACACCCTGTATCTCAGTAGTTTCGAAAGTTAGACTTTTTATTTTTGAAACGTTATTCTGGATTGTGAAGAGGAATGATTGGTGAAAATTTCAGTCGAATCAGAGCATTGGTTCGAAAGATACTATACCTGTCATTTGACGAAGAACACCCTGTATCTCAGTTGTTTCGAAAGTTAGACTTTTTATTTTTGGAACGTTATTCTGGATTTTGAAGAGGAATGATTGGTGAAAATTTCAGTCGAATCAGAGCATTGGTTCGAAAGATACTATACTTGTCATTTGACGAAGAACACCCTGTATCTCAGTTGTTTCGAAAGTTAGACTTTTTATTTTTGGAACGTTATTCTGGATTGTGAAGAGGAATGATTGGTGAAAATTTCAGTCGAATCAGAGCATTGGTTCGAAAGATACTATACCTGTCATTTGACGAAGAACACCCTGTATCTCAGTTGTTTCGAAAGTTAGACTTTTTATTTTTGGAACGTTATTCTGGATTGTGAAGAGGAATGATTGGTGAAAATTTCAGTCGAATCAGAGCATTGGTTCGAAAGATACTATACCTGTCATTTGACGAAGAACACCCTGTATCTCAGTTGTTTCGAAAGTTAGACTTTTTATTTTTGAATCGTTATTCTGGATTGTGAAGAGGAATGATTGGTGAAAATTTCAGTCGAATCAGAGCATTGGTTCGAAAGATACTATACTTGTCATTTGACGAAGAACACCCTGTATCTCAGTTGTTTCGATAGTAAGACTTTTTATTTTTGGAAAGTTATTCTGGATTGTGAAGAGGAATGATTGGTGAAAATTTCAGTCGAATCAGAGCATTGGTTCGAAAGATACTATACCTGTCATTTGACGAAGAACACCCTGTATCTCAGTAGTTTCGAAAGTTAGACTTTTTATTTTTGAAACGTTATTCTGGATTGTGAAGAGGAATGATTGGTGAAAATTTCAGTCGAATCAGAGCATTGGTTCGAAAGATACTATACCTGTCATTTGACGAAGAACACCCTGTATCTCAGTTGTTTCGAAAGTTAGAATTCTTATTTTTGGAACGTTATTCTGGATTTTGAAGAGGAATGATTGGTGAAAATTTCAGTCGAATCAGAGCATTGGTTCGAAAGATACTATACCTGTCATTTGACGAAGAACACCCTGTATCTCAGTTGTTTCGAAAGTTAGACTTTTTATTTTTGAATCGTTATTCTGGATTGTGAAGAGGAATGATTGGTGAAAATTTCAGTCGAATCAGAGCATTGGTTCGAAAGATACTATACCTGTCATTTGACGAAGAACACCCTGTATCTCAGTTGTTTCGAAAGTTAGACTTTTTATTTTTGGAACGTTATTCTGGATTGTGAAGAGGAATGATTGGTGAAAATTTCAGTCGAATCAGAGCATTGGTTCGAAAGATACTATACCTGTCATTTGACGAAGAACACCCTGTATCTCAGTTGTTTCGAAAGTTAGACTTTTTATTTTTGAATCGTTATTCTGGATTGTGAAGAGGAATGATTGGTGAAAATTTCAGTCGAATCAGAGCATTGGTTCGAAAGATACTATACTTGTCATTTGACGAAGAACACCCTGTATCTCAGTTGTTTCGAAAGTTAGACTTTTTATTTTTGGAACGTTATTCTGGATTGTGAAGAGGAATGATTGGTGAAAATTTCAGTCGAATCAGAGCATTGGTTCGAAAGATACTATAACTGTCATTTGACGAAGAACACCCTGTATCTCAGTTGTTTCGAAAGTTAGACTTTTTATTTTTGAATCGTTATTCTGGATTTTGAAGAGGAATGATTGGTGAAAATTTCAGTCGAATCAGAGCATTGGTTCGAAAGATACTATACCTGTCATTTGACGAAGAACACCCTGTATCAAAGTTGTTTCGAAAGTTAGACTTTTTATTTTTGAAACGTTATTCTGGATTGTGAAGAGGAATGATTGGTGAAAATTTCAGTCGAATCAGAGCATTGGTTCGAAAGATACTATACCTGTTATTTGACGAAGAACACCCTGTATCTCAGTTGTTTCGAAAGTTAGACTTTTTATTTTAGAATCGTTATTCTGGATTGTGAAGAGGAATGATTGGTGAAAATTTCAGTCGAATCAGAGCATTGGTTCGAAAGATACTATACTTGTCATTTGACGAAGAACACCCTGTATCTCAGTTGTTTCGAAAGTTAGACTTTTTATTTTTGAAACGTTATTCTGGATTGTGAAGAGGACTGATTGGTGAAAATTTCAGTCGAATCAGAGCATTGGTTCGAAAGATACTATACTTGTCATTTGACGAAGAACACCCTGTATCTCAGTTGTTTCGAAAGTTAGACTTTTTATTTTTGAATCGTTATTCTGGATTGTGAAGAGGAATGATTGGTGAAAATTTCAGTCGAATCAGAGCATTGGTTCGAAAGATACTATACCTGTCATTTGACGAAGAACACCCTGTATCTCAGTTGTTTCGAAAGTTAGACTTTTTATTTTTGAATCGTTATTCTGGATTTTGAAGAGGAATGATTGGTGAAAATTTCAGTCGAATCAGAGCATTGGTTCGAAAGATACTATACCTGTCATTTGACGAAGAACACCCTGTATCAAAGTTGTTTCGAAAGTTAGACTTTTTATTTTTGAAACGTTATTCTGGATTGTGAAGAGGAATGATTGGTGAAAATTTCAGTCGAATCAGAGCATTGGTTCGAAAGATACTATACCTGTCATTTGACGAAGAACACCCTGTATCTCAGTTGTTTCGCAAGTTAGACTTTTTATTTTAGAATCGTTATTCTGGATTGTGAAGAGGAATGATTGGTGAAAATTTCAGTCGAATCAGAGCATTGGTTCGAAAGATACTATACTTGTCATTTGACGAAGAACACCCTGTATCTCAGTTGTTTCGAAAGTTAGACTTTTTATTTTTGAAACGTTATTCTGGATTGTGAAGAGGACTGATTGGTGAAAATTTCAGTCGAATCAGAGCATTGGTTCGAAAGATACTATACTTGTCATTTGACGAAGAACACCCTGTATCTCAGTTGTTTCGAAAGTTAGACTTTTTATTTTTGAATCGTTATTCTGGATTGTGAAGAGGAATGATTGGTGAAAATTTCAGTCGAATCAGAGCATTGGTTCGAAAGATACTATACCTGTCATTTGACGAAGAACACCCTGTATCTCAGTTGTTTCGAAAGTTAGACTTTTTATTTTTGAATCGTTATTCTGGATTTTGAAGAGGAATGATTGGTGAAAATTTCAGTCGAATCAGAGCATTGGTTCGAAAGATACTATACCTGTCATTTGACGAAGAACACCCTGTATCTCAGTAGTTTCGAAAGTTAGACTTTTTATTTTTGAAACGTTATTCTGGATTGTGAAGAGGAATGATTGGTGAAAATTTCAGTCGAATCAGAGCATTGGTTCGAAAGATACTATACTTGTCATTTGACGAAGAACACCCTGTATCTCAGTTGTTTCGAAAGTTAGACTTTTTATTTTTGGAACGTTATTCTGGATTGTGAAGAGGAATGATTGGTGAAAATTTCAGTCGAATCAGAGCATTGGTTCGAAAGATACTATACCTGTCATTTGACGAAGAACACCCTGTATCTCAGTTGTTTCGAAAGTTAGACTTTTTATTTTTGAATCGTTATTCTGGATTTTGAAGAGGAATGATTGGTGAAAATTTCAGTCGAATCAGAGCATTGGTTCGAAAGATACTATACCTGTCATTTGACGAAGAACACCCTGTATCAAAGTTGTTTCGAAAGTTAGACTTTTTATTTTTGAAACGTTATTCTGGATTGTGAAGAGGAATGATTGGTGAAAATTTCAGTTGAATCAGAGCATTGGTTCGAAAGATACTATACCTGTCATTTGACGAAGAACACCCTGTATCTCAGTTGTTTCGAAAGTTAGACTTTTTATTTTAGAATCGTTATTCTGGATTGTGAAGAGGAATGATTGGTGAAAATTTCAGTCGAATCAGAGCATTGGTTCGAAAGATACTATACTTGTCATTTGACGAAGAACACCCTGTATCTCAGTTGTTTCGAAAGTTAGACTTTTTATTTTTGAAACGTTATTCTGGATTGTGAAGAGGACTGATTGGTTAAAATTTCAGTCGAATCAGAGCATTGGTTCGAAAGATACTATACTTGTCATTTGACGAAGAACACCCTGTATCTCAGTTGTTTCGAAAGTTAGACTTTTTATTTTTGAATCGTTATTCTGGATTGTGAAGAGGAATGATTGGTGAAAATTTCAGTCGAATCAGAGCATTGGTTCGAAAGATACTATACCTGTCATTTGACGAAGAACACCCTGTATCTCAGTTGTTTCGAAAGTTAGACTTTTTATTTTTGAATCGTTATTCTGGATTTTGAAGAGGAATGATTGGTGAAAATTTCAGTCGAATCAGAGCATTGGTTCGAAAGATACTATACCTGTCATTTGACGAAGAACACCCTGTATCAAAGTTGTTTCGAAAGTTAGACTTTTTATTTTTGAAACGTTATTCTGGATTGTGAAGAGGAATGATTGGTGAAAATTTCAGTCGAATCAGAGCATTGGTTCGAAAGATACTATACCTGTCATTTGACGAAGAACACCCTGTATCTCAGTTGTTTCGCAAGTTAGACTTTTTATTTTAGAATCGTTATTCTGGATTGTGAAGAGGAATGATTGGTGAAAATTTCAGTCGAATCAGAGCATTGGTTCGAAAGATACTATACTTGTCATTTGACGAAGAACACCCTGTATCTCAGTTGTTTCGAAAGTTAGACTTTTTATTTTTGAAACGTAATTCTGGATTGTGAAGAGGACTGATTGGTGAAAATTTCAGTCGAATCAGAGCATTGGTTCGAAAGATACTATACTTGTCATTTGACGAAGAACACCCTGTATCTCAGTTGTTTCGAAAGTTAGACTTTTTATTTTTGAATCGTTATTCTGGATTGTGAAGAGGAATGATTGGTGAAAATTTCAGTCGAATCAGAGCATTGGTTCGAAAGATACTATACCTGTCATTTGACGAAGAACACCCTGTATCTCAGTTGTTTCGAAAGTTAGACTTTTTATTTTTGAATCGTTATTCTGGATTTTGAAGAGGAATGATTGGTGAAAATTTCAGTCGAATCAGAGCATTGGTTCGAAAGATACTATACCTGTCATTCGACGAAGAACACCCTGTATCTCAGTAGTTTCGAAAGTTAGACTTTTTATTTTTGAAACGTTTTTCTGGATTGTGAAGAGGAATGATTGGTGAAAATTTCAGTCGAATCAGAGCATTGGTTCGAAAGATACTATACCTGTCATTTGACGAAGAACACCCTGTATCTCAGTTGTTTCGAAAGTTAGAATTTTTATTTTTGGAACGTTATTCTGGATTTTGAAGAGGAATGATTGGTGAAAATTTCAGTCGAATCAGAGCATTGGTTCGAAAGATACTATACCTGTCATTTGACGAAGAACACCCTGTATCTCAGTTGTTTCGAAAGTTAGACTTTTTATTTTTGGAACGTTATTCTGGATTGTGAAGAGGAATGATTGGTGAAAATTTCAGTCGAATCAGAGCATTGGTTCGAAAGATACTATACCTGTCATTTGACGAAGAACACCCTGTATCTCAGTTGTTTCGAAAGTTAGACTTTTTAGTTTTGAATCGTTATTCTGGATTGTGAAGAGGAATGATTGGTGAAAATTTCAGTCGAATCAGAGCATTGGTTCGAAAGATACTATACTTGTCATTTGACGAAGAACACCCTGTATCTCAGTTGTTTCGAAAGTTAGACTTTTTATTTTTGGAACGTTATTCTGGATTGTGAAGAGGAATGATTGGTGAAAATTTCAGTCGAATCAGAGCATTGGTTCGAAAGATACTATACCTGTCATTTGACGAAGAACACCCTGTATCTCAGTTGTTTCGAAAGTTAGACTTTTTATTTTTGAATCGTTATTCTGGATTTTGAAGAGGAATGATTGGTGAAAATTTCAGTCGAATCAGAGCATTGGTTCGAAAGATACTATACCTGTCATTTGACGAAGAACACCCTGTATCAAAGTTGTTTCGAAAGTTAGACTTTTTATTTTTGAAACGTTATTCTGGATTGTGAAGAGGAATGATTGGTGAAAATTTCAGTCGAATCAGAGCATTGGTTCGAAAGATACTATACCTGTCATTTGACGAATAACACCCTGTATCTCAGTTGTTTCGAAAGTTAGACTTTTTATTTTTGAAACGTTATTCTGGATTGTGAAGAGGACTGATTGGTGAAAATTTCAGTCGAATCAGAGCATTGGTTCGAAAGATACTATACTTGTCATTTGACGAAGAACACCCTGTATCTCAGTTGTTTCGAAAGTTAGACTTTTTATTTTTGAATCGTTATTCTGGATTGTGAAGAGGAATGATTGGTGAAAATTTCAGTCGAATCAGAGCATTGGTTCGAAAGATACTATACCTGTCATTTGACGAAGAACACCCTGTATCTCAGTTGTTTCGAAAGTTAGACTTTTTATTTTTGAATCGTTATTCTGGATTTTGAAGAGGAATGATTGGTGAAAATTTCAGTCGAATCAGAGCATTGGTTCGAAAGATACTATACCTGTCATTTGACGAAGAACACCCTGTATCTCAGTTGTTTCGAAAGTTAGACTTTTTATTTTTGAATCGTTATTCTGGATTGTGAAGAGGAATGATTGGTGGAAATTTCAGTCGAATCAGAGCATTGGTTCGAAAGATACTATACTTGTCATTTGACGAAGAACACCCTGTATCTCAGTTGTTTCGAAAGTTAGACTTTTTATTTTTGGAACGTTATTCTGGATTGTGAAGAGGAATGATTGGTGAAAATTTCAGTCGAATCAGAGCATTGGTTCGAAAGATACTATACCTGTCATTTGACGAAGAACACCCTGTATCTCAGTTGTTTCGGAAGTTAGACTTTTTATTTTTGAATCGTTATTCTGGATTGTGAAGAGGAATGATTGGTGAAAATTTCAGTCGAATCAGAGCATTGGTTCGAAAGATACTATACTTGTCATTTGACGAAGAACACCCTGTATCTCAGTTGTTTCGAAAGTAGACTTTTCATTTTTGGAACGTTATTCTGGATTGTGAAGAGGAATGATTGGTGAAAATTTAAGTCGAATCAGAGCATTGGTTCGAAAGATACTATACTTGTCATTTGACGAAGAACACCCTGTATCTCAGTTGTTTCGAAAGTTAGACTTTTTATTTTTGGAACGTTATTCTGGATTGTGAAGAGGAATGATTGGTGAAAATTTCAGTCGAATCAGAGCATTGGTTCGAAAGATACTATACCTGTCATTTGACGAAGATCACCCTGTACCTCAGTTGTTTCGAAAGTTAGACTTTTTATTTTTGAAACGTTATTCTGGATTGTGAAGTGGAATGATTGGTGAAAATTTCAGTCGAATCAGAGCATTGGTTCGAAAGATACTATACCTGTCATTTGACGAAGAACACCCTGTATCTGAGTTGTTTCGAAAGTTAGACTTTTTATTTTTGAATCGTTATTCTGGATTGTGAAGAGGAATGATTGGTGAAAATTTCAGTCGAATCAGAGCATTGGTTCGAAAGATACTATACTTGTCATTTGACGAAGAACACCCTGTATCTCAGTTGTTTCGAAAGTTAGACTTTTTATTTTTGGAACGTTATTCTGGATTGTGAAGAGGAATGATTGGTGAAAATTTCAGTCGAATCAGAGCATTGGTTCGAAAGATACTATACCTGTCATTTGACGAAGAACACCCTGTATCTCAGTTGGTTCGAAAGTTAGACTTTTTATTTTGGAATCTTTATTCTGGATTGTGAAGAGGAATGATTGGTGAAAATTTCAGTCGAATCAGAGCATTGGTTCGAAAGATACTATACCTGTCATTTGACGAAGAACACCCTGTATCTCAGTTGTTTCGAAAGTTAGACTTTTTATTTTTGGAACGTTATTCTGGATTTTGAAGAGGAATGATTGGTGAAAATTTCAGTCGAATCAGA
>CAUEHS010000011.1:0-59687 GCA_958510865.1 Myrrha octodecimguttata | reverse complement strand
GTTGTTTCGAAAGTTAGACTTTTTATTTTTGAATCGTTATTCTGGATTGTGAAGAGGAATGATTGGTGAAAATTTCAGTCGAATCAGAGCATTGGTTCGAAAGATGCTATACCTGTCATTTGACGAAGAACACCCTGTATCTCAGTTGTTTCGAAAGTTAGACTTTTTATTTTTGAATCGTTATTCTGGATTGTGAAGAGGAATGATTGGTGAAAATTTCAGTCGAATCAGAGCATTGGTTCGAAAGATACTATACTTGTCATTTGACGAAGAACACCCTGTATCTCAGTTGTTTCGAAAGTTAGACTTTTTATTTTTGGAACAGTATTCTGGATTGTGAAGAGGAATGATTGGTGAAAATTTCAGTCGAATCAGAGCATTGGTTCGAAAGATACTATACTTGTCATTTGACGAAGAACACCCTGTATCTCAGTTGTTTCGAAAGTTAGACTTTTTATTTTTAGAACGTTATTCTGGATTGTGAAGAGGAATAATTGGTGAAAATTTCAGTCGAATCAGAGCATTGGTTCGAAAGATACTATACTTGTCATTTGACGAAGAACACCCTGTATCTCAGTTGTTTCGAAAGTTAGACTTTTTATTTTTGGAACGTTATTCTGGATTGTGAAGAGGAATGATTGGTGAAAATTTCAGTCGAATCAGAGCATTGGTTCGAAAGATACTATACTTGTCATTTGACGAAGAACACCCTGTATCTTAGTTGTTTCGAAAGTTAGACTTTTTATTTTTGAATCGTTATTCTGGATTGTGAAGAGGAATGATTGGTGAAAATTTCAGTCGAATCAGAGCATTGGTTCGAAAGATACTATACTTGTCATTTGACGAAGAACACCCTGTATCTCAGTTGTTTCGAAAGTTAGACTTTTTATTTTTGAATCGTTATTCTGGATTGTGAAGAGGAATGATTGGTGAAAATTTCAGTCGAATCAGAGCATTGGTTCGAAAGATACTATACTTGTCATTTGACGAAGAACACCCTGTATCTCAGTTGTTTCGAAAGTTAGACTTTTTATTTTTGGAACGTTATTCTGGATTGTGAAGAGGAATGATTGGTGAAAATTTCAGTCGAATCAGAGCATTGGTTCGAAAGATACTATACTTGTCATTTGACGAAGAACACCCTGTATCTCAGTTGTTTCGAAAGTTAGACTTTTTATTTTTGGAACGTTATTCTGGATTGTGAAGAGGAATGATTGGTGATAATTTCAGTCGAATCAGAGCATTGGTTCGAAAGATACTATACCTGTCATTTGACGAAGAACACCCTGTATCTCAGTTGTTTCGAAAGTTAGACTTTTTATTTTTGAATCGTTATTCTGGATTGTGAAGAGGAATGATTGGTGAAAATTTCAGTCGAATCAGAGCATTGGTTCGAAAGATGCTATACCTGTCATTTGACGAAGAACACCCTGTATCTCAGTTGTTTCGAAAGTTAGACTTTTTATTTTTGAATCGTTATTTTGGATTGTGAAGAGGAATGATTGGTGAAAATTTCAGTCGAATCAGAGCATTGGTTCGAAAGATACTATACTTGTCATTTGACGAAAAACACCCTGTATCTCAGTTGTTTCGAAAGTTAGACTTTTTATTTTTGGAACGTTATTCTGGATTGTGAAGAGGAATGATTGGTGAAAATTTCAGTCGAATCAGAGCATTGGTTCGAAAGATACTATACTTGTCATTTGACGAAGAACACCCTGTATCTCAGTTGTTTCGAAAGTTAGACTTTTTATTTTTGGAACGTTATTCTGGATTGTGAAGAGGAATGATTGGTGAAAATTTCAGTCGAATCAGAGCATTGGTTCGAAAGATACTATACTTGTCATTTGACGAAGAACACCCTGTATCTCAGTTGTTTCGAAAGTTAGACTTTTTATTTTTGGAACGTTATTCTGGATTGTGAAGAGGAATGATTGGTGAAAATTTCAGTCGAATCAGAGCATTGGTTCGAAAGATACTATACTTGTCATTTGACGAAGAACACCCTGTATCTTAGTTGTTTCGAAAGTTAGACTTTTTATTTTTGGAACGTTATTCTGGATTGTGAAGAGGAATGATTGGTGAAAATTTCAGTCGAATCAGAGCATTGGTTCGAAAGATACTATACTTGTCATTTGACGAAGAACACCCTGTATCTCAGTTGTTTCGAAAGTTAGACTTTTTATTTTTGGAACGTTATTCTGGATTGTGAAGAGGAATGATTGGTGAAAATTTCAGTCGAATCAGAGCATTGGTTCGAAAGATACTATACTTGTCATTTGACGAAGAACACCCTGTATCTCAGTTGTTTCGAAAGTTAGACTTTTTATTTTTGGAACGTTATTCCGGATTGTGAAGAGGAATGATTGGTGAAAATTTCAGTCGAATCAGAGCATTGGTTCGAAAGATACTATACTTGTCATTTGACGAAGAACACCCTGTATCTCAGTTGTTTCGAAAGTAAGACTTTTTATTTTTGGAACGTTATTCTGGATTGTGAAGAGGAATGATTGGTGAAAATTTCAGTCGAATCAGAGCATTGGTTCGAAAGATACTATACTTGTCATTTGACGAAGAACACCCTGTATCTCAGTTGTTTCGAAAGTTAGACTTTTTATTTTTGGAACGTTATTCTGGATTGTGAAGAGGAATGATTGGTGAAAATTTCAGTCGAATCAGAGCATTGGTTCGAAAGATACTATACTTGTCATTTGACGAAGAACACCCTGTATCTCAGTTGTTTCGAAAGTTAGACTTTTTATTTTTGGAACGTTATTCTGGATTGTGAAGAGGAATGATTGGTGAAAATTTCAGTCGAATCAGAGCATTGGTTCGAAAGATACTATACTTGTCATTTGACGAAGAACACCCTGTATCTCAGTTGTTTCGAAAGTTAGACTTTTTATTTTTCGAACGTTATTCTGGATTGTGAAGAGGAATGATTGGTGAAAATTTCAGTCGAATCAGAGCATTGGTTCGAAAGATACTATACTTGTCATTTGACGAAGAACACCCTGTATCTCAATTGTTTCGAAAGTAAGACTTTTTATTTTTGGAACGTTATTCTGGATTGTAAAGAGGAATGATTGGTGAAAATTTCAGTCGAATCAGAGCATTGGTTCGAAAGATACTATACTTGTCATTTGACGAAGAACACCCTGTATCTCAGTTGTTTCGAAAGTTCGACTTTTTATTTTTGGAACGTTATTCAGGATTGTAAAAAGGAATGATTGGTGAAAATTTCAGTCGAATCAGAGCATTGGTTCGAAAGATACTATACTTGTCATTTGACGAAGAACACCCTGTATCTCAGTTGTTTCGAAAGTAAGACTTTTTATTTTTGGAACGTTATTCTGGATTGTGAAGAGGAATGATTGGTGAAAATTTCAGTCGAATCAGAGCATTGGTTCGAAAGATACTATACTTGTCATTTGACGAAGAACACCCTGTATCTCAGTTGTTTCGAAAGTTAGACTTTTTATTTTTAGAACGTTATTCTGGATTGTGAAGAGGAATGATTGGTGAAAATTTCAGTCGAATCAGAGCATTGGTTCGAAAGATACTATACTTGTCATTTGACGAAGAACACCCTGTATCTCAGTTGTTTCGGAAGTTAGACTTTTTATTTTTGGAACGTTATTCTGGATTGTGAAGAGGAATGATTGGTGAAAATTTCAGTCGAATCAGAGCATTGGTTCGAAAGATACTATACTTGTCATTTGACGAAGAACACCCTGTATCTCAGTTGTTTCGAAAGTTAGACTTTTTATTTTTGGAACGTTATTCTGGATTGTGAAGAGGAATGATTGGTGAAAATTTCAGTCGAATCAGAGCATTGGTTCGAAAGATACTATACTTGTCATTTGACGAAGAACACCCTGTATCTTAGTTGTTTCGAAAGTTAGACTTTTTATTTTTGGAACGTTATTCTGGATTGTGAAGAGGAATGATTGGTGAAAATTTCAGTCGAATCAGAGCATTGGTTCGAAAGATACTATACTTGTCATTTGACGAAGAACACCCTGTATCTCAGTTGTTTCGAAAGTTAGACTTTTTATTTTTGGAACGTTATTCTGGATTGTGAAGAGGAATGATTGGTGAAAATTTCAGTCGAATCAGAGCATTGGTTCGAAAGATACTATACTTGTCATTTGACGAAGAACACCCTGTATCTCAGTTGTTTCGAAAGTTAGACTTTTTATTTTTGGAACGTTATTCTGGATTGTGAAGAGGAATGATTGGTGAAAATTTCAGTCGAATCAGAGCATTGGTTCGAAAGATACTATACTTGTCATTTGACGAAGAACACCCTGTATCTCAGTTGTTTCGAAAGTTAGACTTTTTATTTTTGGAACGTTATTCTGGATTGTGAAGAGGAATGATTGGTGAAAATTTCAGTCGAATCAGAGCATTGGTTCGAAAGATACTATACTTGTCATTTGACGAAGAACACCCTGTATCTCAGTTGTTTCGAAAGTAAGACTTTTTATTTTTGGAACGTTATTCTGGATTGTAAAGAGGAATGATTGGTGAAAATTTCAGTCGAATCAGAGCATTGGTTCGAAAGATACTATACTTGTCATTTGACGAAGAACACCCTGTATCTCAGTTGTTTCGAAAGTTCGACTTTTTATTTTTGGAACGTTATTCTGGATTGTGAAGAGGAATGATTGGTGAAAATTTCAGTCGAATCAGAGCATTGGTTCGAAAGATACTATACCTGTCATTTGACGAAGTACACCCTGTATCTCAGTTGTTTCGAAAGTTAGACTTTTTATTTTTGGAACGTTATTCTGGATTGTGAAGAGGAATGATTGGTGAAAATTTCAGTCGAATCAGAGCATTGGTTCGAAAGATACTATACCTGTCATTTGACGAAGAACACCCCGTATCTCAGTTGTTTCGAAAGTTAGACTTTTTATTTTTGAATCGTTATTCTGGATTGTGAAGAGGAATGATTGGTGAAAATTTCAGTCGAATCAGAGCATTGGTTCGAAAGATACTATACTTGTCATTTGACGAAGAACACCCTGTATCTCAGTTGTTTCGAAAGTTAGACTTTTTATTTTTGGAACGTTATTCTGGATTGTGAAGAGGAATGATTGGTGAAAATTTCAGTCGAATCAGAGCATTGGTTCGAAAGATACTATATTTGTCATTTGACGAAGAACACCCTGTATCTCAGTTGTTTCGAAAGTTAGACTTTTTATTTTTGGAACGTTATTCTGGATTGTGAAGAGGAATGATTGGTGAAAATTTCAGTCGAATCAGAGCATTGGTTCGAAAGATACTATACTTGTCATTTGACGAAGAACACCCTGTATCTAAGTTGTTTCGAAAGTTAGACTTTTTATTTTTGGAACGTTATTCTGGATTGCGAAGAGGAATGATTGGTGAAAATTTCAGTCGAATCAGAGCATTGGTTCGAAAGATACTATACTTGTCATTTGACGAAGAACACCCTGTATCTCAGTTGTTTCGAAAGTTCGACTTTTTATTTTTGGAACGTTATTCTGGATTGTGAAGAGGAATGATTGGTGAAAATTTCAGTCGAATCAGAGCATTGGTTCGAAAGATACTATACCTGTCATTTGACGAAGAACACCCTGTATCTCAGTTGTTTCGAAAGTTAGACTTTTTATTTTTGGAACGTTATTCTGGATTGTGAAGAGGAATGATTGGTGAAAATTTCAGTCGAATCAGAGCATTGGTTCGAAAGATACTATACCTGTCATTTGACGAAGAACACCCTGTATCTCAGTTGTTTCGAAAGTTAGACTTTTTATTTTTGAATCGTTATTCTGGATTGTGAAGAGGAATGATTGGTGAAAATTTCAGTCGAATCAGAGCATTGGTTCGAAAGATACTATACTTGTCATTTGACGAAGAACACCCTGTATCTCAGTTGTTTCGAAAGTTAGACTTTTTATTTTTGAATCGTTATTCTGGATTGTGAAGAGGAATGATTGGTGAAAATTTAAGTCGAATCAGAGCATTGGTTCGAAAGATACTATACTTGTCATTTGACGAAGAACACCCTGTATCTCAGTTGTTTCGAAAGTTAGACTTTTTATTTTTGGAACGTTATTCTGGATTGTGAAGAGGAATGATTGGTGAAAATTTCAGTCGAATCAGAGCATTGGTTCGAAAGATACTATACTTGTCATTTGACGAAGAACACCCTGTATCTCAGTTGTTTCGAAAGTTAGACTTTTTATTTTTGGAACGTTATTCTGGATTGTGAAGAGGAATGATTGGTGAAAATTTCAGTCGAATCAGAGCATTGGTTCGAAAGATACTATACCTGTCATTTGACGAAGAACACCCTGTATCTCAGTTGTTTCGAAAGGTAGACTTTTTATTTTTGAATCGTTATTCTGGATTGAGAAGAGGAATGATTGGTGAAAATTTCAGTCGAATCAGAGCATTGGTTCGAAAGATGCTATACCTGTCATTTGACGAAGAACACCCTGTATCTCAGTTGTTTCGAAAGTTAGACTTTTTATTTTTGAATCGTTATTCTGGATTGTGAAGAGGAATGATTGGTGAAAATTTCAGTCGAATCAGAGCATTGGTTCGAAAGATACTATACTTGTCATTTGACGAAGAACACCCTGTATCTCAGTTGTTTCGAAAGTTAGACTTTTTATTTTTGGAACGTTATTCTGGATTGTGAAGAGGAATGATTGGTGAAAATTTCAGTCGAATCAGAGCATTGGTTCGAAAGATACTATACTTGTCAGTTGACGAAGAACACCCTGTATCTCAGTTGTTTCGAAAGTTAGACTTTTTATTTTTGGAACGTTATTCTGGATTGTGAAGAGGAATGATTGGTGAAAATTTCAGTCGAATCAGAGCATTGGTTCGAAAGATACTATACTTGTCATTTGACGAAGAACACCCTGTATCTCAGTTGTTTCGAAAGTTAGACTTTTTATTTTTGGAACGTTATTCTGGATTGTGAAGAGGAATGATTGGTGAAAATTTCAGTCGAATCAGAGCATTGGTTCGAAAGATACTATACTTGTCATTTGACGAAGAACACCCTGTATCTTAGTTGTTTCGAAAGTTAGACTTTTTATTTTTGGAACGTTATTCTGGATTGTGAAGAGGAATGATTGGTGAAAATTTCAGTCGAATCAGAGCATTGGTTCGAAAGATACTATACTTGTCATTTGACGAAGAACACCCTGTATCTCAGTTGTTTCGAAAGTTAGACTTTTTATTTTTGGAACGTTATTCTGGATTGTGAAGAGGAATGATTGGTGAAAATTTCAGTCGAATCAGAGCATTGGTTCGAAAGATACTATACTTGTCATTTGACGAAGAACACCCTGTATCTCAGTTGTTCCGAAAGTTAGACTTTTTATTTTTGGAACGTTATTCTGGATTGTGAAGGGAATGATTGGTGAAAATTTCAGTCGAATCAGAGCATTGGTTCGAAAGATACTATACTTGTCATTTGACGAAGAACACCCTGTATCTCAGTTGTTTCGAAAGTTAGACTTTTTATTTTTGGAACGTTATTCTGGATTGTGAAGAGGAATGATTGGTGAAAATTTCAGTCGAATCAGAGCATTGGTTTGAAAGATACTATACTTGTCATTTGACGAAGAACACCCTGTATCTCAGTTGTTTCGAAAGTTCGACTTTTTATTTTTGGAACGTTATTCTGGATTGTGAAGAGGAATGATTGGTGAAAATTTCAGTCGAATCAGAGCATTGGTTCGAAAGATACTATACCTGTCATTTGACGAAGAACACCCTGTATCTCAGTTGTTTCGAAAGTTAGACTTTTTATTTTTGGAACGTTATTCTGGATTGTGAAGAGGAATGATTGGTGAAAATTTCAGTCGAATCAGAGCATTGGTTCGAAAGATACTATACCTGTCATTTGACGAAGAACACCCTGTATCTCAGTTGTTTCGAAAGTTAGACTTTTTATTTTTGAATCGTTATTCTGGATTGTGAAGAGGAATGATTGGTGGAAATTTCAGTCGAATCAGAGCATTGGTTCGAAAGATACTATACTTGTCATTTGACGAAGAACACCCTGTATCTCAGTTGTTTCGAAAGTTAGACTTTTTATTTTTGGAACGTTACTCTGGATTGTGAAGAGGAATGATTGGTGAAAATTTCAGTCGAATCAGAGCATTGGTTCGAAAGATACTATACTTGTCATTTGACGAAGAACACCCTGTATCTCAGTTGTTTCGAAAGTTAGACTTTTTATTTTTGAATCGTTATTCTGGATTGTGAAGAGAAATGATTGGTGAAAATTTCAGTCGAATCAGAGCATTGGTTCGAAAGATACTATACTTGTCATTTGACGAAGAACACCCTGTATCTCAGTTGTTTCGAAAGTTAGACTTTTTATTTTTGAATCGTTATTCTGGATTGTGAAGAGGAATGATTGGTGAAAATTTCAGTCGAATCAGAGCATTGGTTCGAAAGATACTATACTTGTCATTTGACGAAGAACACCCTGTATCTCAGTTGTTTCGAAAGTTAGACTTTTTATTTTTGGAACGTTATTCTGGATTGTGAAGAGGAATGATTGGTGAAAATTTCAGTCGAATCAGAGCATTGGTTCGAAAGATACTATACTTGTCATTTGACGAAGAACACCCTGTATCTCAGTTGTTTCGAAAGTTAGACTTTTTATTTTTGGAACGTTATTCTGGATTCTGAAGAGGAATGATTGGTGAAAATTTCAGTCGAATCAGAGCATTGGTTCGAAAGATACTATACTTGTCATTTGACGAAGAACAACCTGTATCTCAGTTGTTTCGAAAGTTAGACTTTTTATTTTTGAATCGTTATTCTGGATTGTGAAGAGGAATGATTGGTGAAAATTTCAGTCGAATCAGAGCATTGGTTCGAAAGATACTATACTTGTCATTTGACGAAGAACACCCTGTATCTCAGTTGTTTCGAAAGTTAGACTTTTTATTTTTGGAACGTTATTCTGAATTGTGAAGAGGAATGATTGGTGAAAATTTCAGTCGAATCAGAGCATTGGTTCGAAAGATACTATACTTGTCATTTGACGAAGAACACCCTGTATCTCAGTTGTTTCGAAAGTTAGACTTTTTATTTTTGGAACGTTATTCTGGATTGTGAAGAGGAATGATTGGTGAAAATTTCAGTCGAATCAGAGCATTGGTTCGAAAGATACTATACCTGTCATTTGACGAAGAACACCCTGTATCTCAGTTGTTTCGAAAGTAAGACTTTTTATTTTTGAATCGTTATTCTGGATTGTGAAGAGAAATGATTGGTGAAAATTTCAGTCGAATCAGAGCATTGGTTCGAAAGATACTATACTTGTCATTTGACGAAGAACACCCTGTATCTCAGTTGTTTCGAAAGTTAGACTTTTTATTTTTGGAACGTTATTCTGGATTGTGAAGGGGAATGATTGGTGAAAATTTCAGTCGAATCAGAGCATTGGTTCGAAAGATACTATACCTGTCATTTGACGAAGAACACCCTGTATCTCAGTTGTTTCGAAAGTTAGACTTTTTATTTTTGAATCGTTATTCTGGATTGTGAAGAGGAATGATTGGTGAAAATGTCAGTCGAATCAGAGCATTGGTTCGAAAGAAACTATACCTGTCATTTGACGAAGAACACCCTGTATCTCAGTTGTTTCGAAAGTTAGACTTTTTATTTTTGGAACGTTATTCTGGATTGTGAAGAGGAATGATTGGTGAAAATTTCAGTCGAATCAGAGCATTGGTTCGAAAGATACTATACCTGTCATTTGACGAAGAACACCCTGTATCTCAGTTGTTTCGAAAGTTAGACTTTTTATTTTTGGAACGTTATTCTGGATTGTGAAGAGGAATGATTGGTGAAAATTTCAGTCGAATCAGAGCATTGGTTCGAAAGATACTATACTTGTCATTTGACGAAGAACACCCTGTATCTCAGTTGTTTCGAAAGTTAGACTTTTTATTTTTGGAACGTTATTCTGGATTGTGAAGAGGAATGATTGTGAAAATTTCAGTCGAATCAGAGCATTGGTTCGAAAGATACTATACTTGTCATTTGAAGAAGAACACCCTGTATCTCAGTTGTTTCGAAAGTTAGACTTTTTATTTTTGGAACGTTATTCTGGATTGTGAAGAGGAATGATTGGTGAAAATTTCAGTCGAATCAGAGCATTGGTTCGAAAGATACTATACTTGTCATTTGACGAAGAACACCCTGTATCTCAGTTGTTTCGAAAGTTAGACTTTTTATTTTTGAATCGTTATTCTGGATTGTGAAGAGGAATGATTGGTGAAAATTTCAGTCGAATCAGAGCATTGGTTCGAAAGATACTATACTTGTCATTTGACGAAGAACACCCTGTATCTCAGTTGTTTCGAAAGTTAGACTTTTTATTTTTGGAACGTTATTCTGGATTGTGAAGAGGAATGATTGGTGAAAATTTCAGTCGAATCAGAGCATTGGTTCGAAAGATACTATACCTGTCATTTGACGAAGAACACCCTGTATCTCAGTTGTTTCGAAAGTTAGACTTTTTATTTTTGAATCGTTATTCTGGATTGTGAAGAGGAATGATTGGTGAAAATTTCAGTCGAATCAGAGCATTGGTTCGAAAGATACTATACCTGTCATTTGACGAAGAACACCCTGTATCTCAGTTGTTTCGAAAGTTAGACTTTTTATTTTTGGAACGTTATTCTGGATTGTGAAGAGGAATGATTGGTGAAAATTTCAGTCGAATCAGAGCATTGGTTCGAAAGATACTATACCTGTCAGTTGCGAAGAACACCCTGTATCTCAGTTGTTTCGAAAGTTAGACTTTTTATTTTTGGAACGTTATTCTGGATTGTGAAGAGGAATGATTGGTGAAAATTTCAGTCGAATCAGAGCATTGGTTCGAAAGATACTATACTTGTCATTTGACGAAGAACACCCTGTATCTCAGTTGTTTCGAAAGTTAGACTTTTTATTTTTGGAACGTTATTCTGGATTGTGAAGAGGAATGATTGGTGAAAATTTCAGTCGAATCAGAGCATTGGTTCGAAAGATACTATACCTGTCATTTGACGAAGAACACCCTGTATCTCAGTTGTTTCGAAAGTTAGACTTTTTATTTTTGAATCGTTATTCTGGATTGTCAAGAGGAATGATTGGTGAAAATTTCAGTCGAATCAGAGTATTGGTTCGAAAGATACTATACTTGTCATTTGACGAAGAACACCCTGTATCTCAGTTGTTTCGAAAGTTAGACTTTTTATTTTTGGAACGTTATTCTGGATTGTGAAGAGGAATGATTGGTGAAAATTTCAGTCGAATCAGAGCATTGGTTCGAAAGATACTATACTTGTCATTTGACGAAGAACACCCTGTTTCTCAGTTGTTTCGAAAGTTAGACTTTTTATTTTTGAATCGTTATTCTGGATTGTGAAGAGGATTGATTGGTGAAAATTTCAGTCGAATCAGAGCATTGGTTCGAAAGATACTATACTTGTCATTTGACGAAGAACACCCTGTATCTCAGTTGTTTCGAAAGTTAGACTTTTTATTTTTGGAACGTTATTCTGGATTGTGAAGAGGAATGATTGGTGAAAATTTCAGTCGAATCAGAGCATTGGTTCGAAAGATACTATACTTGTCATTTGACGAAGAACACCCTGTATCTCATTTGTTTCGAAAGTTAGACTTTTTATTTTTGGAACGTTATTCTGGATTGTGAAGAGGAATGATTGGTGAAAATTTCAGTCGAATCAGAGCATTGGTTCGAAAGATACTATACTTGTCATTTGACGAAGAACACCCTGTATCTCAGTTGTTTCGAAAGTTAGACTTTTAATTTTTGGAACGTTATTCTGGAATGTAAAGAGAAATGATTGGTGAAAATTTCAGTCGAATCAGAGCATTGGTTCGAAAGATACTATACCTGTCATTTGACGAAGAACACCCTGTATCTCAGTTGTTTCGAAAGTTAGACTTTTTATTTTTGAATCGTTATTCTGGATTGTGAAGACGAATGATTGGTGAAAATTTCAGTCGAATCAGAGCATTGGTTCGAAAGATACTATACTTGTCATTTGACGAAGAACACCCTGTATCTCAGTTGTTTCGAAAGTTAGACTTTTTAGTTTTGAATCGTTATTCTGGATTGTGAAGAGGAATGATTGGTGAAAATTTCAGTCGAATCAGAGCATTGGTTCGAAAGATACTATACTTGTCATTTGACGAAGAACACCCTGTATCTCAGTTGTTTCGAAAGTTAGACTTTTTATTTTTGAATCGTTATTCTGGATTGTGAAGAGGAATGATTGGTGAAAATTTCAGTCGAATCAGAACATTGGTTCGAAAGATACTATACTTGTCATTTGACGAAGAACACCCTGTATCTCAGTTGTTTCGAAAGTTAGACTTTTTATTTTTGGAACGTTATTCTGGATTGTGAAGAGGAACGATTGGTGAAAATTTCAGTCGAATCAGAGCATTGGTTCGAAAGATACTATACTTGTCATTTGACGAAGAACACCCTGTATCTCAGTTGTTTCGAAAGTTAGACTTTTTATTTTTGAATCGTTATTCTGGATTGTGAAGAGGAATGATTGGTGAAAATTTCAGTCGAATCAGAGCATTGGTTCGAAAGATACTATACTTGTCATTTGACGAAGAACACCCTGTATCTCAGTTGTTTCGAAAGTTAGACTTTTTATTTTTGGAACGTTATTCTGGATTGTGAAGAGGAATGATTGGTGAAAATTTCAGTCGAATCAGAGCATTGGTTCGAAAGATACTATACTTGTCATTTGACGAAGAACACCCTGTATCTCAGTTGTTTCGAAAGTTAGACTTTTTATTTTTGGAACGTTATTCTGGATTGTGAAGAGGAATGATTGGTGAAAATTTCAGTCGAATCAGAGCATTGGTTCGAAAGATACTATACCTGTCATTTGACGAAGAACACCCTGTATCTCAGTTGTTTCGAAAGTCAGACTTTTTATTTTTGGAACGTTATTCTGGATTGTGAAGAGGAATGATTGGTGAAAATTTCAGTCGAATCAGAGCATTGGCTCGAAAGATACTATACTTGTCATTTGACGAAGAACACCCTGTATCTCAGTTGTTTCGAAAGTTAGACTTTTTATTTTTGGAACGTTATTCTGGATTGTGAAGAGGAATGATTGGTGAAAATTTCAGTCGAATCAGAGCATTGGTTCGAAAGATACTATACTTGTCATTTGACGAAGAACACCCTGTATCTCAGTTGTTTCGAAAGTTAGACTTTTTATTTTTGAATCGTTATTCTGGATTGTGAAGAGGAATGATTGGTGAAAATTTCAGTCGAATCAGAGCATTGGTTCGAAAGATACTATACTTGTCATTTGACGAAGAACACCCTGTATCTCAGTTGTTTCGAAAGTTAGACTTTTTATTTTTGGAACGTTATTCTGGATTGTGAAGAGGACGGATTGGTGAAAATTTCAGTCGAATCAGAGCATTGGTTCGAAAGATACTATACTTGTCATTTGACGAAGAACACCCTGTATCTCAGTTGTTTCGAAAGTTAGACTTTTTATTTTTGGAACGTTATTCTGGATTGTGAAGAGGAATGATTGGTGAAAATTTCAGTCGAATCAGAGCATTGGTTCGAAAGATACTATACCTGTCATTTGACGAAGAACACCCTGTATCTCAGTTGTTTCGAAAGTCAGACTTTTTATTTTTGGAACGTTATTCTGGATTGTGAAGAGGAATGATTGGTGAAAATTTCAGTCGAATCAGAGCATTGGCTCGAAAGATACTATACTTGTCATTTGACGAAGAACACCCTGTATCTCAGTTGTTTCGAAAGTTAGACTTTTTATTTTTGGAACGTTATTCTGGATTGTGAAGAGGAATGATTGGTGAAAATTTCAGTCGAATCAGAGCATTGGTTCGAAAGATACTATACTTGTCATTTGACGAAGAACACCCTGTATCTCAGTTGTTTCGAAAGTTAGACTTTTTATTTTTGGAACGTTATTCTGGATTGTGAAGAGGAATGATTGGTGAAAATTTCAGTCGAATCAGAGCATTGGTTCGAAAGATACTATACTTGTCATTTGACGAAGAACACCCTGTATCTCAGTTGTTTCGAAAGTTAGACTTTTTATTTTTGAAAAGTTATTCTGGATTGTGAAGAGGAATGATTGGTGAAAATTTCAGTCGAATCAGAGCATTGGTTCGAAAGATACTATACCTGTCATTTGACGAAGAACACCCTGTATCTCAGTTGTTTCGAAAGTTAGACTTTTTATTTTTGGAACGTTATTCTGGATTGTGAAGAGGAATGATTGGTGAAAATTTCAGTTGAATCAGAGCATTGGCTCGAAAGATACTATACTTGTCATTTGACGAAGAACACCCTGTATCTCAGTTGTTTCGAAAGTTAGACTTTTTATTTTTGGAACGTTATTCTGGATTGTGAAGAGGAATGATTGGTGAAAATTTCAGTCGAATCAGAGCATTGGTTCGAAAGATACTATACTTGTCATTTGACGAAGAACACCCTGTATCTCAGTTGTTTCGAAAGTTAGACTTTTTATTTTTGGAACGTTATTCTGGATTGTGAAGAGGAATGATTGGTGAAAATTTCAGTCGAATCAGAGCATTGGTTCGAAAGATACTATACTTGTCATTTGACGAAGAACACCCTGTATCTCAGTTGTTTCGAAAGTTAGACTTTTTATTTTTGGAACGTTATTCTGGATTGTGAAGAGGAATGATTGGTGAAAATTTCAGTCGAATCAGAGCATTGGTTTGAAAGATACTATACCTGTCATTTGACGAAGAACACCCTGTATCTCAGTTGTTTCGGAAGTTAGACTTTTTATTTTTGGAACGTTATTCTGGATTGAGAAGAGGAATGATTGGTGAAAATTTCAGTCGAATCAGAGCATTGGTTCGAAAGATACTATACTTGTCATTTGACGAAGAACACCCTGTATCTCAGTTGTTTCGAAAGTTAGACTTTTTATTTTTGGAACGTTATTCTGGATTGTGAAGAGGAATGATTGGTGAAAATTTCAGTCGAATCAGAGCATTGATTCGAAAGATACTATACTTGTCATTTGACGAAGAACACCCTGTATCTCAGTTGTTTCGAAAGTTAGCCTTTTTATTTTTGGAACGTTATTCTGGATTGTGAAGAGGAATGATTGGTGAAAATTTCAGTCGAATCAGAGCATTGGTTCGAAAGATACTATACTTGTCATTTGACGAAGAACACCCTGTATCTCAGTTGTTTCGAAAGTTAGACTTTTTATTTTTGGAACGTTATTCTGGATTGTGAAGAGGAATGATTGGTGAAAATTTCAGTCGAATCAGAGCATTGGTTCGAAAGATACTATACTTGTCATTTGACGAAGAACACCCTGTATCTCAGTTGTTTCGAAAGTTAGACTTTTTATTTTTGGAAAGTTATTCTGGATTGTGAAGAGGAATGATTGGTGAAAATTTCAGTCGAATCAGAGCATTGGTTCGAAAGATACTATACTTGTCATTTGACGAAGAACACCCTGTATCTCAGTTTTTTCGAAAGTTAGACTTTTTATTTTTGGAACGTTATTCTGGATTGTGAAGAGGAATGATTGGTGAAAATTTCAGTCGAATCAGAGCATTGGTTCGAAAGATACTATACTTGTCATTTGACGAAGAACACCCTGTATCTCAGTTGTTTCGAAAGTTAGACTTTTTATTTTTGAATTGTTATTCTGGATTGTGAAGAGGAATGATTGGTGAAAATTTCAGTCGAATCAGAGCATTGGTTCGAAAGATACTATACCTGTCATTTGACGAAGAACACCCTGTATCTCAGTTGTTTCGAAAATTAGACTTTTTATTTTTGAATCGTTATTCTGGATTGTGAAGAGGAATGATTGGTGAAAATTTCAGTCGAATCAGAGCATTGGTTCGAAAGATACTATACTTGTCATTTGACGAAGAACACCCTGTATCTCAGTTGTTTCGAAAGTTAGACTTTTTATTTTTGGAACGTTATTCTGGATTGTGAAGAGGAATGATTGGTGAAAATTTCAGTCGAATCAGAGCATTGGTTCGAAAGGAACTATACCTGTCATTTGACGAAGAACACCCTGTATCTCAGTTGTTTCGAAAGTTAGACTTTTTATTTTTGGAACGTTATTCTGGATTGTGAAGAGGAATGATTGGTGAAAATTTCAGTCGAATCAGAGCATTGGTTCGAAAGATACTATACTTGTCATTTGACGAAGAACACCCTGTATCTCAGTTGTTTCGAAAGTTAGACTTTCTATTTTTGGAACGTTATTCTGGATTGTGAAGAGGAATGATTGGTGAAAATTTCAGTCGAATCAGAGCATTGGTTCGAAAGATACTATACCTGTCATTTGACGAAGAACACCCTGTATCTCAGTTGTTTCGAAAGTTAGACTTTTTATTTTTGGAACGTTATTCTGGATTGTGAAGAGGAATGATTGGTGAAAATTTCAGTCGAATCAGAGCATTAGTTCGAAAGATACTATACTTGTCATTTGACGAAGAACACCCTGTATCTCAGTTGTTTCGAAAGTTAGACTTTTTATTTTTGGAACGTTATTCTGGATTGTGAAGGGGAATGATTGGTGAAAATTTCAGTCGAATCAGAGCATTGGTTCGAAAGATACTATACTTGTCATTTGACGAAGAACACCCTGTATCTCAGTTGTTTCGAAAGTTAGACTTTTTATTTTTGGAACGTTATTCTGGATTGTGAAGAGGAATGATTGGTGAAAATTTCAGTCGAATCAGAGCATTGGTTTGAAAGATACTATACCTGTCATTTGACGAAGAACACCCTGTATCTCAGTTGTTTCGGAAGTTAGACTTTTTATTTTTGGAACGTTATTCTGGATTGAGAAGAGGAATGATTGGTGAAAATTTCAGTCGAATCAGAGCATTGGTTCGAAAGATACTATACTTGTCATTTGACGAAGAACACCCTGTATCTCAGTTGTTTCGAAAGTTAGACTTTTTATTTTTGGAATGTTATTCTGGATTGTGAAGAGGAATGATTGGTGAAAATTTCAGTCGAATCAGAGCATTGATTCGAAAGATACTATACTTGTCATTTGACGAAGAACACCCTGTATCTCAGTTGTTTCGAAAGTTAGCCTTTTTATTTTTGGAACGTTATTCTGGATTGTGAAGAGGAATGATTGGTGAAAATTTCAGTCGAATCAGAGCATTGGTTCGAAAGATACTATACTTGTCATTTGACGAAGAACACCCTGTATCTCAGTTGTTTCGAAAGTTAGACTTTTTATTTTTGGAACGTTATTCTGGATTGTGAAGAGGAATGATTGGTGAAAATTTCAGTCGAATCAGAGCATTGGTTCGAAAGATACTATACTTGTCATTTGACGAAGAACACCCTGTATCTCAGTTGTTTCGAAAGTTAGACTTTTTATTTTTGGAACGTTATTCTGGATTGTGAAGAGGAATGATTGGTGAAAATTTCAGTCGAATCAGAGCATTGGTTCGAAAGATACTATACTTGTCATTTGACGAAGAACACCCTGTATCTCAGTTGTTTCGAAAGTTAGACTTTTTATTTTTGGAAAGTTATTCTGGATTGTGAAGAGGAATGATTGGTGAAAATTTCAGTCGAATCAGAGCATTGGTTCGAAAGATACTATACTTGTCATTTGACGAAGAACACCCTGTATCTCAGTTTTTTCGAAAGTTAGACTTTTTATTTTTGGAACGTTATTCTGGATTGTGAAGAGGAATGATTGGTGAAAATTTCAGTCGAATCAGAGCATTGGTTCGAAAGATACTATACTTGTCATTTGACGAAGAACACCCTGTATCTCAGTTGTTTCGAAAGTTAGACTTTTTATTTTTGAATTGTTATTCTGGATTGTGAAGAGGAATGATTGGTGAAAATTTCAGTCGAATCAGAGCATTGGTTCGAAAGATACTATACCTGTCATTTGACGAAGAACACCCTGTATCTCAGTTGTTTCGAAAATTAGACTTTTTATTTTTGAATCGTTATTCTGGATTGTGAAGAGGAATGATTGGTGAAAATTTCAGTCGAATCAGAGCATTGGTTCGAAAGATACTAAACTTGTCATTTGACGAAGAACACCCTGTATCTCAGTTGTTTCGAAAGTTAGACTTTTTATTTTTGGAACGTTATTCTGGATTGTGAAGAGGAATGATTGGTGAAAATTTCAGTCGAATCAGAGCATTGGTTCGAAAGGAACTATACCTGTCATTTGACGAAGAACACCCTGTATCTCAGTTGTTTCGAAAGTTAGACTTTTTATTTTTGGAACGTTATTCTGGATTGTGAAGAGGAATGATTGGTGAAAATTTCAGTCGAATCAGAGCATTGGTTCGAAAGATACTATACTTGTCATTTGACGAAGAACACCCTGTATCTCAGTTGTTTCGAAAGTTAGACTTTCTATTTTTGGAACGTTATTCTGGATTGTGAAGAGGAATGATTGGTGAAAATTTCAGTCGAATCAGAGCATTGGTTCGAAAGATACTATACCTGTCATTTGACGAAGAACACCCTGTATCTCAGTTGTTTCGAAAGTTAGACTTTTTATTTTTGGAACGTTATTCTGGATTGTGAAGAGGAATGATTGGTGAAAATTTCAGTCGAATCAGAGCATTGGTTCGAAAGATACTATACTTGTCATTTGACGAAGAACACCCTGTATCTCAGTTGTTTCGAAAGTTAGACTTTTTATTTTTCGAACGTTATTCTGGATTGTGAAGAGGAATGATTGGTGAAAATTTCAGTCGAATCAGAGCATTGGTTCGAAAGATACTATACCTGTCATTTGTCGAAGAACACCCTGTATCTCAGTTGTTTCGAAAGTTAGACTTTTTATTTTTGAATCGTTATTCTGGATTGTGAAGAGGAATGATTGGTGAAAATTCCAGTCGAATCAGAGCATTGGTTCGAAAGATACTATACTTGTCATTTGACGAAGAACACCCTGTATCTCAGTTGTTTCGAAAGTTAGACTTTTTATTTTTGGAACGTTATTCTGGATTGTGAAGAGGAATGATTGGTGAAAATTTCAGTCGAATCAGAGCATTGGTTCGAAAGATACTATACTTGTCATTTGACGAAGAACACCCTGTATCTCAGTTGTTTCGAGAGTTAGACTTTTTATTTTTGGAACGTTATTCTGGATTGTGAAGAGGAATGATTGGTGAAAATTTCAGTCGAATCAGAGCATTGGTTCGAAAGATACTATACTTGTCATTTGACGAAGAACACCCTGTATCTCAGTTGTTTCGAAAGTTAGACTTTTTATATTTGGAACGTTATTCTGGATTGTGAAGAGGAATGATTGGTGAAAATTTCAGTCGAATCAGAGCATTGGTTCGAAAGATACTATACTTGTCATTTGACGAAGAACACCCTGTATCTCAGTTGTTTCGAAAGTTAGACTTTTTATTTTTGGAACGTTATTCTGGATTGTGAAGAGGAATGATTGGTGAAAATTTCAGTCGAATCAGAGCATTGGTTCGAAAGATACTATACCTGTCATTTGACGAAGAACACCCTGTATCTCAGTTGTTTCGGAAGTTAGACTTTTTATTTTTGGAACGTTATTCTGGATTGTGAAGAGGAATGATTGGTGAAAATTTCAGTCGAATCAGAGCATTGGTTCGAAAGATACTATACCTGTCATTTGACGAAGAACACCCTGTATCTCAGTTGTCTCGAAAGTTAGACTTTTTATTTTTGAATCGTTATTCTGGATTGTGAAGAGGAATGATTGGTGAAAATTTCAGTCGAATCAGAGAATTGGTTCGAAAGATACTATACTTGTCATTTGACGAAGAACACCCTGTATCTCAGTTGTTTCGAAAGTTAGACTTTTTATTTTTGGAACGTTATTCTGGATTGTGAAGAGGAATGATTGGTGAAAATTTCAGTCGAATCAGAGCATTGGTTCGAAAGATACTATACTTGTCATTTGACGAAGAACACCCTGTATCTCAGTTGTTTCGAAAGTTAGACTTTTTATTTTTGGAACGTTATTCTGGATTGTGAAGAGGAATGATTGGTGAAAATTTCAGTCGAATCAGAGCATTGGTTCGAAAGATACTATACTTGTCATTTGACGAAGAACACCCTGTATCTCAGTTGTTTCGAAAGTTAGACTTTTTATTTTTGGAACGTTATTCTGGATTGTGAAGAGGAATGATTGGTGAAAATTTCAGTCGAATCAGAGCATTGGTTCGAAAGATACTATACCTGTCATTTGACGAAGAACACCCTGTATCTCAGTTGTTTCGAAAGTTAGACTTTTTATTTTTGAATCGTTATTCTGGATTGTGAAGAGGAATGATTGGTGAAAATTTCAGTCGAATCAGAGCATTGGTTCGAAAGATACTATACCTGTCATTTGACGAAGAACACCCTGTATCTCAGTTGTTTCGAAAGTTAGACTTTTTATTTTTGGAACGTTATTCTGGATTGTGAAGAGGAATGATTGGTGAAAATTTCAGTCGAATCAGAGCATTGGTTCGAAAGATACTATACTTGTCATTTGACGAAGAACACCCTGTATCTCAGTTGTTTCGAAAGTAAGACTTTTTATTTTTGGAACGTTATTCTGGATTGTGAAGAGGAATGATTGGTGAAAATTTCAGTCGAATCAGAGCATTGGTTCGAAAGATACTATACCTGTCATTTGACGAAGAACACCCTGTATCTCAGTTGTTTCGAAAGTTAGACTTTTTATTTTTGGAAAGTTATTCTGGATTGTGAAGAGGAATGATTGGTGAAAATTTCAGTCGAATCAGAGCATTGGCTCGAAAGATACTATACTTGTCATTTGACGAAGAACACCCTGTATCTCAGTTGTTTCGAAAGTTAGACTTTTTATTTTTGGAACGTTATTCTGGATTGTGAAGAGGAATGATTGGTGAAAATTTCAGTCGAATCAGAGCATTGGTTCGAAAGATACTATACTTGTCATTTGACGAAGAACACCCTGTATCTCAGTTGTATCGAAAGTTAGACTTTTTATTTTTGGAACGTTATTCTGGATTGTGAAGAGGAATGATTGGTGAAAATTTCAGTCGAATCAGAGCATTGGTTCGAAAGATACTATACTTGTCATTTGACGAAAAACACCCTGTATCTCAGTTGTTTCGAAAGTTAGACTTTTTAGTTTTGGAACGTTATTCTGGATTGTGAAGAGGAATGATTGGTGAAAATTTCAGTCGAATCAGAGCATTGGTTCGAAAGATACTGTACCTGTCATTTGACGAAGAACACCCTGTATCTCAGTTGTTTCGGAAGTTAGACTTTTTATTTTTGGAACGTTATTCTGGATTGTGAAGAGGAATGATTGGTGAAAAGTTCAGTCGAATCAGAACATTGGTTCGAAAGATACTATACTTGTATTTGACGAAGAACACCCTGTATCTCAGTTGTTTCGAAAGTTAGACTTATTATTTTTGGAACGTTATTCTGGATTATGAGGAGGAATGATTGGTGAAAATTTCAGTCGAATCAGAGCATTGATTCGAAAGATACTATACTTGTCATTTGACGAAGAACACCCTGTATCTCAGTTGTTTCGAAAGTTAGACTTTTTATTTTGGGAACGTTATTCTGGATTGTGAAGAGGAATGATTGGTGAAAATTTCAGTCGAATCAGAGCATTGGTTCGAAAGATACTATACTTGTCATTTGACGAAGAACACCCTGTACCTCAGTTGTTTCGAAAGTTAGACTTTTTATTTTTGGAACGTTATTCTGGATTGTGAAGAGGAATGATTGGTGAAAATTTCAGTCGAATCAGAGCATTGGTTCGAAAGATACTATACTTGTCATTTGACGAAGAACACCCTGTATCTCAGTTGTTTCGAAAGTTAGACTTTTTATTTTTGGAACGTTATTCTGGATTGTGAAGAGGAATGATTGGTGAAAATTTCAGTCGAATCAGAGCATTGGTTCGAAAGATACTATACTTGTCATTTGACGAAGAACACCCTGTATCTCAGTTGTTTCGAAAGTTAGACTTTTTATTTTTGGAACGTTATTCTGGATTGTGAAGAGGAATGATTGGTGAAAATTTCAGTCGAATCAGAGCATTGGTTCGAAAGATACTATACTTGTCATTTGACGAAGAACACCCTGTATCTCAGTTGTTTCGAAAGTAAGACTTTTTATTTTTGGAACGTTATTCTGGATTGTGAAGAGGAATTATTGGTGAAAATTTCAGTCGAATCAGAGCATTGGTTCGAAAGATACTATACTTGTCATTTGACGAAGAACACCCTGTATCTCAGTTGTTTCGAAAGTAAGACTTTTTATTTTTGGAACGTTATTCTGGATTGTGAAGAGGAATTATTGGTGAAAATTTCAGTCGAATCAGAGCATTGGTTCGAAAGATACTATACTTGTCATTTGACGAAGAACACCCTGTATCTCAGTTGTTTCGAAAGTTAGACTTTTTATTTTTGGAACGTTATTCTGGATTGTGAAGAGGAATGATTGGTGAAAATTTCAGTCGAATCAGAGCATTGGTTCGAAAGATACTATACTTGTCATTTGACGAAGAACACCCTGTATCTCAGTTGTTTCGAAAGTTAGACTTTTTATTTTTGAATCGTTATTCTGGATTGTGAAGAGGAATGATTGGTGAAAATTTCAGTCGAATCAGAGCATTGGTTCGAAAGATACTATACTTGTCATTTGACGAAGAACACCCTGTATCTCAGTTGTTTCGAAAGTTAGACTTTTTATTTTTGGAACGTTATTCTGGATTGTGAAGAGGAATGATTGGTGAAAATTTCAGTCGAATCAGAGCATTGGTTCGAAAGATACTATACTTGTCATTTGACGAAGAACACCCTGTATCTCAGTTGTTTCGAAAGTTAGACTTTTTATTTTTGGAACGTTATTCTGGATTGTGAAGAGGAATGATTGGTGAAAATTTCAGTCGAATCAGAGCATTGGTTCGAAAGATACTATACTTGTCATTTGACGAAGAACACCCTGTATCTCAGTTGTTTCGAAAGTTAGACTTTTTATTTTTGGAACGTTATTCTGGATTGTGAAGAGGAATGATTGGTGAAAATTTCAGTCGAATCAGAGCATTGGTTCGAAAGATACTATACTTGTCATTTGACGAAGAACACCCTGTATCTCAGTTGTTTCGAAAGTTAGACTTTTTATTTTTGGAACGTTATTCTGGATTGTGAAGAGGAATGATTGGTGAAAATTTCAGTCGAATCAGAGCATTGGTTCGAAAGATACTATACTTGTCATTTGACGAAGAACACCCTGTATCTCAGTTGTTTCGAAAGTTAGACTTTTTATTTTTGGAACGTTATTCTGGATTGTGAAGAGGAATGATTGGTGAAAATTTCAGTCGAATCAGAGCATTGGTTCGAAAGATACTATACTTGTCATTTGACGAAGAACACCCTGTATCTCAGTTGTTTCGAAAGTTAGAATTTTTATTTTTGAATCGTTATTCTGGATTGTGAAGAGCAATGATTGGTGAAAATTTCAGTCGAATCAGAGCATTGGTTCGAAAGATACTATACTTGTCATTTGACGAAGAACACCCTGTATCTCAGTTGTTTCAAAAGTTAGACTTTTTATTTTTGGAACGTTATTCTGGATTGTGAAGAGGAATGATTGGTGAAAATTTCAGTCGAATCAGAGCATTGGTTCGAAAGATACTATACTTGTCATTTGACGAAGAACACCCTGTATCTCAGTTGTTTCGAAAGTTAGACTTTTTATTTTTGGAACGTTATTCTGGATTGTGAAGAGGAATGATTGGTGAAAATTTCAGTCGAATCAGAGCATTGGTTCGAAAGATACTATACTTGTCATTTGACGAAGAACACCCTGTATCTCAGTTGTTTCGAAAGTTAGACTTTTTATTTTTGGAACGTTATTCTGGATTGTGAAGAGGAATGATTGGTGAAAATTTCAGTCGAATCAGAGCATTGGTTCGAAAGATACTATAGTTGTCATTTGACGAAGAACACCCTGTATCTCAGTTGTTTCGAAAGTTAGACTTTTTATTTTTGAAACGTTATTCTGGATTGTGAAGAGGAATGATTGGTGAAAATTTCAGTCGAATCAGAGCATTGGTTCGAAAGATACTATACTTGTCATTTGACGAAGAACACCCTGTATCTCAGTTGTTTCGAAAGTTAGACTTTTTATTTTTGGAACGTTATTCTGGATTGTGAAGAGGAATGATTGGTGAAAATTTCAGTCGAATCAGAGCATTGGTTCGAAAGATACTATACTTGTCATTAGACGAAGAACCCTGTATCTCAGTTGTTTCGAAAGTTAGACTTTTTATTTTTGGAACGTTATTCTGGATTGTGAAGAGGAATGATTGGTGAAAATTTCAGTCGAATCAGAGCATTGGTTCGAAAGATACTATACTTGTCATTTGACGAAGAACACCCTGTATCTCAGTTGTTTCGAAAGTTAGACTTTTTATTTTTGGAACGTTATTCTGGATTGTGAAGAGGAATGATTGGTGAAAATTTCAGTCGAATCAGAGCATTGGTTCGAAAGATACTATACCTGTCATTTGACGAAGAACACCCTGTATCTCAGTTGTTTCGAAAGTTAGACTTTTTATTTTTGAATCGTTATTCTGGATTGTGAAGAGGAATGATTGGTGAAAATTTCAGTCGAATCAGAGCATTGGTTCGAAAGATACTATACCTGTCATTTGACGAAGAACACCCTGTATCTCAGTTGTTTCGAAAGTTAGACTTTTTATTTTTGGAACGTTATTCTGGATTGTGAAGAGGAATGATTGGTGAAAATTTCAGTCGAATCAGAGCATTGGTTCGAAAGATACTATACTTGTCATTTGACGAAGAACACCCTGTATCTCAGTTGTTTCGAAAGTTAGACTTTTTATTTTTGGAACGTTATTCTGGATTGTGAAGAGGAATGATTGGTGAAAATTTCAGTCGAATCAGAGCATTGGTTCGAAAGATACTATACTTGTCATTTGACGAAGAACACCCTGTATCTCAGTTGTTTCGAAAGTTAGACTTTTTATTTTTGGAACGTTATTCTGGATTGTGAAGAGGAATGATTGGTGAAAATTTCAGTCGAATCAGAGCATTGGTTCGAAAGATACTATACTTGTCATTTGACGAAGAACACCCTGTATCTCAGTTGTTTCGAAAGTTAGACTTTTTATTTTTGGAACGTTATTCTGGATTGTGAAGAGGAATGATTGGTGAAAATTTCAGTCGAATCAGAGCATTGGTTCGAAAGATACTATACTTGTCATTTGACGAAGAACACCCTGTATCTCAGTTGTTTCGAATGTTAGACTTTTTATTTTTGGAACGTTATTCTGGATTGTGAAGAGGAATGATTGGTGAAAATTTCAGTCGAATCAGAGCATTGGTTCGAAAGATACTATACTTGTCATTTGACGAAGAACACCCTGTATCTCAGTTGTTTCGAAAGTTAGACTTTTTATATTTGGAACGTTATTCTGGATTGTGAAGAGGAATGATTGGTGAAAATTTCAGTCGAATCAGAGCATTGGTTCGAAAGATACTATACTTGTCATTTGACGAAGAACACCCTGTATCTCAGTTGTTTCGAAAGTTAGACTTTTTGCGCGCATGTTCTAGGGGAACAGCGTGCTATCGTTTTGATCAAATGTCTGTAATTTTGGATGATTGAGCCGAAAATGGTCTCAATCGACAAGGTTGGACTCACTGATGACGAATCCGGTGTCAAAATCGATTCTGTCCGGCCGGCCGGCCGGCCGGCCGTAGACACGATAACTGTCGAACGAAGTGAGCTAGCGACTTGAAACTTTCAGGGTAGGTCGCGCATTGGAATGCCGCGGTTAAGTTCGTTAATGGGCCAAATCGATCGAATAGTTTCGGAGTTATAGGCATTTGAAGTTTTGAAGTTATTTATTTTTTATTTCAGAAACTACTTGAGCGATTGGATTCAAACTTATCAGTTTGGTGGAGTATAACGACGCGCAACTTTGAGCTGAATTTCGTCAAGATCATATTGTCAATAAATTTTAAAAAAAAATTTTTTCGAAATTTTTTTACAAAAAAATTTTTTCTTCGGAAACCATTCATCATACCAAAAAAAAATTTACTCACACTTTGACCTTCTAATTTCACAGCAGTGTACTAAATTTCAGCCCGATAAGATCATAAGTTTTGGAGATATCGGGAAAAAATATGTCAAATTTCGAGGTTTTCTTCTCGATATCGTTGATTTTTTTGGTATTACTCGAGAAATACTGATTCAGTCCTGATTAAACTTCACAGCTAGTTTTAAGATGCTGAAAGACAACTTTGTGGAAAATTTCGTGATAATCGTGTTATTAGAACAATTTGAAAAAAAAAATTTATATGATTTTTTCATCATATCATCCTCATTAAATTCTGTATGAAACTTCGAACTGTTATTTTCGATGAAGTACTGGATTTCAATTCGATCTGGTCTGTATTTTTGGAAATATTGGAAAAATAAAATTTTGATTGGGTATATCTACGGAATCATTGGGTGGATTTTACCCATTCACGAATTCGGCCTTCGTAATTAAGGTCCAAACCTTCTCTACAAATATCGAGTTTCTAAGTTGTTTCTTTTGGAAGTTATTGTGTTTACGCAGTCGGCCGTTAGGCTGACCGTAAACACAATAACTTCCGGAAGAAACGACTTAGAAACTCGATATTTGTAGAGTAGGTTTGGGGCTTAATTACGAAGGTCGAATTCGTGAATGGGTAAAATCCGCCCAATGATTCCGTAGATATACCCAATCAAAATTTTATTTTTTCAATGTTACCAAAAATACAGATCAGATCGAATTGAAATTCAGTACTTCATCGAAAATAACAGTTCGAAGTTTCATACAGAATTTAATGAGGATGATATGATGAGAAAATCATATAAATTTTTTTTTCAAATTGTTCTAATAACACGATTATCACGAAATTTTGCATAAAGTTGTCTTTTAGCATCTTAAAACTAGCTGTGAAGTTTAATCAGGACTGAATCAGTATTTCCCGAGTAATACCGAAAAAATCAACGATATCGAGAAGAAAACCTCGAAATTTGACATATTTTTCCCGATATCTCCAGAACTTATGATCGTATCGAACTGAAATTTGGTACGCGCGCACGTTCAAATTCGTTGCTGAAGCGGTCATCTACATTGAACATGCGCGCAAAAGTTGCTGCCTTCACGGCAGTGCTTTTTGAAATTTTTATTTTTGGAACGTTATTCTGGATTGTGAAGAGGAATGATTGGTGAAAATTTCAGTCGAATCAGAGCATTGGTTCGAAAGATACTATACTTGTCATTTGACGAAGAACACCCTGTATCTCAGTTGTTTCGAAAGTTAGACTTTTTATTTTTGGAACGTTATTCTGGATTGTGAAGAGGAATGATTGGTGAAAATTTCAGTCGAATCAGAGCATTGGTTCGAAAGATACTATACTTGTCATTTGACGAAGAACACCCTGTATCTCAGTTGTTTCGAAAGTTAGACTTTTTATTTTTGGAACGTTATTCTGGATTGTGAAGAGGAATGATTGGTGAAAATTTCAGTCGAATCAGAGCATTGGTTCGAAAGATACTATACTTGTCATTTGACGAAGAACACCCTGTATCTCAGTTGTTTCGAAAGTTAGACTTTTTATTTTTGGAACGTTATTCTGGATTGTGAAGAGGAATGATTGGTGAAAATTTCAGTCGAATCAGAGCATTGGTTCGAAAGATACTATACTTGTCATTTGACGAAGAACACCCTGTATCTCAGTTGTTTCGAAAGTTAGACTTTTTATTTTTGAATCGTTATTCTGGATTGTGAAGAGGAATGATTGGTGAAAATTTCAGTCGAATCAGAGCATTGGTTCGAAAGATACTATACTTGTCATTTGACGAAGAACACCCTATATCTCAGTTGTTTCGAAAGTTAGACTTTTTATTTTTGGAACGTTATTCTGGATTGTGAAGAGGAATGATTGGTGAAAATTTCAGTCGAATCAGAGCATTGGTTCGAAAGATACTATACTTGTCATTTGACGAAGAACACCCTGTATCTCAGTTGTTTCGAAAGTTAGACTTTTTATTTTTGGAACGTTATTCTGGATTGTGAAGAGGAATGATTGGTGAAAATTTCAGTCGAATCAGAGCATTGGTTCGAAAGATACTATACTTGTCATTTGACGAAGAACACCCTGTATCTCAGTTGTTTCGAAAGTTAGACTTTTTATTTTTGGAACGTTATTCTGGATTGTGAAGAGGAATGATTGGTGAAAATTTCAGTCGAATCAGAGCATTGGTTCGAAAGATACTATACTTGTCATTTGACGAAGAACACCCTGTATCTCAGTTGTTTCGAAAGTTAGACTTTTTATTTTTGAATCGTTATTCTGGATTGTGAAGAGGAATGATTGGTGAAAATTTCAGTCGAATCAGAGCATTGGTTCGAAAGATACTATACTTGTCATTTGACGAAGAACACCCTGTATCTCAGTTGTTTCGAAAGTTAGACTTTTTATTTTTGGAACGTTATTCTGGATTGTGAAGAGGAATGATTGGTGAAAATTTCAGTCGAATCAGAGCATTGGTTCGAAAGATACTATACTTGTCATTTGACGAAGAACACCCTGTATCTCAGTTGTTTCGAAAGTTAGACTTTTTATTTTTGGAACGTTATTCTGGACTGTGAAGAGGAATGATTAGTGAAAATTTCAGTCGAATCAGAGCATTGGTTCGAAAGATACTATACTTGTCATTTGACGAAGAACACCCTGTATCTCAGTTGTTTCGAAAGTTAGACTTTTTATTTTTGGAACGTTATTCTGGATTGTGAAGAGGAATGATTGGTGAAAATTTCAGTCGAATCAGAGCATTGGTTCGAAAGATACTATACCTGTCATTTGACGAAGAACACCCTGTATCTCAGTTGTTTCGAAAGTTAGACTTTTTATTTTTGAATCGTTATTCTGGATTGTGAAGAGGAATGATTGGTGAAAATTTCAGTCGAATCAGAGCATTGGTTCGAAAGATACTATACTTGTCATTTGACGAAGAACACCCTGTATCTCAGTTGTTTCGAAAGTTAGACTTTTTATTTTTGGAACGTTTTTCTGGATTGTGAAGAGGAATGATTGGTGAAAATTTCAGTCGAATCAGAGCATTGGTTCGAAAGATACTATACTTGTCATTTGACGAAGAACACCCTGTATCTCAGTTGTTTCGAAAGTTAGACTTTTTATTTTTGGAACGTTATTCTGGATTGTGAAGAGGATTGATTGGTGAAAATTTCAGTCGAATCAGAGCATTGGTTCGAAAGATACTATACTTGTCATTTGACGAAGAACACCCTGTATCTCAGTTGTTTCGAAAGTTAGACTTTTTATTTTTGGAACGTTATTCTGGATTGTGAAGAGGAATGATTGGTGAAAATTTCAGTCGAATCAGAGCATTGGTTCGAAAGATACTATACCTGTCATTTGACGAAGAACACCCTGTATCTCAGTTGTTTCGAAAGTTAGACTTTTTATTTTTGAATCGTTATTCTGGATTGTGAAGAGGAATGATTGGTGAAAATTTCAGTCGAATCAGAGCATTGGTTCGAAAGATACTATACCTGTCATTTGACGAAGAACACCCTGTATCTCAGTTGTTTCGAAAGTTAGACTTTTTATTTTTGGAACGTTATTCTGGATTGTGAAGAGGAATGATTGGTGAAAATTTCAGTCGAATCAGAGCATTGGTTCGAAAGATACTATACTTGTCATTTGACGAAGAACACCCTGTATCTCAGTTGTTTCGAAAGTTAGACTTTTTATTTTTGGAACGTTATTCTGGATTGTGAAGAGGAATGATTGGTGAAAATTTCAGTCGAATCAGAGCATTGGTTCGAAAGATACTATACTTGTCATTTGACGAAGAACACCCTGTATCTCAGTTGTTTCGAAAGTTAGACTTTTTATTTTTGAATCGTTATTCTGGATTGTGAAGAGGAATGATTGGTGAAAATTTCAGTCGAATCAGAGCATTGGTTCGACAGATACTATACTTGTCATTTGACGAAGAACACCCTGTATCTCAGTTGTTTCGAAAGTTAGACTTTTTATTTTTGGAACGTTATTCTGGATTGTGAAGAGGAATGATTGGTGAAAATTTCAGTCGAATCAGAGCATTGGTTCGAAAGATACTATACTTGTCATTTGACGAAGAACACCCTGTATCTCAGTTGTTTCGAAAGTTAGACTTTTTATTTTTGGAACGTTATTCTGGATTGTGAAGAGGAATGATTGGTGAAAATTTCAGTCGAATCAGAGCATTGGTTCGAAAGATACTATACTTGTCATTTGACGAAGAACACCCTGTATCTCAGTTGTTTCGAAAGTTAGACTTTTTATTTTTGGAACGTTATTCTGGATTGTGAAGAGGAATGATTGGTGAAAATTTCAGTCGAATCATAGCATTGGTTCGAAAGATACTATACTTGTCATTTGACGAAGAACACCCTGCATCTCAGTTGTTTCGAAAGTTAGACTTTTTATTTTTGGAACGTTATTCTGGATTGTGAAGAGGAATGATTGGTGAAAATTTCAGTCGAATCAGAGCATTGGTTCGAAAGATACTATACTTGTCATTTGACGAAGAACACCCTGTATCTCAGTTGTTTCGAAAGTTAGACTTTTTATTTTTGGAACGTTATTCTGGATTGTGAAGAGGAATGATTGGTGAAAATTTCAGTCGAATCAGAGCATTGGTTCGAAAGATACTATACTTGTCATTTGACGAAGAACACCCTGTATCTCAGTTGTTTCGAAAGTTAGACTTTTTATTTTTGGAACGTTATTCTGGATTGTGAAGAGGAATGATTGGTGAAAATTTCAGTCGAATCAGAGCATTGGTTCGAAAGATACTATACTTGTCATTTGACGAAGAACACCCTGTATCTCAGTTGTTTCGAAAGTTAGACTTTTTATTTTTGGAACGTTATTCTGGATTGTGAAGAGGAATGATTGGTGAAAATTTCAGTCGAATCAGAGCATTGGTTCGAAAGATACTATACTTGTCATTTGACGAAGAACACCCTGTATCTCAGTTGTTTCGAATGTTAGACTTTTTATTTTTGGAACGTTATTCTGGATTGTGAAGAGGAATGATTGGTGAAAATTTCAGTCGAATCAGAGCATTGGTTCGAAAGATACTATACTTGTCATTTGACGAAGAACACCCTGTATCTCAGTTGTTTCGAAAGTTAGACTTTTTATTTTTGGAACGTTATTCTGGATTGTGAAGAGGAATGATTGGTGAAAATTTCAGTCGAATCAGAGCATTGGTTCGAAAGATACTATACTTGTCATTTGACGAAGAACACCCTGTATCTCAGTTGTTTCGAAAGTTAGACTTTTTGCGCGCATGTTCTAGGGGAACAGCGTGCTATCGTTTTGATCAAATGTCTGTAATTTTGGATGATTGAGCCGAAAATGGTCTCAATCGACTAGGTTGGACTCACTGATGACGAATCCGGTGTCAAAATCGATTCTGTCCGGCCGGCCGGCCGTAGACACGATAACTGTCGAACGAAGTGAGCTAGCGACTTGAAACTTTCAGGGTAGGTCGCGCATTGGAATGCCGCGGTTAAATTCGTTAATGGGCCAAATCGATCGAATAGTTTCGGAGTTATAGGCATTTGAAGTTTTGAAGTTATTTATTTTTTATTTCAGAAACTACTTGAGCGATTGGATTCAAACTTATCAGTTTGGTGGAGTATAACGACGCGCAACTTTGAGCTAAATTTCGTCAAGATCATATTGTCAATAAATTTAAAAAAAAAATTTTTTCGAAATTATTTTACAAAAAAATTTTTTTTTCGGAAACCATTCATCATATCCAAAAAAAAATTCACTCACACTTTGACCTTCTAATTTCACGGCAGTGTACTAAATTTCAGCTCGATACGATCATAAGTTTTGGAGATATCGGGAAAAAATATGTCAAATTTCGAGGTTTTCTTCTCGATATCGTTGATTTTTTTGGTATTACTCGAGAAATACTGATTCAGTCCTGATTAAACTTCACAGCTAGTTTTAAGATGCTGAAAGACAACTTTGTGGAAAATTTCGTGATAATCGTGTTATTAGAACAATTTGAAAAAAAAAATTTATATGATTTTTTCATCATATCATCCTCATTAAATTCTGTATGAAACTTCGAACTGTTATTTTCGATGAAGTACTGGATTTCAATTCGATCTGGTCTGTATTTTTGGAAATATTGGAAAAATAAAATTTTGATTGGGTATATCTACGGAATCATTGGGTGGATTTTACCCATTCACGAATTCGGCCTTCGTAATTAAGGTCCAAACCTTCTCTAAAAATATCGAGTTTCTAAGTTGTTTCTTTTGGAAGTTATTGTGTTTACGCAGTCGGCCGTTAGGCTGACCGTAAACACAATAACTTCCGGAAGAAACGACTTAGAAACTCGATATTTGTAGAGTAGGTTTGGGGCTTAATTACGAAGGTCGAATTCGTGAATGGGTAAAATCCGCCAAATGATTCCGTAGATATACCCAATCAAAATTTTATTTTTCCAATGTTTCCAAAAATACAGATCAGATCGAATTGAAATTCAGTACTTCATCGAAAATAACAGTTCGAAGTTTCATACAGAATTTAATGAGGATGATATGATGAGAAAATCATATAAATTTTTTTTTTCAAATTGTTCTAATAACACGATTATCACGAAATTTTGCATAAAGTTGTCTTTTAGCATCTTAAAACTAGCTGTGAAGTTAAATCAGGACTGAATCAGTATTTCCCGAGTAATACCGAAAAAATCAACGATATCGAGAAGAAAACCTCGAAATTTGACATATTTTTCCCGATATCTCCAGAACTTATGATCGTATCGAACTGAAATTTGGTACGCGCGCACGTTCAAATTCGTTGCTGAAGCGGTCATCTACATTGAACATGCGCGCAAAAGTTGCTGCCTTCACGGCAGTGCTTTTTGAAATTTTTATTTTTGGAACGTTATTCTGGATTGTGAAGAGGAATGATTGGTGAAAATTTCAGTCGAATCAGAGCATTGGTTCGAAAGATACTATACTTGTCATTTGACGAAGAACACCCTGTATCTCAGTTGTTTCGAAAGTTAGACTTTTTATTTTTGGAACGTTATTCTGGATTGTGAAGAGGAATGATTGGTGAAAATTTCAGTCGAATCAGAGCATTGGTTCGAAAGATACTATACTTGTCATTTGACGAAGAACACCCTGTATCTCAGTTGTTTCGAAAGTTAGACTTTTTATTTTTGGAACGTTATTCTGGATTGTGAAGAGGAATGATTGGTGAAAATTTCAGTCGAATCAGAGCATTGGTTCGAAAGATACTATACTTGTCATTTGACGAAGAACACCCTGTATCTCAGTTGTTTCGAAAGTTAGACTTTTTATTTTTGGAACGTTATTCTGGATTGTGAAGAGGAATGATTGGTAAGAATTTCAGTCGAATCAGAGCATTGGTTCGAAAGATACTATACTTGTCATTTGACGAAGAACACCCTGTATCTCAGTTGTTTCGAAAGTTAGACTTTTTATTTTTGGAACGTTATTCTGGATTGTGAAGAGGAATGATTGGTGAAAATTTCAGTCGAATCAGAGCATTGGTTCGAAAGATACTATACCTGTCATTTGACGAAGAACACCCTGTATCTCAGTTGTTTCGAAAGTTAGACTTTTTATTTTTGAATCGTTATTCTGGATTGTGAAGAGGAATGATTGGTGAAAATTTCAGTCGAATCAGAGCATTGGTTCGAAAGATACTATACTTGTCATTTGACGAAGAACACCCTGTATCTCAGTTGTTTCGAAAGTTAGACTTTTTATTTTTGGAACGTTATTCTGGATTGTGAAGAGGAATGATTGGTGAAAATTTCAGTCGAATCAGAGCATTGGTTCGAAAGATACTATACCTGTCATTTGACGAAGAACACCCTGTATCTCAGTTGTTTCGAAAGTTAGACTTTTTATTTTTGAATCGTTATTCTGGATTGTGAAGAGGAATGATTGGTGAAAATTTCAGTCGAATCAGAGCATTGGTTCGAAAGATACTATACTTGTCATTTGACGAAGAACACCCTGTATCTCAGTTGTTTCGAAAGTTAGACTTTTTATTTTTGGAACGTTATTCTGGATTGTGAAGAGGAATGATTGGTGAAAATTTCAATCGAATCAGAGCATTGGTTCGAAATATACTATACTTGTCATTTGACGAAGAACACCCTGTATCTCAGTTGTTTCGAAAGTTAGACTTTTTATTTTTGAATCGTTATTCTGGATTGTGAAGAGGAATGATTGGTGAAAATTTCAGTCGAATCAGAGCATTGGTTCGAAAGATACTATACTTGTCATTTGACGAAGAACACCCTGTATCTCAGTTGTTTCGAAAGTTAGACTTTTTATTTTTGGAACGTTATCCTGGATTGTGAAGAGGAATAATTGGTGAAAATTTCAGTCGAATCAGAGCATTGGTTCGAAAGATACTATACTTGTCATTTGACGAAGAACACCCTGTATCTCAGTTGTTTCGAAAGTTAGACTTTTTATTTTTGGAACGTTATTCTGGATTGTGAAGAGGAATGATTGGTGAAAATTTCAGTCGAATCAGAGCATTGGTTCGAAAGATACTATACCTGTCATTTGACGAATAACACCCTGTATCTCAGTTGTTTCGAAAGTTAGACTTTTTATTTTTGGAACGTTATTCTGGATTGTGAAGAGGAATGATTGGTGAAAATTTCAGTCGAATCAGAGCATTGGTTCGAAAGATACTATACTTGTCATTTGACGAAGAACACCCTGTATCTCAGTTGTTTCGAAAGTTAGACTTTTTATTTTTGGAACGTTATTCTGGATTGTGAAGAGGAATGATTGGTGAAAATTTCAGTCGAATCAGAGCATTGGTTCGAAAGATACTATACTTGTCATTTGACGAAGAACACCCTGTATCTCAGTTGTTTCGAAAGTTAGACTTTTTATTTTTGGAAAGTTATTCTGAATTGTGAAGAGGAATGATTGGTGAAAATTTCAGTCGAATCAGAGCATTGGTTCGAAAGATACTATACTTGTCATTTGACGAAGAACACCCTGTATCTCAGTTGTTTCGAAAGTTAGACTTTTTATTTTTGGAACGTTATTCTGGATTGTGAAGAGGAATGATTGGTGAAAATTTCAGTCGAATCAGAGCATTGGTTCGAAAGATACTATACTTGTCATTTGACGAAGAACACCCTGTATCTCAGTTGTTTCGGAAGTTAGACTTTTTATTTTTGGAACGTTATTCTGGATTGTGACGAGGAATGATTGGTGAAAATTTCAGTCGAATCAGAGCATTGGTTCGAAAGATACTATACTTGTCATTTGACGAAGAACACCCTGTATCTCAGTTGTTTCGAAAGTTAGACTTTTTATTTTTGGAACGTTATTCTGGATTGTGAAGAGGAATGATTGGTGAAAATTTCAGTCGAATCAGAGCATTGGTTCGAAAGATACTATACTTGTCATTTGACGAAGAACACCCTGTATCTCAGTTGTTTCGAAAGTTAGACTTTTTATTTTTGGAACGTTATTCTGGATTGTGAAGAGGAATGATTGGTGAAAATTTCAGTCGAATCAGAGCATTGGTTCGAAAGATCCTATACTTGTCATTTGACGAAGAACACCCTGTATCTCAGTTGTTTCGAAAGTTAGACTTTTTATTTTTGGAACGTTATTCTGGATTGTGAAGAGGAATGATTGGTGAAAATTTCAGTCGAATCAGAGCATTGGTTCGAAAGATACTATACCTGTCATTTGACGAAGAACACCCTGTATCTCAGTTGTTTCGAAAGTGAGACTTTTTATTTTTGAATCGTTATTCTGGATTGTGAAGAGGAATGATTGGTGAAAATTTCAGTCGAATCAGAGCATTGGTTCGAAAGATACTATACTTGTCATTTGACGAAGAACACCCTGTATCTCAGTTGTTTCGAAAGTTAGACTTTTTATTTTTGGAACGTTATTCTGGATTGTGAAGAGGAATGATTGGTGAAAATTTCAGTCGAATCAGAGCATTGGTTCGAAAGATACTATACTTGTCATTTGACGAAGAACACCCTGTATCTCAGTTGTTTCGAAAGTTAGACTTTTTATTTTTGAACCGTTATTCTGGATTGTGAAGAGGAATGATTGGTGAAAATTTCAGTCGAATCAGAGCATTGGTTCGAAAGATACTATACTTGTCATTTGACGAAGAACACCCTGTATCTCAGTTGTTTCGAAAGTTAGACTTTTTATTTTTGGAACGTTATCCTGGATTGTGAAGAGGAATGATTGGTGAAAATTTCAGTCGAATCAGAGCATTGGTTCGAAAGATACTATACTTGTCATTTGACGAAGAACACCCTGTATCTCAGTTGTTTCGAAAGTTAGACTTTTTATTTTTGGAACGTTATTCTGGATTGTGAAGAGGAATGATTGGTGAAAATTTCAGTCGAATCAGAGCATTGGTTCGAAAGATACTATACCTGTCATTTGACGAAGAACACCCTGTATCTCAGTTGTTTCGAAAGTTAGACTTTTTATTTTTGGAACGTTATTCTGGATTGTGAAGAGGAATGATTGGTGAAAATTTCAGTCGAATCAGAGCATTGGTTCGAAAGATACTATACTTGTCATTTGACGAAGAACACCCTGTATCTCAGTTGTTTCGAAAGTTAGACTTTTTATTTTTGGAACGTTATTCTGGATTGTGAAGAGGAATGATTGGTGAAAATTTCAGTCGAATCAGAGCATTGGTTCGAAAGATACTATACTTGTCATTTGACGAAGAACACCCTGTATCTCAGTTGTTTCGAAAGTTAGACTTTTTATTTTTGGAAAGTTATTCTGAATTGTGAAGAGGAATGATTGGTGAAAATTTCAGTCGAATCAGAGCATTGGTTCGAAAGATACTATACTTGTCATTTGACGAAGAACACCCTGTATCTCAGTTGTTTCGAAAGTTAGACTTTTTATTTTTGGAACGTTATTCTGGATTGTGAAGAGGAATGATTGGTGAAAATTTCAGTCGAATCAGAGCATTGGTTCGAAAGATACTATACTTGTCATTTGACGAAGAACACCCTGTATCTCAGTTGTTTCGGAAGTTAGACTTTTTATTTTTGGAACGTTATTCTGGATTGTGACGAGGAATGATTGGTGAAAATTTCAGTCGAATCAGAGCATTGGTTCGAAAGATACTATACTTGTCATTTGACGAAGAACACCCTGTATCTCAGTTGTTTCGAAAGTTAGACTTTTTATTTTTGGAACGTTATTCTGGATTGTGAAGAGGAATGATTGGTGAAAATTTCAGTCGAATCAGAGCATTGGTTCGAAAGATACTATACTTGTCATTTGACGAAAAACACCCTCTATCTCAGTTGTTTCTAAAGTTAGACTTTTTATTTTTGGAACGTTATTCTTGATTGTGAAGAGGAATGATTGGTGAAAATTTCAGTCGAATCAGAGCATTGGTTCGAAAGATACTATACTTGTCATTTGACGAAGAACACCCTGTATCTCAGTTGTTTCGAAAGTTAGACTTTTTATTTTTGGAACGTTATTCCGGATTGTGAAGAGGAATGATTGGTGAAAATTTCAGTCGAATCAGAGCATTGGTTCGAAAGATACTATACTTGTCATTTGACGAAGAACACCCTGTATCTCAGTTGTTTCGAAAGTTAGACTTTTTATTTTTGAAACGTTATTCTGGATTGTGAAGAGGAATGATTGGTGAAAATTTCAGTCGAATCAGAGCATTGGTTCGAAAGATACTATACTTGTCATTTGACGAAGAACACCCTGTATCTCAGTTGTTTCGAAAGTTAGACTTTTTATTTTTGAATCGTTTTTCTGGATTGTGAAGAGGAATGATTGGTGAAAATTTGAGTCGAATCAGAGCATTGGTTCGAAAGATACTATACTTGTCATTTGACGAAGAACACCCTGTATCTCAGTTGTTTCGAAAGTTAGACTTTTTATTTTTGGAACGTTATTCTGGATTGTGAAGAGGAATGATTGGTGAAAATTTCAGTCGAATCAGAGCATTGGTTCGAAAGATACTATACCTGTCATTTGACGAAGAACACCCTGTATCTCAGTTGTTTCGAAAGTTAGACTTTTTATTTTTGAATCGTTATTCTGGATTGTGAAGAGGAATGATTGGTGAAAATTTCAGTCGAATCAGAGCATTGGTTCGAAAGATACTATACTTGTCATTTGACGAAGAACACCCTGTATCTCTGTTGTTTCGAAAGTTGGACTTTTTATTTTTGGAGTGTTATTCTGGATTGTGAAGAGGAATGATTGGTGAAAATTTCAGTCGAATCAGAGCATTGGTTCGAAAGATACTATACTTGTCATTTGACGAAGAACACCCTGTATCTCAGTTGTTTCGAAAGTTAGACTTTTTATTTTTGGAACGTTATTCTGGATTGTGAAGAGGAATGATTGGTGAAAATTTCAGTCGAATCAGAGCATTGGTTCGAAAGATACTATACCTGTCATTTGACGAAGAACACCCTGTATCTCAGTTGTTTCGAAAGTTAGACTTTTTATTTTTGGAACGTTATTCTGGATTGTGAAGAGGAATGATTGGTGAAAATTTCAGTCGAATCAGAGCATTGGTTCGAAAGATACTATACTTGTCATTTGACGAAGAACACCCTGTATCTCAGTTGTTTCGAAAGTTAGACTTTTTATTTTTGGAACGTTATTCTGGATTGTGAAGAGGAATGATTGGTGAAAATTTCAGTCGAATCAGAGCATTGGTTCGAAAGATACTATACTTGTCATTTGACGAAGAACACCCTGTATCTCAGTTGTTTCGAAAGTTAGACTTTTTATTTTTGGAAAGTTATTCTGAATTGTGAAGAGGAATGATTGGTGAAAATTTCAGTCGAATCAGAGCATTGGTTCGAAAGATACTATACTTGTCATTTGACGAAGAACACCCTGTATCTCAGTTGTTTCGAAAGTTAGACTTTTTATTTTTGGAGCGTTATTCTGGATTGTGAAGAGGAATGATTGGTGAAAATTTCAGTCGAATCAGAGCATTGGTTCGAAAGATACTATACTTGTCATTTGACGAAGAACACCCTGTATCTAAGTTGTTTCGGAAGTTAGACTTTTTATTTTTGGAACGTTATTCTGGATTGTGACGAGGAATGATTGGTGAAAATTTCAGTCGAATCAGAGCATTGGTTCGAAAGATACTATACTTGTCATTTGACGAAGAACACCCTGTATCTCAGTTGTTTCGAGAGTTAGACTTTTTATTTTTGGAACGTTATTCTGGATTGTGAAGAGGAATGATTGGTGAAAATTTCAGTCGAATCAGAGCATTGGTTCGAAAGATACTATACTTGTCATTTGACGAAAAACACCCTCTATCTCAGTTGTTTCTAAAGTTAGACTTTTTATTTTTGGAACGTTATTCTTGATTGTGAAGAGGAATGATTGGTGAAAATTTCAGTCGAATCAGAGCATTGGTTCGAAAGATACTATACTTGTCATTTGACGAAGAACACCCTGTATCTCAGTTGTTTCGAAAGTTAGACTTTTCATTTTTTGAACGTTATTCCGGATTGTGAAGAGGAATGATTGGTGAAAATTTCAGTCGAATCAGAGCATTGGTTCGAAAGATACTATACTTGTCATTTGACGAAGAACACCCTGTATCTCAGTTGTTTCGAAAGTTAGACTTTTTATTTTTGAAACGTTATTCTGGATTGTGAAGAGGAATGATTGGTGAAAATTTCAGTCGAATCAGAGCATTGGTTCGAAAGATACTATACTTGTCATTTGACGAAGAACACCCTGTATCTCAGTTGTTTCGAAAGTTAGACTTTTTATTTTTGAATCGTTTTTCTGGATTGTGAAGAGGAATGATTGGTGAAAATTCGAGTCGAATCAGAGCATTGGTTCGAAAGATACTATACTTGTCATTTGACGAAGAACACCCTGTATCTCAGTTGTTTCGAAAGTTAGACTTTTTATTTTTGGAACGTTATTCTGGATTGTGAAGAGGAATGATTGGTGAAAATTTCAGTCGAATCAGAGCATTGGTTCGAAAGATACTATACCTGTCATTTGACGAAGAACACCCTGTATCTCAGTTGTTTCGAAAGTTAGACTTTTTATTTTTGAATCGTTATTCTGGATTGTGAAGAGGAATGATTGGTGAAAATTTCAGTCGAATCAGAGCATTGGTTCGAAAGATACTATACTTGTCATTTGACGAAGAACACCCTGTATCTCTGTTGTTTCGAAAGTTAGACTTTTTATTTTTGGAGTGTTATTCTGGATTGTGAAGAGGAATGATTGGTGAAAATTTCAGTCGAATCAGAGCATTGGTTCGAAAGATACTATACTTGTCATTTGAAGAAGAACACCCTGTATCTCAGTTGTTTCGAAATGTAGACTTTTTATTTTTGGAACGTTATTCTGGATTGTGAAGAGGAATGATTGGTGAAAATTTCAGTCGAATCAGAGCATTGGTTCGAAAGATACTATACTTGTCATTTGACGAAGAACACCCTGTATCTCAGTTGTTTCGAAAGTTAGACTTTTTATTTTTGAATCATTATTCTGGATTGTGAAGAGGAATGATTGGTGAAAATTTCAGTCGAATCAGAGCATTGGTTCGAAAGATACTATACTTGTCATTTAAAAAAAAAAAAAAAAAAAAAAAAAAAAAAAAAAAAAAAATTGTTTATTGTCTAAACAGGTAAATCCCAATTACAAGACAATATATTATATTGTACAAAGTTGATGAACATGACAAAATTAAACGCTAACCCAATGAAAACAGAAAAAAAATTAAATGTACAGGCTAAAGATCAGTTTGCCCAAGACGCAGTAATTCCCTCAATTTAGCCTTGAAAGTTCTTAAACTATCGTGGAAGACATCAACATCAGCACATATTCCATTAAATCGTTGACACATCACATACATTGGTGATCTAATCATCATGTTAGTGCTCGGTTTGGGGAGGTAGAGCAAGTGTTCCAGACGACTACCATTGCGCGGAATACGAAAGATCAGCTTGGCAAGCAAATCAGGACAATCCATAAAGAAATTGAGCAGCTTAAAAAGGAAAAGACATAAACTGTATACTCTCCTGTTCTCCAATGACAAGTATGAGAACCTATTCAGAAGCGAGGAATGGTCAAAACCTCGGGCTGGGTAGACACCATCTAATTTAAAGGATAAAAATTTCAAAAACTGCCTCTGAACGGACTCAAGTTGGTTGATATGAACACTGTATATTGGGCCCCAGACAAGATTGCCGTACTCGAGTCTGGAACGAACATAGGAATTGAAAAGGGTAGCAAAACAGTATGGATCCTCGAAATCCCGACATACCCTGAAAACAAAGCCAAGCATCCGCTTCGCCGCAGTTGTAACATTATTATAATGAGGAACAAATGTTAATCTATGGTCAAATTCAACTCCCAAATCTTTAATTTGCCGAACTCTCTCCAATGCTACATGGCTTATAGTGTAGTCGTACACAATGGATGTGTTCTTATGGGTGTAAGTAATTGTTTTACACTTATTGATGTTTAATGGCAATTTATTAATATGACACCATTCGCTCAGCCTATCAAGATCTTCTTGGAGCAGCCAACAGTCATGTAAGGTAGATATGGTCCTGAACAGCTTGAAGTCGTCAGCAAACAATAAAAAGTAGCAGAGTAGATTGTCACCAATATCATTTATAAAAATGAGGAAAAGTAGTGGCGCCAAATTACTGCCCTGAGGAACGCCGCTAAGCGCCCGGAAGGAACATGATCTATGACCTCTAAATTCCACATATAAAATACGATCAGTGAGGTAAGATAGGAAGAGCAATAGCATCCAGCGATCGAAGCCAATCCTCTCAAGCTTCTGCAAAAGAATTGTGTGATCCACCCTGTCAAAAGCCTTTGAAAAGTCGGTGTATATAGCATCCACTTGCAGCTGGTTGTCCACAGCCTCACAAACAAACTGAGTAAATATTGCTAAATTGGTAGTGGTAGATCTTTTGTTAATAAAACCATGTTGTCTATCCGATATGAGGTTCCTGACAGGGGGAAATATTCTGTTATATATGCACATCTCAAAAATTTTAGCAAAGTTGGATAAAAGAGTAATAGGCCTATAATTTGAAATGTCATCCATTTTTCCGGATTTAAAAACTGGGCATATTACTGAGGTTTTCCACAAATCTGGAAAGCAACAACTCTTTAAGGCTAAGTTATATATTGTCTGCAGTGGCTTGGATAAGATATAAGCACAGTCCTTCAGAAGAAATGCTGGAATGCCATCAAAGCCACTGGTGAAATTAGGCTTAAGTGCCTTAAGGCAGTTCAAGACCTCACATTCATCAAAGGACCTTAATGAAATAATTGGATTATCGCTGACTAAGGTTGGGAAAGAATTAGGAGCCGAAATATCAGTTGCGTTATCAATATATGCGCTACGGAAAAAATCAGCAAAAGCATTGACAATCGTAGGAGGATCGCTGTATTCAACCTCGTTCAGACGCAAAATACCCGGAATTCTTGAAGTTCTCTTTTTGTTGTGGAAATAGCTCCAAAAGGCAGATGGATCACCCTTTATAGAACTTTCCGATCTGCGTTTATAATCCTCATAGGCAGCCGCAACCTTGGTCTTAATTAAACTTCTCAATGATCTGAATTGAGCTCTCAAGCATTCATTGTTGGAATTTTTCAATTTTTTGAATACTCTACTTTTCTCCTTGATAAGGTTAATTATTTCTCTAGTGTACCATGCAGGATATTTGCTATTGAAATTTTTTTTAAGAGGAACGCATTCGTTGAAAATATTAAAAAGAGTATTATAGAATGATTCTACTGCTACGTTAACATTATTGAGGTTCTCCAAGAATGACCAATCTGTGCCCAGAATCGTAGAGTAGAGAAGAGGAAAATTGGATCTTGCAAAATTGAACTTTACTATTGATTCATCAAATGTGATACCAAATGTTGGCCTGGGACAAAATAGTATTATATCCAGAGCAGGATGATATCCATCCTCCGGAACAAATGGAACTTCACTTTGGTGTACACAGCAGCCAGTATTTGAGAAAACCAGATCTAAAAGTCTGCCGGAGTGGTTCAAGATGGAATTGAACTGTTCCAAGTTATAAAAACCAGCAAACTGATCAAGCCTGAATAGAACATCACTATGCCTGCTCCTATCACCGCCAAAATCTGGTTGATTAAAGTCACCTATAATTAGTATTTTATTTCCGTATAGGTATTCTAGAGACTCCAGCATTTCAAACAGATTAAAAATGTGTGACAAATTTGCTCTTGGAGGCATATAGACAACAAATATGTAAAAAAGTTTGTGTTTGTAAAGTACCTTGCAGCCAACAACATCAATGGAAAGAAAACCAGCACGAAAACCCGCCAAGTCAAGCTCAATCACTTCACAGTCACTTCTCACCCCAACCAGCACTCCCCCACCACGAGAAACTGAATTGGCATCCAAGTTTCTGTCACTTCTCAATACAGCATAGTTGCTGGAAAAAAGTTCCATGCTGTACACATTTGGCTGAATCCAGGTCTCAGATATAGCTATAATGTGATATTCACCGGTTGAAACAGACCTGAAAAAGTCGTGAGTCTTCGTATTGAGTCCTCTTACATTTTGGTAGTAGCAATGAAGATTGAGCCCTGCCTGTTTAGACCGCCCAATTAGTTTTTCTGAATAATTTTAGGCTCTCCATGTATATATTTAATTATCAGGTTGACTTCACCCTTAGCAGTACGATCTCTGAGTTCAGCCCTAATTCGGCGGTATTGTTCCATCTGGCAAGGCGTCTTGTCAGATGTAATGAAAATGTTTTTGAATTTATCAATTTTTCTCACCTCTTTAGACCGATATATCATCTCATTAGCAGGAGCTCCAGACTGAAAAATTATCTTTATAGGTCTTGGCTTGGCTGTACATTCATTAACAGTAACAGCACGACCGACACGAAAAAATCTGTAGTGCTTCCGTTCTACTTCAGGGTTAAAAATCTTCGCCAACTCTCCAACAGTCTCCCCATCATTCGCTTCACTTTCCGGCAAATTGAAAATCATCACATTCCTCCTCCTTATTTCGCGCTCGGAGATCTCCTCAACCACACGACTAAAGTTCGCTCCATCAGAAACCTGAGAGCCTCCCACCTTTCCAGTCTTCAAGGCTGCTATCTCCTCCCTCAAGTCTGCCATAGCCCGCACTCCATCAGAAAGTTGTTGATCCTCAGCCCTATTGGCCTTCAGAGCTTCAACCTCCATCTTCAAGTTGGCAATAGCCTGTACAAGCGCTGGAACTTGATGTAGACCGGTGGTGCAATTATCACAAAGAAATCGCAGAGTTCGTTTCCTCAGCTGCATGCATTTAATTTCAGATGCGGTCAAATCAGAACAGGAAGAATGCACGGGTCTCCCACATGAGTCACAATCAAAATAAATATCGTCACCTTTCAGGTTCTCCTCGCATCTGCAGCATCTGGCCGGCATGTTGATCACTCCTATCAGAGAGAAAATCCCAAAAGCAAGATAACCGGTGACAAGTTTTGTTTAGCAGATGTTTCAATTAATTTCAAGAATTTAGATACGTTTGGGCTTCAATAAATAATTCCCGACACAATAGGGATTAAACTAGTGTACCACTAGATAGAGCAAACTTCTATCTTCAATTTGGTATAAATATCAAAAATTAAATTTTCCTCAAAGTATATCAAACAAAGCAATAAACGAGGAGCAATATATCAACTGTGTACACACATTGACTATTTTTTGGTCATTTGACGAAGAACACCCTGTATCTCAGTTGTCTCGAAAGTTAGACTTTTTATTTTTGGAACGTTATTCTGGATTGTGAAGAGGAATGATTGGTGAAAATTTCAGTCGAATCAGAGCATTGGTTCGAAAGATACTATACCTGTCATTTGACGAAGAACACCCTGTATCTCAGTTGTTTCGAAAGTTAGACTTTTTATTTTTGGAACGTTATTCTGGATTGTGAAGAGGAATGATTGGTGAAAATTTCAGTCGAATCAGAGCATTGGTTCGAAAGATACTATACTTGTCATTTGACGAAGAACACCCTGTATCTCAGTTGTTTCGAAAGTTAGACTTTTTATTTTTGGAACGTTATTCTGGATTGTGAAGAGGAATAATTGGTGAAAATTTCAGTCGAATCAGAGCATTGGTTCGAAAGATACTATACTTGTCATTTGACGAAGAACACCCTGTATCTCAGTTGTTTCGAAAGTTAGACTTTTTATTTTTGGAACGTTATTCTGGATTGTGAAGAGGAATGATTGGTGAAAATTTCAGTCGAATCAGAGCTTTGGTTCTAAAGATACTATACTTGTCATTTGACGAAGAACACCCTGTATCTCAGTTGTTTCGAGAGTTAGACTTTTTATTTTTGGAACGTTATTCTGGATTGTGAAGAGGAATGATTGGTGAAAATTTCAGTCGAATCAGAGCATTGGTTCGAAAGATACTATACTTGTCATTTGACGAAGAACACCCTGTATCTCAGTTGTTTCGAAAGTTAGACTTTTTATTTTTGAATCGTTATTCTGGATTGTGAAGAGGAATGATTGGTGAAAATTTCAGTCGAATCAGAGCATTGGTTCGAAAGATACTATACTTGTCATTTGACGAAGAACACCCTGTATCTCAGTTGTTTCGAAAGTTAGACTTTTTATTTTTGGAACGTTATTCTGGATTGTGAAGAGGAATGATTGGTGAAAATTTCAGTCGAATCAGAGCATTGGTTCGAAAGATACTATACTTGTCATTTGACGAAGAACACCCTGTATCTCAGTTGTTTCGAAAGTTAGACTTTTTATTTTTGGAACGTTATTCTGGTTTGTGAAGAGGAATGATTGGTGAAAATTTCAGTCGAATCAGAGCATTGGTTCGAAAGATACTATACTTGTCATTTGACGAAGAACACCCTGTATCTCAGTTGTTTCGAAAGTCAGACTTTTTATTTTTGGAACGTTATTCTGGATTGTGAAGAGGAATAATTGGTGAAAATTTCAGTCGAATCAGAGCATTGGTTCGAAAGATACTATACTTGTCATTTGACGAAGAACACCCTGTATCTCAGTTGTTTCGAAAGTTAGACTTTTTATTTTTGGAACGTTATTCTGGATTGTGAAGAGGAATGATTGGTGAAAATTTCAGTCGAATCAGAGCATTGGTTCGAAAGATACTATACTTGTCATTTGACGAAGAACACCCTGTATCTCAGTTGTTTCGAAAGTTAGACTTTTTATTTTTGGAACGTTATTCTGGATTGTGAAGAGGAATGATTGGTGAAAATTTCAGTCGAATCAGAGCATTGGTTCGAAAGATACTATACTTGTCATTTGACGAAGAACACCCTGTATCTCAGTTGTTTCGAAAGTTAGACTTTTTATTTTTGGAACGTTATTCTGGATTGTGAAGAGGAATGATTGGTGAAAATTTCAGTCGAATCAGAGCATTGGTTCGAAAGATACTATACTTGTCATTTGACGAAGAACACCCTGTATCTCAGTTGTTTCGAAAGTTAGACTTTTTATTTTTGGAACGTTATTCTGGATTGTGAAGAGGAATGATTGGTGAAAATTTCAGTCGAATCAGAGCATTGGTTCGAAAGATACTATACTTGTCATTTGACGAAGAACACCCTGTATCTCAGTTGTTTCGAAAGTTAGACTTTTTATTTTTGGAACGTTATTCTGGATTGTGAAGAAGAATGATTGGTGAAAATTTCAGTCGAATCAGAGCATTGGTTTGAAAGATACTATACCTGTCATTTGACGAAGAACACCCTGTATCTCAGTTGTTTCGAAAGTTAGACTTTTTATTTTTGAATCGTTATTCTGGATTGTGAAGAGGAATGATTGGTGAAAATTTCAGTCGAATCAGAGCATTGGTTCGAAAGATACTATACCTGTCATTTGACGAAGAACACCCTGTATCTCAGTTGTTTCGAAAGTTAGACTTTTTATTTTTGAATCGTTATTCTGGATAGTGAAGAGGAATGATTGGTGAAACTTTCAGTCGAATCAGAGCATTGGTTCGAAAGATACTATACTTGTCATTTGACGAAGAACACCCTGTATCTCAGTTGTTTCGAAAGTAAGACTTTTTATTTTTGGAACGTTATTCTGGATTGTGAAGGGGAATGATTGGTGAAAATTTCAGTCGAATCAGAGCATTGGTTCGAAAGATACTATACTTGTCATTTGACGAAGAACACCCTGTATCTCAGTTGTTTCGAAAGTTAGACTTTTTATTTTTGGAACGTTATTCTGGATTGTGAAGAGGAATGATTGGTGAAAATTTCAGTCGAATCAGAGCATTGGTTCGAAAGATACTATACTTGTCATTTGACGAAGAACACCCTGTATCTCAGTTGTTTCGAAAGTTAGACACTTTATTTTTGGAACGTTATTCTGGATTGTGAAGAGGAATGATTGGTGAAAATTTCAGTCGAATCAGAGCATTGGTTCGAAAGATACTATACTTGTCATTTGACGAAGAACACCCTGTATCTCAGTTGTTTCGAAAGTTAGACTTTTTATTTTTGAATCGTTATTCTGGATTGTGAAGAGGAATGATTGGTGAAAATTTCAGTCGAATCAGAGCATTGGTTCGAAAGATACTATACTTGTCATTTGACGAAAAACACCCTGTATCTCAGTTGTTTCGAAAGTTAGACTTTTTATTTTTGGAACGTTATTCTGGATTGTGAAGAGGAATGATTGGTGAAAATTTCTGTCGAATCAGAGCATTGGTTCGAAAGATACTATACCTGTCATTTGACGAAGAACACCCTGTATCTCAGTTGTTTCGAAAGTTAGACTTTTTATTTTTGGAACGTTATTCTGGATTGTGAAGAGGAATGATTGGAGAAAATTTCAGTCGAATCAGAGCATTGGTTCGAAAGATACTATACTTGTCATTTGACGAAGAACACCTTGTATCTCAGTTGTTTCGAAAGTTAGACTTTTTATTTTTGGAACGTTATTCTGGATTGTGAAGAGGAATGATTGGTGAAAATTTCAGTCGAATCAGAGCATTGGTTCGAAAGATACTATACTTGTCATTTGACGAAGAACACCCTGTATCTCAGTTGTTTCGAAAGTTAGACTTTTTATTTTTGGAACGTTATTCTGGATTGTGAAGAGGAATGATTGGTGAAAATTTCAGTCGAATCAGAGCATTGGTTCGAAAGATACTAAACTTATCATTTGACGAAGAACACCCTGTATCTCAGTTGTTTCGAAAGTTAGACTTTTTACTTTTGGAACGTTATTCTGGATTGTGAAGAGGAATGATTGGTGAAAATTTCAGTCGAATCAGAGCATTGGTTCGAAAGATACTATACTTGTCATTTGACGAAGAACACCCTGTATCTCAGTTGTTTCGAAAGTTAGACTTTTTGCGCGCATGTTCTAGGGGAACAGCGTGCTATCGTTTTGATCAAATGTCTGTAATTTTGGATGATTGAGCCGAAAATGGTCTAAATCGACTAGGTTGGACTCACTGATGATGAATCCGGTGTCAAAATCGATTCTGTCCGGCCGGCCGGCCGGCCGGCCGGTTGGCCGGCCGTAGACACGATAACTGTCGAACGAAGTGAGCTAGCGACTTGAAACTTTCAGGGTAGGTCGCGCATTGGAATGCCGCGGTTAAGTTCATTAATGGGCCAAATCGATTGAATAGTTTCGGAGTTATAGGCATTTGAAGTTTTGAAGTTATTTATTCTTTATTTCAGAAACTACCTGAGCGATTGGATTCAAACTTGGCAGTTTGGTGGAGTATAACGACGCGCAACTTTGAGCTAAATTTCGTCAAGATCATATTGTCAATAAATTAAAAAAAAAATTTTTTTCGAAATTTTTTCACAAAAAAATTTTTTCTTCGGAAACCATTCATCATATCCAAAAAAAAGTTATACTCACACTTTGACCTTCTAATTTCACAGCAGTGTATCAAATTTCAGCTCGATACGATCATAAGTTTTGGAGATATCGGGAAAAAATATGTCAAATTTCGAGGTTTTCTTCTCGATATCGTTGATTTTTTTGGTAACACTCGAGAAATACTGATTCAGTCCTGATTAAACTTCACAGCTAGTTTTAAGATGCTGAAAGACAACTTTGTGCAAAATTTCGTGATAATCGGGTTATTAGAACAATTTGAAAAAAAAAATTTATATGATTTTTTCATCATATCATCCTCATTAAATTCTGTATGAAACCTCGAACTGTTATTTTCGATGAAGTACTGGATTTCAATTCGATCTGGTCCGTATTTTTGGAAATATTGGAAAAATAAAATTTTGATTGGGTATATCTACGGAATCATTGGGTGGATTTTACCCATTCACGAATTCGGCCTTCGTAATTGAGGTCCAAACCTTCTCTACAAATATCGAGTTTCTAAGTTGTTTCTTTCGGAAGTTATTGTGTTTACGCAGTCGGCCGTTAGGCTGACCGTAAACACAATAACTTCCGGAAGAAACGACTTAGAAACTCGATATTTGTAGAGTAGGTTTGGGGCTTAATTACGAAGGTCGAATTCGTGAATGGGTAAAATCCGCCCAATGATTCCGTAGATATACCCAATCAAAATTTTATTTTTCCAATGTTTCCAAAAATACAGATCAGATCGAATTGAAATTCATTACTTCATCGAAAATAACAGTTCGAAGTTTCATACAGAATTTAATGAGGATGATATGATGAGAAAATCATATAAATTTGTTTTCAAATTGTTCTAATAACACGATTATCACGAAATTTTGCATAAAGTTGTCTTTTAGCATCTTAAAACTAGCTGTGAAGTTCAATCAGGACTGAATCAGTATTTCTCGAGTAATACCGAAAAAATCAACGATATCGAGAAGAAAACCTCGAAATTTGACATATTTTTTCCCGATATCTCCAGAACTTATGATCGTATCGAACTGAAATTTGGTACGCGCGCACGTTCAAATTCGTTGCTGAAGCGGTCATCTACATTGAACATGCGCGCAAAAGTTGCTGCCTTCACGGCAGTGCTTTTTGAAATTTTTATTTTTGGAACGTTATTCTGGATTGTGAAGAGGAATGATTGGTGAAAATTTCAGTCGAATCAGAGCATTGGTTCGAAAGATACTATACTTGTCATTTGACGAAGAACACCCTGTATCTCAGTTGTTTCGAAAGTTAGACTTTTCATTTTTGGAACGTTATTCTGGATTGTGAAGAGGAATGATTGGTGAAAATTTCAGTCGAATCAGAGCATTGGTTCGAAAGATACTATACTTGTCATTTGACGAAGAACACCCTGTATCTCAGTTGTTTCGAAAGTTAGACTTTTTATTTTTCGAACGTTATTCTGGATTGTGAAGAGGAATGATTGGTGAAAATTTCAGTCGAATCAGAGCATTGGTTCGAAAGATACTATACTTGTCATTTGACGAAGAACACCCTGTATCTCAGTTGTTTCGAAAGTTAGACTTTTTATTTTTGGAACGTTATTCTGGATTGTGAAGAGGAATGATTGGTGAAAATTTCAGTCGAATCAGAGCATTGGTTCGAAAGATACTATACTTGTCATTTGACGAAGAACACCCTGTATCTCAGTTGTTTCGAAAGTTAGACTTTTTATTTTTGGAACGCTATTCTGGATTGTGAAGAGGAATGATTGGTGAAAATTTCAGTCGAATCAGAGCATTGGTTCGAAAGATACTATACTTGTCATTTGACGAAGAACACCCTGTATCTCAGTTGTTTCGAAAGTTAGACTTTTTGCGCGCATGTTCTAGGGGAACAGCGTGCTATCGTTTTGATCAAATGTCTGTAATTTTGGATGATTGAGCCGAAAATGGTCTCAATCGACTAGGTTGGACTCACTGATGATGAATCCGGTGTCAAAATCGATTCTGTCCGGCCGGCCGGTTGGCCGGCCGTAGACACGATAACTGTCGAACGAAGTGAGCTAGCGACTTGAAACTTTCAGGGTAGGTCGCGCATTGGAATGCCGCGGTTAAGTTCATTAATGGGCCAAATCGATCGAATAGTTTCGGAGTTATAGGCATTTGAAGTTTTAAAGTTATTTATTCTTTATTTCAGAAACTACCTGAGCGATTGGATTCAAACTTGGCAGATGGTGGAGTATAACGACGCGCAACTTTGAGCCAAATTTCGTCAAGATCATATTGTCAATAAATTTAAAAAAAAATTTTTTTCGAAATTTTTTTACAAAAAAATTTTTTCTCCGGAAACCATTCATCATATCCAAAAAAAAATTATACTCACACTTTGACCTTCTAATTTCACAGCAGTGTATCAAATTTCAGCTCGATACGATCATAAGTTTTGGAGATATCGGGAAAAAATATGTCAAATTTCGAGGTTTTCTTCTCGATATCGTTGATTTTTTTGGTATTACTAGAGAAATACTGATTCAGTCCTGATTAAACTTCACAGCTAGTTTTAAGATGCTGAAAGACAACTTTGTGCAAAATTTCGTGATAATCGGGTTATTAGAACAATTTGAAAAAAAAAATTTATATGATTTTTTCATCATATCATCCTCATTAAATTCTGTATGAAACTTCGAACTGTTATTTTCGATGAAGTACTGGATTTCAATTCGATCTGGTCTGTATTTTTGGAAATATTGGAAAAATAAAATTTTGATTGGGTATATCTACGGAATCATTGGGTGGATTTTACCCATTCACGAATTGGGCCTTCGTAATTGAGGTCCAAACCTTCTCTACAAATATCGAGTTTCTAAGTTGTTTCTTTCGGAAGTTATTGTGTTTACGCAGTCGGCCGTTAGGCTGACCGTAAACACAATAACTTCCGGAAGAAACGACTTAGAAACTCGATATTTGTAGAGTAGGTTTGGGGCTTAATTACGAAGGTCGAATTCGTGAATGGGTAAAATCCGCCCAATGATTCCGTAGATATACCCAATCAAAATTTTATTTTTCCAATGTTTCCAAAAATACAGATCAGATCGAATTGAAATTACTTCATCGAAAATAACAGTTCGAAGTTTCATACAGAATTTAATGAGGATGATATGATGAGAAAATCATATAAATTTTTTTTTTCAAATTGTTCTAATAACACGATTATCACGAAATTTTGCATAAAGTTGTCTTTTAGCATCTTAAAACTAGCTGTGAAGTTTAATCAGGACTGAATCAGTATTTCTCGAGTAATACCGAAAAAATCAACGATATCGAGAAGAAAACCTCGAAATTTGACATATTTTTTCCCGATATCTCCAGAACTTATGATCGTATCGAACTGAAATTTGGTATGCGCGCACGTTCAAATTCGTTGCTGAAGCGGTCATCTACATTGAACATGCGCGCAAAAGTTGCTGCCTTCACGGCAGTGCTTTTTGAAATTTTTATTTTTGGAACGTTATTCTGGATTGTGAAGAGGAATGATTGGTGAAAATTTCAGTCGAATCATAGCATTGGTTCGAAAGATACTATACTTGTCATTTGACGAAGAACACCCTGTATCTCAGTTGTTTCGAAAGTTAGACTTTTTATTTTTGGAACGTTATTCTGGATTGTGAAGAGGAATGATTGGTGAAAATTTCAGTCGAATCAGAGCATTGGTTCGAAAGATACTATACTTGTCATTTGACGAAGAACACCCTGTATCTCAGTTGTTTCGAAAGTTAGACTTTTTATTTTTGGAACGTTATTCTGGATTGTGAAAAGGAATGATTGGTGAAAATTTCAGTCGAATCAGAGCATTGGTTCGAAAGATACTATACTTGTCATTTGACGAAGAACACCCTGTATCTCAGTTGTTTCGAAAGTTAGACTTTTTATTTTTGGAATGTTATTCTGGATTGTGAAGAGGAATGATTGGTGAAACTTTCAGTCGAATCAGAGCATTGGTTCGAAAGATACTTTACTTGTCATTTGACGAGGAACACCCTGTATCTCAGTTGTTTCGAAAGATAGACTTTTTATTTTTGGAACGTTATTCTGGATTGTGAAGAGGAATGATTGGTGAAAATTTCAGTCGAATCAGAGCATTGGTTCGAAAGATACTATACTTGTCATTTGACGAAGAACACCCTGTATCTCAGTTGTTTCGAAAGTTAGACTTTTTATTTTTGGAACGTTATTCTGGATTGTGAAGAGGAATGATTGGTGAAAATTTCAGTCGAATCAGAGCATTGGTTCGAAAGATACTATACTTGTCATTTGACGAAGAACACCCTGTATCTCAGTTGTTTCGAAAGTTAGACTTTTCATTTTTGGAACGTTATTCTGGATTGTGAAGAGGAATGATTGGTGAAAATTTCAGTCGAATCAGAGCATTGGTTCGAAAGATACTATACCTGTCATTTGACGAAGAACACCCTGTATCGCAGTTGTTTCGAAAGTTAGACTTTTTATTTTTGAATCGTTATTCTGGATTGTGAAGAGGAATGATTGGTGAAAATTTCAGTCGAATCAGAGCATTGGTTCGAAAGATACTATACCTGTCATTTGACGAAGAACACCCTGTATCTCAGTTGTTTCGAAAGTTAGACTTTTCATTTTTGAATCGTTATTCTGGATTGTGAAGAGGAATGATTGGTGAAAATTTCAGTCGAATCAGAGCATTGGTTCGAAAGATACTATACTTGTCATTTGACGAAGAACACCCTGTATCTCAGTTGTTTCGGAAGTTAGACTTTTTATTTTTGGAACGTTATTATGGATTGTGAAGAGGAATGATTGGTGAAAATTTCAGTCGAATCAGAGCATTGGTTCGAAAGATACTATACTTGTCATTTGACGAAGAACACCCTGTATCTCAGTTGTTTCGAAAGTTAGACTTTTTATTTTTGGAACGTTATTCTGGATTGTGAAGAGGAATGATTGGTGAAAATTTCAGTCGAATCAGAGCATTGGTTCGAAAGATACTATACTTGTCATTTGACGAAGAACACCCTGTATCTCAGTTGTTTCGAAAGTTAGACTTTTTATTTTTGGAACGTTATTCTGGATTGTGAAGAGGAATGATTGGTGAAAATTTCAGTCGAATCAGAGCATTGGTTCGAAAGATACTATACTTGTCATTTGACGAAGAACACCCTGTATCTCAGTTGTTTCGAAAGTTAGACTTTTTATTTTTGAATCGTTATTCTGGATTGTGAAGAGGAATGATCGGTGAAAATTTCAGTCGAATCAGAGCATTGGTTCGAAAGATACTATACTTGTCATTTGACGAAGAACACCCTGTATCTCAGTTGTTTCGAAAGTTAGACTTTTTATTTTTGGAACGTTATTCTGGATTGTGAAGAGGAATGATTGGTGAAAATTTCAGTCGAATCAGAGCATTGGTTCGAAAGATACTATACTTGTCATTTGACGAAGAACACCCTGTATCTCAGTTGTTTCGAAAGTTAGACTTTTTATTTTTGGAACGTTATTCTGGATTGTGAAGAGGAATGATTGGTGAAAATTTCAGTCGAATCAGAGCATTGGTTCGAAAGATACTATACTTGTCATTTGACGAAGAACACCCTGTATCTCAGTTGTTTCGAAAGTTAGACTTTTTATTTTTGGAACGTTATTCTGGATTGTGAAGAGGAATGATTGGTGAAAATTTCAGTCGAATCAGAGCATTGGTTCGAAAGATACTATACCTGTCATTTGACGAAGAACACCCTGTATCTCAGTTGTTTCGAAAGTTAGACTTTTTATTTTTGAATCGTTATTCTGGATTGTGAAGAGGAATGATTGGTGAAAATTTCAGTCGAATCAGAGCATTGGTTCGAAAGATACTATACTTGTCATTTGACGAAGAACACCCTGTATCTCAGTTGTTTCGAAAGTTAGACTTTTTATTTTTGAAACGTTATTCTGGATTGTGAAGAGGAATGATTGGTGAAAATTTCAATCGAATCAGAGCATTGGTTCGAAAGATACTATACTTGTCATTTGACGAAGAACACCCTGTATCTCAGTTGTTTCGAAAGTTAGACTTTTTATTTTTGAATCGTTATTCTGTATTGTGAAGAGGAATGATTGGTGAAAATTTCAGTCGAATCAGAGCATTGGTTCGAAAGATACTATACTTGTCATTTGACGAAGAACACCCTGTATCTCAGTTGTTTCGAAAGTTAGACTTTTTATTTTTGGAACGTTATTTTGGATTGTGAAGAGGAATGATTGGTGAAAATTTCAGTCGAATCAGAGCATTGGTTCGAAAGATACTATACCTTGTCATTTGACGAAGAACACCCTGTATCTCAGTTGTTTCGAAAGTTAGACTTTTTATTTTTGGAACGTTATTCTGGATTGTGAAGAGGAATGATTGGTGAAAATTTCAGTCGAACCAGAGCATTGGTTCGAAAGATACTATACTTGTCATTTGACGAAGAACACCCTGTATCTCAGTTGTTTCGAAAGTTAGACTTTTTATTTTTGGAACGTTATTCTGGATTGTGAAGAGGAATGATTGGTGAAAATTTCAGTCGAATCAGAGCATTGGTTCGAAAGAAACTATACTTGTCATTTGACGAAGAACACCCTGTATCTCAGTTGTTTCGAAAGTTAGACTTTTTATTTTTGGAACGTTATTCTGGATTGTGAAGAGGAATGATTGGTGAAAATTTCAGTCGAATCAGAGCATTGGTTCGAAAGATACTATACTTGTCATTTGACGAAGAACACCCTGTATCTCAGTTGTTTCGAAAGTTAGACTTTTTATTTTTGGAACGTTATTCTGGATTGTGAAGAGGAATGATTGGTGAAAATTTCAGTCGAATCAGAGCATTGGTTCGAAAGATACTATACTTGTCATTTGACGAAGAACACTCTGTATCTCAGTTGTTTCGAAAGTTAGACTTTTTATTTTTGGATCGTTATTCTGGATTGTGAAGAGGAATGATTGGTGAAAATTTCAGTCGAATCAGAGCATTGGTTCGAAAGATACTATACTTGTCATTTGACGAAGAACACCCTGTATCTCAGTTGTTTCGAAAGTTAGACTTTTTATTTTTGGAACGTTATTCTGGATTGTGAAGAGGAATGATTGGTGAAAATTTCAGTCGAATCAGAGCATTGGTTCGAAAGATACTATACTTGTCATTTGACGAAGAACACCCTATATCTCAGTTGTTTCGAAAGTTAGACTTTTTATTTTTGAAACGTTATTCTGGATTGTGAAGAGGAATGATTGGTGAAAATTTCAGTCGAATCAGAGCATTGGTTCGAAAGATACTATACTTGTCATTTGACGAAGAACACCCTGTATCTCAGTTGTTTCGAAAGTTAGACTTTTTATTTTTGGAACGTTATTCTGGATTGTGAAGAGGAATGATTGGTGAAAATTTCAGTCGAATCAGAGCATTGGTTCGAAAGATACTATACTTGTCATTTGACGAAGAACACCCTGTATCTCAGTTGTTTCGAAAGTTAGACTTTTTATTTTTGGAACGTTATTCTGGATTGTGAAGAGGAATGATTGGTGAAAATTTCAGTCGAATCAGAGCATTGGTTCGAAAGATACTATACTTGTCATTTGACGAAGAACACCCTGTATCTCAGTTGTTTCGAAAGTTAGACTTTTTATTTTTGGAACGTTATTCTGGATTGTGAAGAGGAATGATTGGTGAAAATTTCAGTCGAATCAGAGCATTGGTTCGAAAGATACTATACTTGTCATTTGACGAAGAACACCCTGTATCTCAGTTGTTTCGAAAGTTAGACTTTTTATTTTTGGAACGTTATTCTGGATTGTGAAGAGGAATGATTGGTGAAAATTTCAGTCGAATCAGAGCATTGGTTCGAAAGATACTATACTTGTCATTTGACGAAGAACACCCTGTATCTCAGTTGTTTCGAAAGTTAGACTTTTTATTTTTGGAACGTTATTCTGGATTGTGAAGAGGAATGATTGGTGAAAATTTCAGTCGAATCAGAGCATTGGTTCGAAAGATACTATACTTGTCATTTGACGAAGAACACCCTGTATCTCAGTTGTTTCGAAAGTTAGACTTTTTATTTTTGGAACGTTATTCTGGATTGTGAAGAGGAATGATTGGTGAAAATTTCAGTCGAATCAGAGCATTGGTTCGAAAGATACTATACTTGTCATTTGACGAAGAACACCCTGTATCTCAGTTGTTTCGAAAGTTAGACTTTTTATTTTTGGAACGTTATTCTGGATTGTGAAGAGGAATGATTGGTGAAAATTTCAGTCGAATCAGAGCATTGGTTCGAAAGATACTATACTTGTCATTTGACGAAGAACACCCTGTATCTCAGTTGTTTCGAAAGTTAGACTTTTTATTTTTGGAACGTTATTCTGGATTGTGAAGAGGAATGATTGGTGAAAATTTCAGTCGAATCAGAGCATTGGTTCGAAAGATACTATACTTGTCATTTGACGAAGAACACCCTGTATCTCAGTTGTTTCGAAAGTTAGACTTTTTATTTTTGGAACGTTATTCTGGATTGTGAAGAGGAATGATTGGTGAAAATTTCAGTCGAATCAGAGCATTGGTTCGAAAGATACTATACTTGTCATTTGACGAAGAACACCCTGTATCTCAGTTGTTTCGAAAGTTAGACTTTTTATTTTTGGAACGTTATTCTGGATTGTGAAGAGGAATGATTGGTGAAAATTTCAGTCGAATCAGAGCATTGGTTCGAAAGATACTATACTTGTCATTTGACGAAGAACACCCTGTATCTCAGTTGTTTCGAAAGTTAGACTTTTTATTTTTGGAACGTTATTCTGGATTGTGAAGAGGAATGATTGGTGAAAATTTCAGTCGAATCAGAGCATTGGTTCGAAAGATACTATACTTGTCATTTGACGAAGAACACCCTGTATCTCAGTTGTTTCGAAAGTTAGACTTTTTATTTTTGGAACGTTATTCTGGATTGTGAAGAGGAATGATTGGTGAAAATTTCAGTCGAATCAGAGCATTGGTTCGAAAGATACTATACTTGTCATTTGACGAAGAACACCCTGTATCTCAGTTGTTTCGAAAGTTAGACTTTTTATTTTTGGAACGTTATTCTGGATTGTGAAGAGGAATGATTGGTGAAAATTTCAGTCGAATCAGAGCATTGGTTCGAAAGATACTATACTTGTCATTTGACGAAGAACACCCTGTATCTCAGTTGTTTCGAAAGTTAGACTTTTTATTTTGGAACGTTATTCTGGATTGTGAAGAGGAATGATTGGTGAAAATTTCAGTCGAATCAGAGCATTGGTTCGAAAGATACTATACTTGTCATTTGACGAAGAACACCCTGTATCTCAGTTGTTTCGAAAGTTAGACTTTTTATTTTTGGAACGTTATTCTGGATTGTGAAGAGGAATGATTGGTGAAAATTTCAGTCGAATCAGAGCATTGGTTCGAAAGATACTATACTTGTCATTTGACGAAGAACACCCTGTATCTCAGTTGTTTCGAAAGTTAGACTTTTTATTTTTGGAACGTTATTCTGGATTGTGAAGAGGAATGATTGGTGAAAATTTCAGTCGAATCAGAGCATTGGTTCGAAAGATACTATACTTGTCATTTGACGAAGAACACCCTGTATCTCAGTTGTTTCGAAAGTTAGACTTTTTATTTTTGGAACGTTATTCTGGATTGTGAAGAGGAATGATTGGTGAAAATTTCAGTCGAATCAGAGCATTGGTTCGAAAGATACTATACTTGTCATTTGACGAAGAACACCCTGTATCTCAGTTGTTTCGAAAGTTAGACTTTTTATTTTTGGAACGTTATTCTGGATTGTGAAGAGGAATGATTGGTGAAAATTTCAGTCGAATCAGAGCATTGGTTCGAAAGATACTATACTTGTCATTTGACGAAGAACACCCTGTATCTCAGTTGTTTCGAAAGTTAGACTTTTTATTTTTGGAACGTTATTCTGGATTGTGAAGAGGAATGATTGGTGAAAATTTCAGTCGAATCAGAGCATTGGTTCGAAAGATACTATACTTGTCATTTGACGAGAACACCCTGTATCTCAGTTGTTTCGAAAGTTAGACTTTTTATTTTGGAACGTTATTCTGGATTGTGAAGAGGAATGATTGGTGAAAATTTCAGTCGAATCAGAGCATTGGTTCGAAAGATACTATACTTGTCATTTGACGAAGAACACCCTGTATCTCAGTTGTTTCGAAAGTTAGACTTTTTATTTTTGGAACGTTATTCTGGATTGTGAAGAGGAATGATTGGTGAAAATTTCAGTCGAATCAGAGCATTGGTTCGAAAGATACTATACTTGTCATTTGACGAAGAACACCCTGTATCTCAGTTGTTTCGAAAGTTAGACTTTTTATTTTTGGAACGTTATTCTGGATTGTGAAGAGGAATGATTGGTGAAAATTTCAGTCGAATCAGAGCATTGGTTCGAAAGATACTATACTTGTCATTTGACGAAGAACACCCTGTATCTCAGTTGTTTCGGAAGTTAGACTTTTATTTTTGGAACGTTATTCTGGATTGTGAAGAGGAATGATTGGTGAAAATTTCAGTCGGAATCAGAGCATTGGTTC